>OY979708.1:11874870-12244890 GCA_963855925.1 Inga laurina
TCTCCCGGTCAGAGAAGGACCTCTCCCGGTCGGAGAAGGAACCTCTGCTTCTCTTCTCTCCTCCCCTTTTCCTTGAGCTTGGCCTGATCTCTATTTATAGGGGAAAAAAAAACGTGTGCTACAGTACTTTTACTATTCCCCTGGCGGCTGCTACAGTGTTCTGGAAGCTTCAACAGTGTTCCGGCGGCATCTACAGCGTTCTTGAAGTTTCTGCTACAGTACCCCCGGCGGCTGCTACAGTGAAGTTGACCGCTACAGTTCCTGTTGACTACTACAGTGCCTGGCAACTGCTACAGTACTTTTATTTTTATTTTATTTTTTATTTTTTGAAAATGCTATTTATTCGAAAAACAATATTTATTTATCAATCACACTCAAATTTATTATATTAAATGCAAATATCGTCCATAAAATCATCATATAAGGGAAAATAAACATGCAAATATTTACTTATCAAATTCCCCCACACTTAACTCTTGGACGTCCTCGGACAAGAAGTAAATAATAATAAGTGCTTCCAACAAAATCAGAAGTGTTAGGTCATAAGTAAGAACACAATGAAAAATAAAGAGATCATAGTATTAATGAATCAACGAAAATATAAATTGGTAACTTCAATTGAAAATGAATAAACAGAGTTCGTACTTGTAGCTCATTCTCTCAATCTCTCAAGTGTTTAAGGGTAAGTGTTTCGCTCAAATTCAACCGAAAAAATTGCACTACCATAGGCTTGCTAAAAATCTCAATCTCCACTACCTAATTCACATGCATAATTCAAATCAAAAGGACTTATTAAGGGTTGTAATGGGGTTAAGGTAAAGGAATGTAAAGTATGATATGAAAGGCTAAAGAAATAGAGCAATTGAAAAATGGGCTACTTATAAATTTATCTCATCACAACAACCCACAATTCAAACACTTAACATTTTTTTTTCATAATTTTTTTTCCTCTATTTTTTTCTTTCTTTCTTTCTTTTTTTCTTTTTTCTTTTTAATTGCAACTATAAAGTTGATGATAGATACACCCCCACACTTTGTCAAAAGCCCATTTCACAAAAATTTCAAATGCTCCACTAATCTTTCGAATAAGGTAAAAGCACTTGATATATCATTAAAGCACATGTTAATGGATTGAAAACAAATAAATAGTCAATTAGGCTCAAAGGGGCTTATCAACGGTATAATTGCAAGGTTGGCTATTTGGCTCTGGCTAAAGAAAATGAATGCCTTTATCATTTTTGAATGTGCATGTGAGATGTAATTTCAACCAGATTTAAAGCAAGTTCTAGAGTAACAACTTAATAGGTGAATATCACACACAAGAGAAATAATCATTATAGGCTCAGAAGCTCACGGCTAGGAATTTTTAAACTCAGTTCATTCAATCTCAAAATTCATCACCAATTGCAACAATCAGTTGTTCATTCATGCTATAAAATCTCTAAATTCAATTGATCCATACTTAAAACTTATATACTTCTTAAGATCATTACAAAGCACTTGAAAAAGTTTTTTTTTTTTTTTTTGAAAAAGATAAAAAAAATCATGCAACTACTAAAATGCAACTAATGAAATGCGTCTCAGGAGTTAAGAATAACTCCTTACTCAGCCATCTTTTTCCACACCCCATGCATCTAATGGTTTAACAAAAGAAAAACAAATTTTTTTTCTCCTCCCCCAACCTAAATCAGACATTGTCCCCAATGTCTTCTAGAGCTTAAAGAAGGTTTTTTTTAACATAAACACACAAGAAAGTAAAACCAAGAGATTAAGAAGAGTTACAACTTAAGAGTGGTATCTGGATTCTGCTTCTGACTGCTATCTGTAGATGGCCCACCTATTTGCTTGACGAGTAGATCTGGTTTAGGTTCATAGGTTTGCATTTGATCGAGCAGCTGATTAGCAGTTGGTGCAGCAATTATGGAGTGGCGAGTCGCTTGGGGTATAAATCCTGTTTCCACAGCATGATCAAGAAAAGACAACAGATTATCATAAAAACCATTAACATTTAACAATCCTAATGGCTTTTTGTGATAGTTTAGCTTAGCCCAATAAGCAACACTAGAAATGCCATCCAATGTCTCCAAACCACCGGGTAGAGCAATAAAAGCTTGAGCATGGTGGAACATTACTCCCATCTGTTCAGGCAAGCTTGAAACCTGTAACTCTTGTCCTAAGGAAAAAGCATGGTCTTGCAACCCCTTCACTCTTACACTTAAACCCTTGCTTCCATTCATGGATGCAGAAATGACCACACTTCCCTTTAGGCCCTGGATGCCTCCCCCGTACACAACATTGACTTTTCTAGCAGCTAATGCAACACCAAGTTCATTTGCTGCTGTTATAAACTCTCCTTTCTTGCCCAAATCAGTTTCACCAAAAATGCAAATAGATGTAAATCTACATTTTTGTGAAATAACCTCTTTCTCTTTGTTTCTCTCGGACCATGTACGCTTACCAGAGAAGGTATTCATTTTTACAAATGGAAGTGTGCATATTTACAAATGAAAGAGTACATATATATAATACTAAAACAACGACAACAAAATCACACAAATCACACATTTTTCAAAGAAGTTTGAAAAAATTTCCGACACAAATGACCGGTGGGCCACTGTGTGAAGAAATTAAATAAAAAGAGGATAGAAAGTCAAAAGATACAGTAGAGTAGGAAAAACCGCCGAAAGGATAAGAAAAATTAGACAAAAGCTACGAAAAAGACAAAACAAATTAAACACACACATGATTATGTACAGTAGTTGTGATTTTGGCTCACATCTTCCTCTGGTTTTACGTCCAGAAACGGCTTAAACGCTTTCTATGAATCGAGGATTTGCTTCCCATCCAGTTTTCTTATAAACTGGCAAACAGGGTCTTTTAACGTCAGATTCCCAAGACAATAGCGCTCTTTTTCTCTGTTGAATATGTCTGCTAAATCGAGAATAATACGATGAACATCACCACTCGGATGCGTCTCAAGAGTTTGAATGATATCATCCAGTGACTCCTTACTCAGTCCATCCTTTATAAATTTGATTTTATCTTCTCGATTTACAGAAACCATACCTTTACTTCTACAGTGCTGATCACATGTCCACCTTGCACATTTATAGCAGACATTCATTCTCTTAGCTCTTCTCTTTTTGGAGTAAGAACTTCTTCCCATTCCTGGCAAAGGTTTAACAAATGAATTATGAATCTCACCTGCTAAACGTACCTTAGCTTCAATGATCCAACGTACATCCACAGGAAGGCCCAAACGATTGAATACTTTCATCCTTTCAAGTCGACAGCTATAGATCTTCCTGAGCACATCTTTGGGAAGAGTGGGGAACCTGTTCTTAAGCTTTGCAAGAGATTCCTCCATGGTAACTTAAAATGAAAATGATGAAAACTGAAATCTCAATGCAGTGTAGTGTGTTTCGGTGAGTAGGAAAGAAAAATGAGATAGTAGGAAAGAAAAATGAGAGAGAAGGAAAGAAATAAGTGAGTAGAAAAGAAAATTGTGACAGTGGGAAAGAAAATTGAGGGAGTATGAAAGAAGTTTTGAAAGAGTAGGAAAGAAGTTTTGGGTTGTCTCCCAATAGCCGCCCTTCTTTAACGTCTTTAGCTAGACAAAAAAAATAAAACAAAAATCTTTTTTTATGTTTTTTTTCTTTTTCCTTTTAAAAAAAACTATCAAAGTAGAATACATCATCAGAAGCTACCAGAAGTCCTACAAAATCACAACAAAACATCAAACCAAACCTTGGGTTGCCTTCCAAGCAGCGCTAAATTTATAGTCTTCAGCCAGACTTCTCAAGCACAAACTACTAATCAAAAGTATCAAACACCAGGATCACCTTCTCTTCATTGCTTTTCAAGCAACAATATTTCAGAAACCAACAATGATAATTCAAAGTAATTAATTGTACTTCTTCAATCATAGACAATTTTAGAGTACAATTATTTACTGAATTCAAAGGAAGCACAACATGCATGTATTTGCAAACAGATTTAGGAATTTCCAAAATTTTAGAGCATCCCATAAAATCCACTTGACTCTCATCAGTAAGAGTCAATACTTCAACAGGAGAGACATGAACAACATCTTTTGGAATATCCACATTAGTTTCAATATTAAAATCACAAAGATTAGGCTCCACAGGCAGAACCTCAATTTGACATCCATTATTCTCTCCAAAAGTAATTTCAAGTTCCTTATCACATGCCACAAGAGGTAAAGTTTCATTCAATTCCACATCCTCAATTTCCTCACAATAATCATCATCAACACAAGGAGTGGGAATCATGCTCAAAGAATTATCTTGCCTCATATTTTCAAGTGATGCAATAATTTGACTCATATATATTCCAATATTTTGGACACTTTCCTCTTGCTTTCTACAAAATTCCTCAACTAATCTTTCTAAATCAGATTTTTCCTTATACTCAAGAGTTTGTTCTTCAATATATGGATAAGAGTAGAAAGGAGTATTAGGAGAATACCTGACATATGGATTCAAAGACTGTTGTTGCTCCAAAATTCCACCAGGATAAAAGGAATGATCAAAACAAGTTTGGTTCATATTGAAATCATCTCTCCTATAATGACTGGTATTGCTATATGGACAATGCTCATAAGAATGACACTCTCCACAATAAGCACAAGAAACACAATTATAAGGAGAAGAATTTCCAATCCAACCAGCATTTATATTTTCATGTCTCATTCCATTTACATGCATTCCAGAAAAAGAACCAAGATATGACAAGTTATCACCAAATGAATGATGCGAATAATTCATTTTTTTTTTGAATTTTTTTTTATATGAAGACTAAATTAGTATTAAAATTACTTGGTATTGATATTAATGACAACAATCCCCGGCAACGGCGCCAAAAACTTGATACGAGTTCAGATGATCAATTAAATAGTGCAAGTATACACTGTCGTAATCAAGTAATAGAGAGTAAGTAGAGTATCGTTCCCACGAGGATTGAGCACTAAGTACCAAAATGAGTAATTTTAATTCTATTCAGTCGATCGATTAATTGGTAATTGAGAGTGCAAAATAAAATAAAATAAAGACAATTAAATATGAATGCAAATGATATGAAAGCAAATATGAGAAAAAGCCCTAGGGATTAGATTTCACTTCACAAATTCCGGATTGAATCACTTATCTATTCTAGCCCAATTTATTCCACATGATTGATAGTCGAGTTTCCCTAATTTAATTACCAGCCTCTTCCAAGGTCAAGCAATTCTATAATCAATTGCTAACCCAATATATTCCTATATGAATTTAAGCAATTAATTATGCATTAAGATTTATGGAACTCAATAAGACTACACAACTCATATGAATATATTCCTATTTCATATGCAAGTCATGGTTTTAAATATAGGGTCTACACACATGTATCTCCTTCCGGTCTCAACATGCATATTGAAATCATTCAAAAGATGGCCAGTCAATCAAAAGCATTAAGAATAATAATTAAAACTCAATCATGAAGGAGAAATTCAAACTAGATTTAATAAGTTAAAATTCAATCCGTCATTAGTAAGCTACGTCATCGCCCTAGGAAAATGAAAGTTTAGCACATGATAAAATTAAAAACAAAACCAAAATAAATTATATAAAGCTAGAATGAAAGCCTTAGAAATACTGCATAAACTTGAATATTACAATATCAAACATAAATATACAACCAAAAGAAGAATGAAAGATGAAGAAATCTAGCCGTCCATTGAGGAGGTAAAACCTTCCATGTAGGCGGCATACAATATCTAATACAATCCTAAGCCTTCCAAGATGGAGGCATACAATACATGAAATTAAATCTACAAAACAACACAAAGAACTAGAAATGTTAGAGAAAGATCTCTCCCGGTCAGAGAAGGACCTCTCCCGGTCGGAGAAGGAACCTCTGCTTCTCTTCCTCTCCTCCCCTTTTCCTTGAGCTTGGCCTTGATCTCTATTTATAGGGGAAAAAAAACGTGTGCTACAGTACTTTTACTATTCCCCTGGCGGCTGCTACAGTGTTCTGGAAGCTTCAACAGTGTTCCGGCGGCATCTACAGCGTTCTTGAAGTTTCTGCTACAGTACCCCCGGCGGCTGCTACAGTGAAGTTGACCGCTACAGTTCCTGTTGACTACTACAGTGCCTGGCAACTGCTACAGTACTTTTTATTTTTTTTTTATTTTTTTTATTTTTTTGAAAAATGCTATTTATTCGAAAAACAATATTTATTTATCAATCACACTCAAATTTATTATATTAAATGCAAATATCGTCCATAAAATCATCATATAAGGGAAAATAAACATGCAAATATTTTACTTATCAGTTGTCGTTGTCTACATAATCTTCATGGCAAAGGAGCTAGAATAGCAGAAGATGATGTGATTTGGCACTCGAATGTGATTCGTATATGTTGTGAGCAGCACCGAAACCTTGTGTTTAAGCTCAATTATGGATTAACATCTAAATTGACTTAAAATATAGGGAGGGCGCATAAGGTGGTGTAAATGAATAAGAAAATGAGTTTGGTTGTGATCCAGTGTGAATTGCCGTAATAAAATGGTAAAGTTACAGACCAATTGGTCAATTACCGAAGAGGAAACTCATTGGTAACTTCAAGATCAATGGTTGAGATTGATTTGTGTAGAAATCAAGGGGTGGAATCAAGTGTGTGTGTGTGAGCTCATGGAAGATGGATTAGGTGTGTGACACATGGCACTTTTTGGACCCTTGGATCTTGGTCAAAAGTTCAACACTCTTTCTCTCTTCTCTCTCCCTTATTTTCTCTCTTCTCTCTCCCTTATTTGGACGTTTTAGGGGCCAAAAATCTGCCCATCTTCATCTTCATCATCTCTAATCTCTCATCTCTCTCTTGTTCCTCCATTGTCATCCATGAGAGGGAGGAAAGGGAAAGAAGAAAGTCAAGGTATGGTGCTCTATTTGTCCTCTTTAGCTCAAATACCCTTCTTTAATGTTATTCATAGTGATAAGAGCTTCATCTCTATGGCTTTAGATTTTTGAAAAGAGGTGTTTAAGAGCTTATAGGAATTCAAAAAGATGAAGAATCAAGGAATTGGTTTGGGAAAGAGGAAGAGGTGAGTATTCGAAGCCTTTTGATCTAAGGTTTGTGATTTATGGATGAGTATTATGAATTATGAAATTTGCCCTGATTTGTGTGTGGTTTTGGAAATGATGAATTGGCTTGTGTATTGTGGTGCAATTGGTGTTTTGTTGTGTGATATAATCATTGGAATTGGTTTGGAACATTAAATAGAAATTTTAGAAATGTTGTCCATTGGAAGTCTGTTCTGGGCAGTCTGTTCGTGTTGACGTTTTGAATAGGAAAATGATGTCAGAAAATTCTAAAACTTTCCAATCTTAAATTTCACATCCCAATCTTCAAAATCGACATATAAATTGTGTCATTTCATTTTGTTGGCTGGGCGATATGATTGTCCAAAGTTTGGGATGGAAACTGGACTCTGTTTTAGAGTAGTGTTGATTTTTGTGTGATTCTAGAATTTTGTGGTAATTTCTAGTAATATTCCATATTGTTTCTATAAATAGGACTTAAATAGATTTCATTGGGCTTTGGAATCACCTCATTTCAATTTTTCTGAAATTAGTTATAATTTTTGGAAGTTCAGCCAAGAAACAGGATTTTCTTGGCCTCGACCAGCGGATTCTGGGCCGCGGCCCAAATGCTTCTTACTTATTTTTTTGCCGCGGCCAGTGGATTTGTGGGCCATGGCCAACCCTCAAAAATGACATTTTAGACTTCCAAATATGGTCTTTGGTCAAGTGTTTTCCCAAGCCTTTAGGCATATGTTGAGGATTTGATTAGCCACATAAAGGACATGAATGATAACCAACTTTAAGTGTCTGGAAGTTAGAAATTGGAATAGAGTTTTAATCCGCCACTCTTGACAATGGTTTATAGGATTTGACATTTGCTATACTCGCGAGCCCACTGTGGTGGAGAACGTCAGGAAAAGACAAGGTAGTGACTCTTTCTCTTATACTATGTGTAAAGCATTATATGTATGTTTGTCATGCATTGTGATACATTGTGATGCTTTGAGATTACAGCGAAAGCTGGCATACTAATTACAGCGTAAGCTATTGCATTGAGATCACAGCGGAAGCTGACACATAGTGTTTACAGCCATGAGTGATGCCGTATGTGGCGTGAGCCATATATCATTGTGATGCTGCTTAACATGATCATATATGCTATGTGTTTATACACTGTATGAGTGACTTGTTACTACTGGGATTCTCTTGAATCTCATTCTTTCCATTGACTAACAATTCAGATAGGGCAAGTGGCTCCAAGGAAAAGCAAACAACCAGGAGTGGTTAAGACCTTGTAGGGATATTCAAACTTGGAAATGTTGGTTAATCATTTTGAGTAGAGATTACTGTATATATTTTTGGGGATGTAAATAGTTTCTGGAATATGATTGTGGAACCCCCTAAATGGGAATTTGATACCTTTAATATATATATATATATATATGTGTGTGTGTGTGTGTGTGTGTGTGTGTGTGTGTGTGTGTGTGTGTGTGTGTGTGTGTGTGTGTGTGTGAACCCAGGGGTTGCTAGGAATTTTGTTGTACACTCTGATATATATAAATGTGATATAATTGCACAGTTAATTATATTCGATATTTGAACTTGAGACCAAGATAGGAAAGAAATTTTGAAAGATTTTGTGAAAACCCTCCCGTAAGGAAGGGATTGTAAATGACTTTTGATAATTATTGGTCTCTATTTCATTTTAATTATGAATTTTGAATTATAATTATGGTTTTTAAGGCAGGGGGTTACACATATAATCAAGTTATGAAACATGAGGTTTGGCTTAATGCTATGGCTGCTGAAATTAAGGCTCTTAAGCAGAATAATACTTGGGTTCTTATGCCTTTACCTCTTAGTAAACCTGTCGTTGGGTTTATAAGAACAAATTTCATGCTGATGGGACCCTTGAGAGAGCTAAGGCTCATTTGGTCACCAAAGGTTATACACAAACCGAGGGTGTTGACTATTTAGATACTTTTTCTCCTATTGCAAAAATTACTATTGTTCATCTTTTATTAGCCTTAGCCGCCTTACACTAATGACATCTTCAACAACTTGACGTTAATAATGCTTTCCTACATGGTAACTTAGATGAAGAGGTTTAATTTACATGGCTATTCCACCTGGTTTTCATTCACCATCTCCCAATATGGTTTGCATATTACAAAAATCTTTATATGATTTAAAGCAGGTCAGTAGACAATGGCACTCTAAGTTGTCTACTGCATTGGTTTAATATGGTTATGAGCAATCTAAGGCTGATTACTCTTTGTTTATTTGACGAACTAATCATTCCTTTGCTGCTTTACTAGTTTATGTAGATGATATCCTTCTTACAGGAAATGATATGGCTGAAATTCAGCGAGTTAAGTCTTTACTTGATGCTACCTTTAAGATAAAAAATCTTGGAGATCTTAAATTATTCCTTGGCCTTGAAGTTGCCTATTCTAAGCAAGGTATTTCTCTTCATCAGCGCAAGTTCACACTATAGATCTTACATGACTTTGGTTTTCTTGATAGTAAGCCTCTCAAGACTCCTATGCATCGTAATACAAAGCTTTTAAAAGATTTTGGCCAACCTTTACCAGATGCTACTAAGTTTTGCGCTCCTGCAGGCCATTTGATATACTTAACGAATACTTGACCAGATCTCTCTTTTGTTGTCCAACAACTTAGTTAATTTATGTCTAATCCTACTAATCTTCATTTAAAGGCTGCACATCATGTTTTAAGGTACTTGAAGTCATCTCCTGGTCAAGGTATCTTGTTTCCTGCTTCTTCAAACATGCGTCTCAAAGGTTTTAGTGACTTTGATTAGGCTGGTTGTTTAGACACTCGTTGTTCTATTACTAGCTATTGTGTGTTTCTTGGGAATGCCTTGATTTCTTGGAAATCCAAGAAACAAAATACTGTTTTTGTTTCCTCCACAGAGGCCGAATACCGAGCTTTATCTACACTTACTTGTGAAATTTAATGGCTTCTTTATCTCCTTCATGATTTACATGTTTCTCATCCTTTGCCAACTCTTGTCTACTGTGATAGTCAATCTGCACGTCATATTACTGCTAATCCTACTTTCCACCAGTGTACTAAGTACATCAAACTTGATTGTCACATAGTTTGGGAGAAGCTCAAAGGTGGTATTTTACTTCTTTTGCCTATCCAGACACACAATCAACTTGCTAACATCTTCACAAAGCCTTTAGATCCAGCTTCATTTGTTCATCTCATGTCGTCATATTGCTGCTAATCTTACTTTCCACCAATGTATTAAGTACATCGAACTTGATTGTCACATAGTTAGGGAGAAGCTCAAAGGTGGTATTTTACTTCTTTTGCCTATCCAGACACACAATCAACTTGCTAACATCTTCACAAAGCCTTTAGATCCAACTCCATTTGTTCATCTCATGTCCAAGTTAGGATTGCACAATTTGCACTCTCCAGCTTGAGGGGGGTGATAAACTTGTAATTAGTTATGTAATTAGGTTCTAACTTAAATTAGTTAGTTGTTTTACTATTAGTTAGATGCCAGCTGTATTCAATTTGTTGATCTATCCTCTTTGTATATATGTAGATGGTGACCAGAGGAAGTAATATTCCAAATTCTCTTTTCTCAGTTTCATATCTCTCTCTCTCTCTTCCTCACTTGTGCTTTGCTTCGATCGACTATGCAAAAGCCTGATTCTATTTCTAATTTTTTTCTGTGTTATATTTGGTGGGAATAAACTTAGGCCAAAGTCCATGGATGGTGGAAGTACTGGTTAGGGACCGAGGGGTTGCTGGGTTTGGTCAGGCAAAAGTGGTTAGGCCAAGTCAAGGCAAGCACGAAATAGTTAAAGCCTGGTTCAGTTGCTGCTTGCAATGACTCTACGTCACCCAAACAATAATGCCACGCATATCACAAACACATGCACCAACTCTTTCTTCACTTTCACAAGTAATTTTAACTCTTTTTTATTTGATTAAATTAGTTATATTGTTCTCTTATAGAGCAAAATGACACTCTAAGATCCATGTAACTTATGTTATTCAACGGGATAAGGCTTGTTATAGTTGTTGTGGGTTGTATCTCATGAAAATGACCGGAGGGGATAGGAAATATGAGGGAATGAATAAAATAAATTGAATAAAATCTAATAAAAATATATGACTTGGCCAAAAAAATAATAAAAATATGTGAAGAAGATTTGAATTAAGAATTAAAGATTACAGATTACAAATTACAAATTACAGAACTAATAGTATGGCTATATAATTCATATTTAATGTGGCATCAGCATCACTTTGTGGACCTCTGATCTAATCGAGCCTGCGGATAGTGAAGATTAAACTCAGCTGCCTGTCTGGCATTTATTAATTAACATATGAGGTCTTAAAGGGAGACAAATTGGACTGCTTAGATTTATTTATTAAAATGGCAAGTTGGATTATTTAGTTTACTCGAATAATATATATAGAATTTATATATAAATATCTATATCACAAACATCTACGTTTACTCGATTTCTATATATAGCATAGGCCGTGGGGGAAAATGTGTGCCTAGAGCATTTCAAAAATTTCTCAAAGAACATTGTTACGTTTATTGAGAAACATGCATAGATGGGCTGACTCGTTCAAATACATACAAGGAAGAGTATATTTTTAGCCACGACCCCAAATCGGTTACTAGATGATAATATATATAAAAAAAAGAGTACGTTTTTAGTCTATTATTGATTTTTTTAACAAGTTAATAATTAACTTCTTTCCTACAATTCAATATAATGTCGCAGACTTGATGTTTCAAATCTAGTTTACCTCTCATGTATTTATTAGGATTTGATGATAAACTAATACTAACGTCAACTTTGATATTCATACATCTAATTCTCTATTAAGAAAGAGATGCGATTTTATTAATGTTATAATTGAATTAAAAAAATTAGTATATATGTGTCGTTGGTCAATATAGAAAATTCAAGAGAAAACCAAAAAACAAATTATGTTTTTATATGGACAATTTTTCAGTAGGTTTTTGTATCTATTTCTCTTATAGATTTTTTCTTAATTTTTGGATGCATTTATATGAATTTGAATACTGAAAAATAAGATTTATAAGTTATGGGTTCTAGCGGAGCTTGTGCCAAAAATCTCCGCACATGCACATGATACCAGTTTAGTAAGGACCTCTAAATTTATCAGGAGCCACTTAAATGTCCATTTTGCAAAGCTGAATCCTTTTGTCGTTTGGTGTTTTTGGTATATACTTTTATTTTATGGTTGTTGTGTTGTGTAAATAAGTTGTCTTGGCCCATATTTAGGTGCTAGTGATGATGGTTGCTATGGATGGTTCTCTTGGGTATTCCCAATTGCTCCTTCAATGTCCTTTCCTTAAGATAGAGATGTCCGTAGGGCTTCAAACCGTAATGGCATGAGAAGACTGAAACTGTAGTTCTCTTAATGGCACTTCTATCTCATTCACTCCCCTCTTCTTACCCCGAAGAGATCATGGGCTGGGCACATGGATGAAAATCTCAAGCTTCACATACTAATTACATCGTCCTTGCACAATTCAAAACGCATTTGGCATCTTCGGGGATGAAGGATTGAGCCGGAATGGTCAATTTTGCTTGCTTTTTTTTTTCTTGAGCATAAGTATCCTCCTATTCAAGGCATTGTCGGGCATTAAATGTGGGCACCTCTTCCAAAAGAGATTCGAACCTTAGTTCACCACGTTGTAAGGGATTGGCCCCTTCCGCTAGATCCAACCTCTGTTGATTTTTGAATGTTACATACGATTATTCCTATTCGATGAAAGGTACGTACGTTGCATCATTAATATAAACACAACACAAAGCCACACACTATTATTTCATCTGCTTTATTATAAATTGATTTATAGTATAGCAGATGTTATCAGTGATGATAGCTAGCACACGATTACACCGCATTGTGGACGGCTTCTAAGGACCTGTTTGGGAAAACGGCCCAGCTTGCCAAACGCACGGTGAAAAAAAAAAAAAAAAGCACAGTGGGGGTGAGTTTCAGTGTTTGGGTTCGCATTGGAGTATGCTGGACTTATGGGGGAAAAGCTACTTCTTAGAGAAGCCCACTAACCCTGCTTTTTCCTCCATGCGGTGAGAGCCAATCACGGTAGAAGAAGACCGTTAGGGAGCATTTATCCCCTTATGTCCTCAATTCGAGCTTCTATTTTGGTGGATGAGGACCGAGTCGGAGACAAGCGGCGTTGCAGCAAGCTCGGGGACATCATCTGTGAGGACTAGGTTGGAGTCGAGGTGGACGACTTTGCTTGCAGACGCACAACGGGAGGAGGTTGGCAAGGTAGTTGCGGCCGTAGTTGAGGGGGCAGTCTAATGTAGAGCATATGGAAGAGGAGATGAGGCCGGAGATAGTGGTGTCGTCGAAGGGGTAGATTCAGAAACGGAGGTAAGGGAAGGAAGTGGAGAGAGTATGGTTGAGGATGGAGGAGGAGGAAGGCTTGGAGGCGGTGGAGACAATGTTGTCAGGATAGGAGGAGTGTTGGAGTATGGAGAAGATGGTGGCCATGGAGCCCATGGTTAATGTATATTGCTATATTTTATCTTCTCTCTACGAAAGGCATGTGCAATAAGTGGCGGTTGAAAGTGAAAGAAAAGGTTTGCTCAAAAAAAAAAAAAAAAGAAAGAAAGCGAAAGAAAAGAGTGAATATATAATAATATATATAGTATTCAATAAGATTTAATTTATATCGATCATTTTCAATCATTTTCCATCTAAACTGATTTTTTAAATAATAATCCAAACAAGTTTAAGGTTAGAAAAAAAGTTACTTCTGCCACTGTCAATTCAAACACAAATCACAGTTACAATATGATTTTATCCTATCTTACTTTTACAAAACTCAGATTGCAAAAAAGTTATTTCTGCTACCGTTAATCCAAGCAGGCACTAAGACAGATGACCAACACAATAATGTCATCATTTCATTTATATTACTATTAATTGCACTATAACTTTAATTTGATCGCGCGAGCGCGCACATATATATATATATATATATATATATTTATATATGATGCTTGCCTTTGATGAATAAAGAGAAAAAAAGATCAAAGTGGCACCTGGTAGAACGAGATTGAGATTGAGATGGAGAAGGAGATTGAAGAATAATGAGATGAGAGGGTGATTACATTTATACACAAGAGAGAATCAGATCTATTAATGAAATCTACATTTAAAATTTGAAAATAATATCCTAACAAGTATCTCCTATAATCTATAGATTTAATTAATCTCTATAATCATAAGATTCATAATAATATATGAAATTCTACGGAGGTGAAGCAGGAGGAGCAGCAAAAGTGAGAGTTCCACAATCAAAGAGTGTAACGGCGTCGTCTTTCACACACAGACGAATCTCAGCCAGAGCTTGACGATCCCTGGAGTAGCCTAGTGAAGAAACAACACCAATATGTTCCTTAACGGCGCAAAGTATGTCCCATTCCCGATATTTATTTCCATTTGGTTTCACCCCTGTATTAACAACATATCCAATAACTCAACTCTTTCTATCAACCGTCATTACATTGTTCTCTGTAACTAACATATAATTTGTTTAACGCTATAAGACCTCACTAGATTCATCTGAATTTTAAGTTCAAGTCCCAAATTAAAGGAAACACTTGTGTTAAGAGGGACAGTCATAAACTCCAAAATAGATACAGGATGATAATATGTATAAAAAATTAAATATCGTTATATAGTTGTGTGTGTGTTTTTTTACCTTTACGTATCAGGGCCTGATAGATTTGGGCCGAGTACTTTTCCGCAAGATCAATACTTTTTTGGAAGTACTCTTCTACCCCATACTTGTTTGAAGAACAGGTTCCGTGCTTATTCCACTCATATCTCCAAAAGCCCACGCTTGCTGTAAAGTCTTTTGCATTCTTTAGATTTGGCCAGTACTTGAGCAACTTATCCTTCATGGGTAATAACTACGCCATGCAAAATCAAAAGCCACAAAACAACACTAAATCAATAAATAATTAAAAACACACACACACAGTGCGACTCGTGTTCCCTTTGAAAATAAACAAAAACAGGTAGCCATATATATAGCGATGAATGAATATATATATATATATATCTTACATCGTTTTCATCGAAATTTATGGTTGTGTTGCAGTACTGTGGAGCATCGGCAGGAGTATTCTGAGGCCAAAGTCCATGGATGGTGAAGTATTGTTGCTGCTCGGGGGGGGAGGGCTTGCACTTTTGGGTGGTGCAATATTGGTTAGGCCAAGTCAAGGCAAGCAAGAAATACTTAAAGCCTGGCTTGGGTTTAACTTTTGGCAATGCCTCTTTGTCTGTGTCGCCGCCCCACCACGATACAAATACTGCTGCGAGGATCACAAACACAAACACAGACTGTTTCAGCACTTTCATATTGCTGAGCCGGGCAATTATTATCATAATGTTGATGCCCTTTTATAATACCTGCTATGAACCATTTCGCTGGGTGGCAGAGCCCCTACGGGGAGGGAATTAAAAAATGGGAGAATTACATTTAGGTCCTAAGGAAGGAAAAAAATAAAGATATGGTCCCTGTAGATTGTAAAATGAAAAATTGATCTCATTAACAACTTCAGGAGCCTATATTGACAACCCGTTAACAACTCCTTAGGACCATTTTTTTATTTTATAATCTATAGGGATCATTTCTTCATTTCTTTTTTTCTTTGGGACCTTAACGTAATTCTCCCATTAAAAATTATATACACGTGTGTATGTCTGTGTCACATTTTATAACCTTGTCAAAATAATTGTACCTTGGACAAAACCTGGCCTCCCGTTTAATGAAAAAGGAAAATCCATGTGAGAGATAAAAAAGTATCGTATCTTTGAATTTACGCCTCGGATAATGAAATTTCATAGCTCGGCGCCACGGCCCTTATCCTCACAACGTCACAGTCCATTTTTCTGTGAACACAAAATTCCGGCATTTCATTTCAACATCATATGCATCTTATCATACTAGTCGGACTGCATTATCAGCAAAAATGGAGATTCACAATATTTAATTATAAGTAAGTGTTAAAACAAAAGCGATGTCATCGTACTCTAATGGTAGCCAGACAGATGTCTGTCATGTATTTGGGTAGGGTTGATCAAGGACCAGACCAGACCGGGTTTGGCCTCAACCCGAGGTCTGGTCTGGAAAACACCTCGGGCTGAACAAGGCAGCCCGAGGTCCGGTCTGGTCCAGCACCAGCCCGAGCTCGGGCCGGACCGGACCAGGTCCACCGGACTGCTGGACCAGTCCAGGCAGTCCAGGACCTATTTGGTTTTTTTTTTTTTTTTTTTTGCAGATTCCTAATAACCCATAACAACGTTTTTTTTTTCTGTTTTCAATGGGGGCAAGTGGGCAACAATTACATTTAGGGCTTTAGGCAATAAGATACCATTCAAAATAAATAAAAAGTAACAACATTACAATCCATGACAATCAATTAAACAACAAATAACAAGTCTATCACATTACATATTACAATAATACAATTACAATCCATTGTCATTCATTTGTCTCCTCCACCTTCAATGATGCTTGATCCATCTTAAAAAAAAACAAATATCATGTGTTAAGAAATTAGTAATAATGAAATATGTAAACTTGAATAATAAACATAGAATTCAAAATATTACCTGGAATATTTACAACATTATCAGTTTCTTGGAAGTTGTCATATTCAGTCAACATAGTGGCTAATTCTGAGATAGATTGCTTAGCAAGTAGCCAATTTTGGGAACAAATGAGAGCTTCAGTCATTTTAGGAGATAGATTACTCCTATAATCATCAACAACACGTCCACCAGTGCTAAAAGCTGCTTCTGAAGCAACTGTAGATACTGGTACAGCCAATACATCACGTGCTATCATGGCAAGCACTCTGTACTTAGTTGAATTAACCTTCCACCATGTCAATATGTCAAAATCATCATCATTAATAGGAATGTCTTCAGCTGCATTGGCTGAAAGATATCTATCTAATTCAGACTGAGGATCTACTGATGAGATCTTTTCTTTCTGGGATGCCAACCATCTACGACCAGGGTCTGGTTTACCGGTATTTGTAATAGAAGTGATAACACTCTCAGAAGAATTCAAAGTGTTGGCACTACCAGAAGAGTTCAAAGTATTGGCATTATGAGACCTGCCTATTTCAACACCAAACTTTAAAGAATACTCTTCAAACATGCGATACAAAGTGTTTCTTGCCTTATTTTTCATGGATATACAAAGTTGATAATCCGGAAAAAGTTGCTCGAATACATCATTGATGTAGGCAAGCTTGTATCGAGGATCTAGAATCACAGCAATAATCAACAAAGGATTCATATTTTCTGTTGCCCCCCAATATTTATCAAACTTCATCTTCATGCTTGAGGACATCTCCCTAAGAAGAGGGTCCTCAGACTCAATAGTCTCATTCAACAACTCTTGAATCAAAGCAATTTTATGGAAACACGAATTTGCAGTGACTGTGAGCGAGCTAGAAAATATCAAGGTCACTTCATAAAACACCTTCAAGAATTTAAGAAAGACATTTGCCTTATTCCAAGCTTGTTTGTTAGGAGGGCCATTTGCCTTAAAGTATGCCACATAATCTCTATCTTCATCCCCCAATCTTTCAAATGCCTTTTGGAATTTCAAAGCGACATCCAACATTAAATATGTAGAATTCCATCTAGTGCTAACATCTAAGACACACATATTTTTTGCATCCAACATTTCCAAGTCACATAAATCTTGAAATTTTTTAAGGCGAGCAGGGGAGGAACGGACATACCTTACTGCATTTCGAATTGATTCGAATGCATCTTTCAATTCCTTCAAGCCATCAGAGACAATCAAATTGAGAATATGAGCAGAACACCGTAGTTTAAGAAAATCACCACCACAAACAAGACCCTTCCAATTCATAAGTCGTTTTTTCAAATATGAAAGGGCTGTGTCATTGGATGTTGCATTATCAACTGTGATGGTGAACACATTTTGTATGCCCCATTCTGATATGCACCTCTCAATAGTCTTTCCAATTGTATCACCCTTATGATTCTCAATCAAACAAAAATTAAGAATCCTTTTGTGCAACTTCCAATCTTTGTCAATGAAATGAGCTGTAAGACATAAGTAGTTGAAGTTTTGAACTGATGTCCAACAGTCTGTAGTAAGGCAAATACGACTAGTACACTGCTTCAATTGATTCTTCAAGATCCTCATTTCACCAAGATACAATTGCCAACAATCCCTAGCAACCGTATGTCTAGAAGGAATTTGAAACCTTGGCTCCAACTCTTTAACGAATGATTTAAAACCTTGCTTTTCGACCAGTCTAAATGGCATCTCATCACATATAACGAACTCCGCGAGAGCCCTACGACAACGTTTTTGATTGAACATGTGAGGTGCTAGGCTTCCCCCTTGCCCACCTTGTGAAACATAGTTCAACATGGATTGTTTTGATATTTCAGTTGTCCTGTGTGGATTTTTTTGACACTTTCTTAAGTGTCTCTTCAAAGAAGTCGTACCACATTTAATTGGATCACAAGCATAATCATTACCACAATACTTGCATGCAGCTCTAAGCTCTCCCTCTGTATCCTCCAATGGTAACTTAGTATAGTGATCCCACACTTCTGATTGTTTTTTCTCAAGTTGTTTTCTCTTCTTATTACAACCTTTTGTGGATTCACTTCCAGTGGCAGTTGCTGGAGTAGGAGGAGGACATTCTACAGTGGTTGGAGGTTGGTGAGAATTAATGGAATCAGTAGGATTACAAGATAGTCCACCAAGACACTCATTCTCACCAATATTGGAAGATTGAGATAAGTCAACACTTGAACTTTGCTCATTATCCATGTCTGCAAAAACTGAAAAGCAAGTATTCATAAATTAGTTTTATAATTCATCAAAATAGTAGAAAACCAGCAGCAGTAGCCAAGAGCCAACCAGTGCAATCATAATTCATCATAATACAAAATCTGATATGTAGTATATTTTTTAGTTCATAATTCATAGTTCATACAATCATTAAACTAGCAGCAGCCAAGAGCCAACCAGTGCAAAAAATAAGATGCAAAGTAACGTTAATTTCTTACCTTCAAGGCGCCGAGACGGACGGAAGACCAGAGATGGGAACTGGAGGTGAGAGGGACACGGAGACAGGGCACGCCGATCTGCAATGGGAGTAAGCTGAGACCCAGATAGCTTCTGTTTAACAGAGGCTCGCTTGAATAATGTACCCAGCAAGATGCAAAACCAATCGGAGCGAGGACGAGGGCTTGGGAACTAGATCGGAGCGAGGACGCTGAATCGCCGAGACTAGAGGGAGACCAGAACCAGATCTGAGAGGGAGACCGGAATCGCCGAGACTCGAGGGAGACCGGAGCCGAGGGAGACGAACGCAACCGGAGCCGATGGTGGACACGGAGATCAGAGATGATGAAATCGAACTTCTTGGCCGAATCCGAAAGTGAGATGGGGATTAGATTATTGACTGAACTCTACTCTGAACAAGAACCAGATCTGAATCGCGTGGAGTGGAGTGCGTGCGGCGTGCCTGCTTGAGTGCGTTCCTGCGTGTGCGTGGTGCGTGACTGCGTGGTGCGTGGTGCGAAAAGGGAGTTTCAAGCTGTTCAAAAAAAAAGAAAAGGGAGTTTAAAAAAATATATATGTGTACAGTGTACACCTCGGGTCAGACCGGACCAGTCTATGGGGTTGGACAACTTGGACCGAAGTCCAGTCCAACCCGAGATGACCAGTCCGGTCTGGTCTGTGAGAAGCTGCCTGGGACCAAAATTTTTTTCTCGGACCGGGTCGGGTCAGACCGGGTCGGGTCAGACTACCTGGACCACCGGGTTTTTTGATCATCCCTATATTTGGGCATGACTATTCTTTCTTAATTGTTTTGCCATTTTTATTTTGAAAGTTTTCACAACAGAACAATATCACTTTGAAAGTGTTAAAAGATGAATAATGTCACCCAAATTTAATATCAAAACAAAACAAAAATGAAAGAAAGTTGAAGACGCAGGATGAAGTACATCACCGGGACAATCACTGGCTCACTCTGCCCTTAATATGGTATCCAATAAGTCATAAATTCACTGTATCAATCATCATTATATTGTTCTCTCACTCTCTCCCTCTCTCTGTTTTTTGACCTTTATTTATCAGGGCCTTGTAGATTTTGTCCGAGTACTCTTTGGCAAGATCAATATTTTTTGGAAGTACTGTAATGCCGTGAACTTGTTTGAAGAACAGGTTCCGTGCTTTTTCCACTCATGTCTCCAAAAGTCCATGCTTGCTTCAAAGTCTTGTGCATTCTTTTAGATCAGGCCAGTATTTGAGCAGCTCGTGGTTATCCCTCAGGTCTACTAACTCCACCATGTAAAATCAAAAGCCACAAAACAACAACAAATCTATCAATAAAATCAATAAAACACACACATGACATGTAAACCCTTTGAAAATATAATACTCTCTCCGGTCCTTTATATAAGACATAACTTGATCCTAAATATAAGTTCAGTTTTCATATTTTTCAGTCTTTTTCTAATTTACCCCTTATTTATGCTCCTTCAACAATAATCAAGGAGGAAAGAGAATGAGAGAATTAAGGAAGAGATGACTATGATGTTTTAGAAAAAATAAACATGTCATATTAACCACCTTAACTAACTTTCTTAATCTAATAAAATTTAAAATAGATTTAGTATCATGAAGGATACATTAGTAAATAAAATTTATAATTAAAAATTATTTTTTTAAGATTATTCTTAATGGCGTTAACCATCTGAACTTAATTGTATATTTTTAAAATAGAGGGGAGATCAATACTATTAATAAGGCAATATATAAAGGATGTCAAAGTATTTTAGTCTTAATATAAACAACAAATCTTTTTGTCTGAAATTTTAAACTAGCTCTTTTTTTTAATTTTTGTCCTCATTAAATATATCTCACTTATTATCGGCCTCTCTACAATAAATTTTCACTAATTATCTCTTTTGTACTCTCTTTATAAATAAGAATATAATTAAAGGGAAAAAATATACCTGTCGGACACATTTATTATTTTTAACCAATATTCTAAATACAATGCGTTTCATTTATTATTTTGAGTTGGGAAGACCCGAAACACTGCGTTTCATTTAATCGAAATACAATGCCTCTCACTAGTCGGAACGACGTCATTTCGGCCAACTCAAAACGCCGTCGTTTCATTTAGTGAAACAACGTGTTTAGGGATTCTGGACAAAACGACGTCGTTTTGGCCCCCTGGGTCGTCTTCAACCTCTGGCGGGGTCGTTGTGACCCGGCCGGAGCTCCAACGGGTCCGTCGAGACCCACCCGGCTTCATTTGCTTATTTCTCCCTCATCCGACCTCCGTTTCAAGCGACTCTGGTGCCATTGGAACCGTCTCCTCGAGTACTTCATGTTCATCACTTTTGTTCACACAAAGACTCATGTTTTCAAAGACCCAATTCTTTGAAGCTTGTCGATCACCATTGGATTCACACAGAAAAACACGGTCTAGCTCTTTCTTCTTACGTTTTATGATCTCATGCATTTATTTATACATTAAAGTTGTTGTTTTTGAATTCATACAGTTTCCAGAAGCAAACAACCATTTACATAGAAAACGTGTAAAGAGAGAAAGAGCATATAGAGTGTTTATCAAAGAACATGCTTCATGGGATTAGGATCAGATTCATGAATGCAAGTGAAAAAACACAGTGTTTGAATGAAAAAAGAAAAAGAAAGTTTCATTCCAGAATCAACACAATAACAGAGGGGAGAGAGACGAATGATAGAGAGAGAGAGAGAGTGATACATGTTCAAATATATATACACATTTATACATGCTTCTTTGACAGAATAATAACATATTCAACATCCATGTATTCAGAACAACGGCAGAAAAAAAAAATTGAACATGTATAAGCAAGTAAAGGCAGAATATATATATTATTATATATGTACACACATTACGCATAAGCATATGAACATGGCAGGAAAAATTAAATATAATTTACAGCCATAAGATCAAGTACGCTCTGATATCAATGAAAGAAAAATATGAATAGATGGAGAGAAGAAACGCGTACCGGGTAGAGTTGAATCTGGGTATTGAGAGCTCACGCAAATATTAGACTACAAGAGCCTACTAGGGATTGGCACAACAGTGCACCAAAAAAAGTAAGATAGTAGGACAGAAGAGATTGCTAGAAAACTCAATAGCAGGAGTGAATTGTAACTGAGGAGGCACACCCTATTTATAGTGGTTCAGAGAGGCCACTAATTAGGAAAATGTGTACACTCCTTTTTGCCCTCCAAGTTAGTAATTAAATTAATTGATCCTCAATTAATTTCCTAATATATGGTGACTTGTCTCTCAATTAACAATCCCATAATTAACACTAACTTGTTTTCCAATCCATAATTAATGCTGATTGATTTCTTATTTGATAAGGCTATTTATATCTTTAATCAAATAGTCCGACCCATCAAGAACGAATTTGGATCCAAAGTCCAACAAAAAGTCATAACAGTCCTCATTAAATAAGGCCCAATATTAATATCATTCTAGTTGATCCTTAAATGCCCTAAAATTATTACTCAACTAACTTTACGATACTCACATTAGTACATTACCACTCTTCATAATAGTCTATAATTTATTTTCCCCTGACTTGTTTTGGGGCAAAATATATAACTCCGCTTTGCTGCTCCCTTCAACCCTTTTTATAAGGAACAATATCTTTTATTGGGATAATCTTTAATATAGGAACAAATCTTTTTGTCTGAAATTATAAGCTAGTCTTTTCATTGTTACCTCTAATAAATAGATGTCACTAGTTGTCTCTAATTCTCCATGCAATAAATCTCCACTCATTATTTTTCATATACATTCTTTATAAATAAGGATATATTGGAAAGAAGAGTATATATCTTACACATTTATTAGTTTTAACTACCATTTTGAATTGCATGATTTTTGTAGTTGTTCCAATGAGAGATATACTGCTCAACGTTATTCTTTTTATTTTGCCATTATATACTATTAATGAGTCAGCTTCCATTTAATATACTTCAGTAAAGATAAATTTGAAAAATGCTCTAATATTGTTTCATAACTTTAACAACACCTTTTTCCAAATGCGTGTGTGCATGTATATTTTTGACTAAAATTATATACTCTATCTAGTTTTAAGTATAAGACCTAATTGATTTTTTTTTTTTTGAAGATATTAAAGTGTTAAATAAGCTACTTAATAATATCATATATTGTGATAATATATATCAATTTATAAGCCAGACAAAATAGTTTTTAAAAAATGATAAATATAAATAATTTAATTAGCTTTATTAGTATTTCAAAAAAAAATCATATGGGTCTATTACTATCAAATACAGTATTATATTTTTTTTTTTTGGTAAAACCACCCGGTAATCCGGCGCCAAATGGCAACCGACTAATCCGGATTCGAAGGGTAGGAGTGCCGCCCACATAGGCGGGGTTGTCCCCTCTCCCAACGAGAGCGCTTCTCGGGAGTTGAACACACGTTCTCATCCTTACGGGGGCTCAACCCACTTACCAGTTGAGCCAACTACTCGTTGGTCAAATACAGTACTATATTACTCGTTTAAGAATCGCATGGCCTTTGTGCCGTCGTACTGTTTGTGATTTGCAAATATAACCGCTTTTGTATGTGCGTTGACCAAGTTTTATGGCTGATAAATATAACATAGTTAAGAGAAGGTAACCACAATGCATATGATGACAAGTGGCATGTGTTAGTCACTTAGTCAACTTGACGTTTTTATTATCATCGGTTCATGGGATCATTATTCAATCTAAGTGAACTTATATTAGTAGTTGACAAGACAGACAGTAGTTGTGAGCATTAAAGTCATAACAGTCCTCAGTAACTAAGGCCTAATATCAATATCATTCTAGTTGATCCTTAAATGCCCTAAAGTTATTACTCAACTAAGTTTATGGTACTCACATTAACGCTCTTGATAATATAATTTATTTTCCCCTGACTTGTTTTGGGGCAGAATATATAACTCCATTTTGCTAATACTTCCTCTCCTTTTTATAAGGAACAATATCTTTTATTAAGATGGCCTTTAATATAGGAACAAATCCTCTTGCTCTGAAATTATAAGCTAGTCTTTTTGTTGTTACCCCTAATAAATATATGTCACTAGTTGTCTCTAATTCTCTATGCGTTAAATCTCCACTCATTATTTTTTATGTATATTATTTATAAGTAAGGGTATATTAGAAGGAAGAGTACTTATTTTACACATTTATTACATTTAACTACTATTTTGAATTGTATGATTTTGATAGTTGTTCCAATGAGTGATATACAGGACAGCCTTTTTTTTTTATTTTGCCATTGTACTCCCTCTGGTCCTATTTATAAACAATTTTCTCTTTAACTGCACAGAACGAATTGGTAGTTAAAAACAATAAGTGTGTCAAAAATGCCATATTTTTTCCATATGTGCTCTTATTTATGAAAAAGGGTATAGGAGAGAGAATAGATAAAAAGTATGAGAGATAATGAATATAAGATATAAGAGAGAATGAGCATTTAATAAAGATAAAATAGAAAAAAAAAAAGGTTACATTTTGAGACAAAAAAGTAAAAGTTGTTTATAAAAGTGACCAATTTTATGAGAGAGAAAGTTAATTATAAATAGGACCGAAGTATACTATTAATGTGTCAGCTTCCATTTAATATACTTTAATAAAGATAAATTTTAAAAATGCTCTAATAATATTGTTTCATAACTTTAACGAGCCAAGCAACCCCTTTATCCAAATGCATGTGTTGTATGAATGTATGCATGCGTGTATATATGTACGTCCGTGTGTATTTTGGACCAAAATTATATACTCTATCCGATTCTAAATAGTAAAAATAAAATTCAGTTGATTTTTTTTTAAGGTATTAAGATACTAAATAAATTATTTAATAATATCATATGTTGTGAAAATATATCAATTTATAAGTAAAAAAAAATAGTTTGAAAAAAATGATAAATATAAATATTTTAAAGCAATTTAATTAGCTTTGTTAGTATCTTCAGAAAAAAGTTATATGGGTTTTATATTTAGGATCCAATGCAGTACTATATTACTGGTTTAAGGGTGTGTTTAGAATGGCGGTGGGAAAATTGACTTTTTTTTTTACTTTAACTTATGGAATCTTAAGATTGGAAAAAAAATAAGATTGGATAAAATGATTATGTTTGGATTGACGATTGGATATGCGCTTTTAAGAAAGTGAAAAGGTGTTTGGTTTGACTTTTTGCAAAAGTGACTTTTGTGATATTTAAGAGAAAAAATTTTAAAAATTATGAAAAGTGAAAACATTAAATTTTAAAATTTGACAATGGTCAAATACATGAAATTACAATAAAAATGGGGATAAATTAGGGATTATACAAAACTTAAAGTTTTTGATAAAGAAAAATATAACAGAACTAATCAAATCAAAGATCTCATACAATCTAGTCGAAGCTGTACTTATGCATTTTTTGTAATATTTTGAACCTATTTTTTCACACTCCAAAAGTCCTTTCTATTATTCACCTCAAGCTTAAAGTTTATAAATTATATCAAACTCTAATTTAAATATTAAATCCTAACTCATATTTTCACATAGCTCAAAATCTAATAAAATAAATTGATTAAAACCTCAATAATACCTCCAATAATCCAAATAAATTATTTAAACTAAATTTAATCAATAAAAACACCATATAAAAACTAATTTATCACATGTTTGTAAAATAAATTGACTATAAAATTATAAAACAACCAAATAATAAATCTAAAACTATTAAAATTAATTATTAATTATTCTCTACATTTCTACAGTTATATATTGACAAAACTCAAAACTTGCCTAAATTCTTATCCCAAAGTATTCTCTAATTAGCGGAAGATTACTATATAAAGAAAGAAAAAATTATTTAGAACATTTTTCATAAAAAAATTTTGTGATTAGAATTGATTTTGAGTACTTTATTAATTCCCAAAGATATGAAAATACTCATATAAATATTATTATTATATATATATACACATATAAGCCACAAAATAGAAGCAATCACATGAATAAGCTCCAATTTCCTGCTTATGGCAATAGCATGATTTCCCTCATTTGTACTGTCACCTAATCGTTGATCCAAACATGACAATTTAGTATGTGTTCGCCTACCCCCAAAATCATGGTTTCAAAAACAATTTTTTGTAAATCGAGACGAAATTCCTCTCATATACTCCCCTCATAAACTGTAAAAGATATTCTCTAAAAGTTAATCTGAACAAACACTTAGACCCACTATTAATCGCATGACCTTTGGGCAATCGTACTGTTTATGATTTGCAAATATAACCGCTTTTGTATGTGTATTGAATAAGTTTTATGGTTGATAAAAATAACATACTCAATTAAGAGAAGGTATTCACAATGCATACGACAATGACAAGTGGCATGTGTTGGTCACTTGGGATTTGTTTGGGAACACGTTGGGGAAAAGAAAAAACCCCATCTAAGAGGCTTATTTGGTTCAGCGTTATCTTAAAAAATAAGTCCTTATTACGTAAGCTGAGATAAAACTCCTCTCATATACTTATCTCGTATACCGTGAATCACGATTTATAAACACTTATTGCCCAAAAATAAGCTATTTCAAACGAGCACATAGAACGTGTTTGTTTCGCCGATTCATCCCATCAATCGAACTTTAACAGTGGCGAAACGGACTTAAACAGTAAAAAGTATATTTATGGGTGTTTGTTTCAGCGATTGGATTTAAGTTGAAAAAAGTCATAAGCCTCAAAATGAAGCTTATTGGAGCTTATGTGCCTGTGTGTGTATAAAAAAATATTGATAGGAGTATTTTCATATTTTTGGGATCAATGAAAAATATTCTAAATAATTTTCTCTTTCTTTAAATAATAATATTCTACTAATTAGAGAATACTTTGGGATAAGAGTTTAGGCAAGTTTTGAGTTTTGTTAATATATAATTGTAGAAATGTAGAGAATAATTAATAATTAATTTTAATCACTTTAGATTTATTATTTAGTTGTTTTATGATTTTATAATCAATTTTTTTTATAAACATGTCATAAATTAGTTTATATATAGTGTTTTTACCCATTAAATTTAGTTTAAATAAATTATTTGGATTATTGGAAGTATTATTAATATTTTAATCGATTTATTTTGTTAGATTTTAAGCTATGTGAAAATATGAGTTAGGATTTGATATTTAAATTAGAGTTTGATATAATTTATAAGATTTAAGTTTGAGGTAGTAGAAAAGACTTTTGGAGTGTACCAATTTAAATTAGAGTTTGATATAATTTTATTAAAATGGTACCATTACCAAATTTTCAAAGTTAATTTTTTAGAAAAGTGTGAAAAAATCCCTCCGTGTGTAGATATCTTCCCAGGTCCCATTTGGCAATTAAGTTGCCAATGAGTTATTTTTCCACAATTAGTCCTTCATTTTTTCATTTTTCATAATTTTTTCAATTTTTTTCTCTTAATTAATACAAAAGTCACTTATGCAAAAGTCAAACCAAACATCATTCACTTTTACATAAGTTATTTATCCAATCGCTAATTCAAACACTCATCATTTTATCCAATCTAACTTTTTTCCAATCTTAAGATTTCATAAATTTAAGTAAAAATAAATTACTTATCAAATCGTCAAAACAAACATACCCATAAAAGATTACAAAAGCCCAATTGAGATAAGCCAAGACCGTTTGAGATTGCTTTTTTTTTTTTTTTAAACTGGCTTCTTCCCAAAAAGGAGCTTATGAGAAAAGCTTATTTCAGGCGCATCTGTAAGATGAAGAAGCAGCTGGTTGGATGTGAATACAGTGACCGTTAGGGGTGTTCAAATCCGGGACCGGGACCGGGATTCACCACTCCCGGTCCCGGTCCCGGTTTTTGGCCGGGATGCAATTTGCATCCCGGTCCCCGTTTGGTCCCGGTCCCGGTAATCCCGGCCGGGACCGGGATCAAACCGGGAATTCCCGGTTTTTTTAAAAAAAAAAAATTAAATTTTAAAAATATTATTATTTTAGTTAAATTTTCTATAATCTAGTGTTTAAAGTAATTATTTAACATCTAATAAGGCCATAATAATCACACAAATTAATCTAGAATTGAAGAATAACATTTTATTATTATTATTATTATCACCTTCATCATTTTTGCTATTATTTTTATACATTATATAGTAGGATTAGTATCACGATATATACAATTTAACTCCAACTAAATATGTTATACACATTTTATCAAATGATAACTTAAATTATGGGATAAAAAATACAAAAATAAAACAATAACTTAGTTTTTAAGAAAAAAATTAAAAAAAAATAAAAAAACCGGGACCGGGACCGGGACCGGGATCACAAAGTGTGTGACCGGTCCCGGTCCCGGTCCCGGGTCCCTTAGATCCCGGTCCCGGTTTTCCCGGTCCCGGTCCCGGCCGGGACGGGAAATTCCCGGGATTAAAATCCCGGGACCGGGATATTTTGGACACCCCTAGTGACCGTTGGGCATAATTATAACCATTTTGGGGTGTAAATTTTTCAAACTACTAAAGATGACTTTTTTCAAAACTTTTACCATTCAAAATCTGAAATAATGGATGACCGTACATCGGAAAAATCTTGGAACTAACACAATCCAACTTTTATTGAGAAAAGAAAAATTAAACAACTCATTTTAGCACTTCTTTGGATTAATGGTGGAGTAGGAGTTTTTTTTAACAGTTGGGCTTCGTGTATTTTAATTAAACGGCTATTTCATGTATGCATTCTAATTTAAATATAAATCTATTCTTTTTTTAATTAAGTACTTTTGTGTATTTTAATTTATTTTTAAATAATAATTTCACCTTTTTTATTTTATCAAAATTTTTTAATATTTTTTTACTTTAATTATCACAATATATACAACTAATATATATGTATACACACATATGTAGTATTCAATATTATCATGCTCTTTTCAGTTATTTCCCATTTAAACGGGTTTTTCAAATACTAATCCAAACAGGTTTAAGGTTGGAAAAAAAACCACTTCTACCACTGCCAATCCAAACATAAATCACATCTACAATCTGACTTTTCCAAAAACCCATTGTAAAAAAGACTTATTTTCTACGGCTAATCCAAACAGGTACTTAATTATTCAAATTGAACGGAATCGACCATGACAATTAAAAATATTCATTTGAAGGTCGGGCTATATGGTTAATGTTCTCTCCAATGATGGTCACTTTTCTCTGCCTAATACTTGAGATTAAACTTGAGAAAAGCAGTTTAAGGATTAAAAGCACCCAAAAATAGTTGAAATTAATTTTTGTATTCGAAAAAGTACATTAAGGGTAAAATTGTAATCAGTCTGATGGCATAATGGACACAACTGAAAAAATATTTTAATCATTCACACCCTCCCCAAAAGCTAAATCAGTAAAAGCTCCAATGTTGAGCTTATGACATAAGCTATTTTGATCATCATAAGCTCAATTAGCAATTGGGGATACAAAACACTCTCTCTTTTTTTATCCCAATTGTCAAATGAGATTTGGGCACCAATTGAGCCTTTAGGGGCCCAAACGCTCCCCAAACACACCCTTAATCATATTGAATGTCTGTCATGCAAGTTTGAGTTAATGACTTCGAGTATGTATCATCAAATAAGTTATTTCTACTATTTAACCATATATGATTCTTCTGGACACAAGAATTTAAATGAGTTATGTTGTTTAATTAGGAAGTTTTGAAATTGCTAGAGACATTAGGTAAAAAATTAATACTACGGACGAAATATGGCATTTTATAATGTATTACCGTAAGCCTGTACACAGAGGCATAATGCCCGAGCTTAGGGTGTGTTTGGAACAGCAGTGGGAAAAATAGAGTTTGTCCATTTAGCTTTTGGTAATCTTGTTTTTGGTAAAAGCCCGATTGTGTAATGTGATTTATGTTTGGATTGGCGATTGAAAAAATGGAGTTTGCCCATTTAGCTTTTGCAACCTTGTTTGGATTGACTTAAGCATAAGTGATTTTAGAGAGAATAGTAAGAAAGAAATTAAATATGAAATTGAAAGGGAAAATTGGAATTTAAATTTAACACAATTTGTCCAAAAAATATTACATAACAACTTGTATCATATGTCTCGTACAATGTGGTCTCTAATTGAGTCACGCAACTGATTCATTTGAATGGAAGATCGCCTAGCATAATTTGACGTGGAAGGCTGTTCATCTACGCTATTATTATCTAAATCGACGAGATTCCCAGCTTCACCCTGGCGAAACACCACGTCTCGAACATCAGTTCTCCTAATGAAATTATGTAGGGCCATTGTTGCACAAACAATGTGAACTTGTGTCTGGTAGCTATATTTACGCATGTTCTGTAATAAATAAATCGATTCTTCCATACTCCGAAAGTCCTTTCTATAGTTGACCTCAAACTAGAATGATAAAAATTAAATGTCTCGTTAGCATTTCTAAATCCGGGTTGGCGGCTAAATTCTGGCATATGATAACGCTCACACCTATAGGGACCAAGGTAACCAAGTTGTGTCGGATAGCCAGCATCAACCAAGTAATATTTTCCTAATAAATGTTGAATTCAATTGAAACTGTTAGATAAATATAAGTGCGGCATGGCGTTAAGGTAATTGACATGAAGGTAACTTAAATATACCTGCAGGTGGATGAGGGAAGGTCATAGCTGGATTTGAAACAGCATGTTTAAACACACGAGCATCATGTGCAGTACCTTCCCAGCCAGCCGACACGAACGTAAAGCACATATCCCAATCACAGACAGCCATTACATTCTGCGCTGGATATCCCTTTCTGCCGATATATGTTTCCCGATTGGCACCGGTGATCACACACTTAATGTGCGTTCCATCTATTGCTCCAATAGCATCTTTGAAGTATGGATAATAACGGGGATCGTTTGCGATCTTTGGGTGGCATACAGTGAATTCGGGATCACTCGGTTTGATATTTTCCCGAGCTAGATTCATGCAAGCATCTAATACCTTGTGCAGAAGTCTACTGACCGTTTCCCCTGAATGTTGAAAAAGTTCTTGTACCACCCTATTGCCTAAACCATGGCCAACAGTGATCAAAAACATGGCAACCATCTCCTCGATTCCAACGTTCACTGAATTCTGTAAGCCATGTTCTACCAATTTATGACACAAACTGTAAAAGACATGTTTTTTCACTCTAAACATGTCATGACAGCGTGAACCATGGGTTGCTTATGGACCCTGTGAGTGTGATTAAAAACTCAATTATGAGTAATGGCAGAAATAAAATAGTCAATAAGGACTGAAAGGCATACAGTAAACAGACTGAAGTGATAATGGCATAAAATAGCTTTCATAAACCATATTGTCATGAAGTCACATAATGTCATGAAGTCACAAACATAATAAAACATAGTTTAGGTACATCTAGGAGCCATAAATCTTATAGCGCAACCACGGAACAACGAAATCCATGTTCTCTTGACAGATTGACACAAACGTTTCCCGGTTTGTCTTATCCTGAACCAGGTCGATACAGCGGTGACGAAAGTCCTCATCATGTATGAGTTCGTCAATGCGAAACAGCTGAGTCACAACAGCATTGACACTAACTTCTTTGATAGCATCTAACGTTGCCGCTCTGTCCTTGGATGCAAATGCCATAATACTAACTGCATCCGCGATCTGTCTTGATGTTGCCCCTTTCTGCTTCTTCCTCTGTCCAGACCCCTCACCCACCTTTCTCTTACCCCGACTTCCTGACGCAGTACCAATAGTTGATGGAGTGCTTGTTGTTAGACCAATGCTAGCAAGCTCATCAGTCACTCCGGTACTAGGCACTGGGTTAGCACCGAAAAGATCATCTTCGCTATCCCCTGACCCTTCTTCTTCATGCATTGTTGGCCTGTACACATCTTCATTCTCAACATCTTCTGTCTGTGCCTGTGGATTTGGAAAAGGCGAGCCAATAACATCGTCGCTGGTCGCCATAGCATCCTTGAATATAATCCTTAGTTCGCCTTCAAACTTGAGGCCTGTGTGTCTAAACTTTTGGTATGCTGAATTCTCCTGCAACCAGACAAAACACAAAAAACTAATTAAGTAAACAAAACGGATTAGTCGAGAGCAAAACAATTAATTGTATAAGCCGCTAAATTTTCTGCTACCTGTATTTTCCGCTGCCACCACTCTTTTGATGCGATGACTTTACCTGTAGGATCTCTACTGACACCGGTCTCTTTGATTAACGATTCCCAAGCCTTGAATTCTTTCTTAAGGATATCAAACCTATTCTTCAATTGTGCCCTTGTATATTCGTTCCCAGTTTTCTCATTAAATGTAGCCACGATAGCCTTCCATCCATCCTTTGTAAAATGCAAGCCTTGACGTTCTTTTTTGTAAATTTGCTCTACGCAGGCGTACACAAAAGTTTCCGTTGTCGCATCATCCCAAACAGCTTTATCCATATTTCTATGCCACAATTTCAACAATACTTGCACCTCAAAAAACCAAATTTAAAACAACCATTCCATAAACGTAAAAATTAAATATAATCACTAAATGAATTCAGCATGAAATTGTAGAAAAGTATAATTCATTTCATCAAATCATAACTAAAAAAAACATGAAACAAATCATCGCAAGCAAGCCTTCATAATCTCCCTTGAAGCTTTATAGGCACCTAACGCCAACACGAAGCTCACCTTGAATAAGAATTAATATGAAGGCTAAAACACAACATCATTGAATAAGAATTAATATTAAGGCTAAAACACAACTCATTGAATAAGAATTAATATGAAGGCTAAAACACAACTCATTTAATAACAACTCATTTAATAACAACTCATTTATTCCCTTCAATCAATCAGCACAAATAGTTCTGAAGAACCTCAACGCCCACAAACCCACATGCCTTTGCACAGTAGCATGAACACAGCGAATTTAACTCCAAAACAGAGGTGACCGACGCTGATCAACACCCACAAACCCACATGCCTTTGCACAGTAGCATGAACACAGCGAATTTAACTCCAAAACAGAGGTGACCGACGCTGATCACAGCACATAAAACTCACAACAATTTGTCCTTACTTTATTTTCATTCTCACTTTTTCTATTACTAAAAATAAACCACAGTTAAGTTAAGCAATTAAGTTATGAATGTCCATGTTCCATTTGAAGAAAAATGCCACAGCGAACGATATTCTCAATGTCTCTGCCATCATGTGCAATACACGAACCAGGCATTTCGGTTAGCCACACCTCTAACTCCACATTACAATAATACCAAAACAAATCAGAATGTTTAGATGGGTCAAAAGGGTGTAAACCGAAACCATAATCAAAGATGAAATATATATGTTGGTGCTCATTCTCTACCAAATCAAACGTCTATTTGCAGCTTTTTTTAAAAAAAAATTATGACCACACCGTTCAGATCGCAGAAGCTAAAGAATTAATTCACAGTGTACAGATCGCAGAAGCTAAGCAATGTGTGTGTGTCTTAACGTCAGACCAGGCCAGAGCAGAGGATGAACCGGACTACAAGAGCTTGGATGAAGTTCAAACTTACCTCCAAAATGATGAAGCTACCGGAGAGCAGATCCACGCCGAGAGACAAAAACAAACGTGATGCCGAGGAGATGAAGCACAGATCGAAGACGCCGCTGGACAGATCGACGCAAGGACAGATCCAACTTGAACTTGAACCAGCTCTTCAGCTCAAGCTTGGGTCGACGCAGAGAGACCGAGGAGATGCCGGCAGCAAAACACAAAAACCGTCGGACTTGAAGTCCGCTTTCGAAGATGAAGCACAGATCGAAGACGCCGCTGGACAGATCGACGCAACGACAGATCGAACTTGAACTTGAACCAGCTCTTCAGCTCAAGCTTGGGTCGACGCCGAGAGAGGGAACGGACGGGAAGGACCTCAGACCGGCCGACACGAAACCACGCTCGTGGAGGACGAAGATCGAAGAAGGAGCAGCGCACTGGTTTGTCTAAAGAAAAGAGACGATTTCGACGAAGAAGGACAGAGGCAGAAAAGAATAAAGTAGGTGGGGTAATAATTAGGTAACGGTAATATTAAACGCTCAGTGGGTTTGAGCTCCAACGGACAGCTTATACCTTAAGCTGATATTTTTACCCAACGCTCAACCATGTATTGGGCCTGCCAAACATCGTTTTTTTTCCCCGATTGTTGGCAGCGATTTTGGCCGAATTTTCAGCGGTTACACTTAGATTTGAGCTTGAACGCATGCTTTTTTTGAATCTTGGAATTTTCAAAAGGCCCAGAACATTTTTAAATGTCTACTTGTAATGTCAACCTTTTAAAAAGCTTCGTATTGCAAAGCTATAGAGGCTGTAAGTAAGCTTAAGCCTACTAACGCTTGTATTTATGTAAAGCTTTTAAAAGACTTTTAACCCTATATATATAAATGTAAGCTTCGAATAGGCTCAAAATCTATTCAAAACCTGTATTAAATTAAAATAAGACTTTATTTAATTACATGTTATTATATAAAAAATTATATAATATATATAAATAATATATTAAATAGATCAGGTCTGCAAACTTATAGGCTATGCCTTTAACAACAAAGCCTAACCTATTTAAACAAACAAGCATTTAAATAGGTAGGAATCATCACGTTTTTTTGTTTGTTTGGGATAACTTATTTTTTACTTATAAGTGCTTATAATTCGTGATTTACGGTATACGAGGTAAGTATATGAGATGAGTTTTGTCTCGACTTACGTAATAAGTATTTATTTCCTAAAAATAAATTATTCCAAAACATAGTTAAATTTATTAAACAGATTAGTCGTAGGCCCCGGGCTCACCCTATTCCCACCCGAACACTACGCAATAGGAGTAATAGCTGAAGCTAAATTGAGTTATGGCCATAATTGAAGGTTTTCTTTTGAGACACGGCAAGAAAGTGCCATAAATTAACATATGTTGGGCCCTTTCCTCGTTCAGGAGCACAGATTACCCACAAAAGTGCCCAATCAGATCGCTGATGCCTGATAGGATTGCAAAAGCCCGAGATGAATCTCCCCTAGCCCGGCCCATCCATGGCAGAAGGTTTTTATGTTTTTTGTTTTCTTTCGAAGCAGCTCTGAATTCTGATACTCTCTTCGTTCCTAATTATAAGACAATATTTGAGAGTTGATCTTGATCCTAATTATAGGATAAAGTTCTAATTTTTGTCAATTTCTTCCTAAAATACCCCCTATTAATACTTTCTCAATAATAATTTAACACAATAATAATTTAATAAGAGTATATTGGAAGTTATTGAGGGAGATTGATGACGTCGAATTGTGTGACAGCTTGGAGAAGTCGTGTGTGAAGCGGGAGAAGTATAAGAAAAAACAAAGAATTAACTTAATTGGATGCCATTTAAATTTTACATAAGGATATTTTAGAAAAATAAATATGATTAACTAATTTAATCACTATCATTAATTTCTTCAAAATTAGGTAAATATGTTCTATAATTAGGACCGAAAGGAGTATAAAGGAGGTCGAGAATAGTAGAATACTCCTACAATTGTTGGAAGTTCAACGCTTATGTTTGTTTGGGATTTAATTTTAGTTTATCAGTATTTTTAAATTATAATTTACTGTACACGAGAGAAGTATGTAAGAGGAGTTTTATCTCAATTTATATAAAAAATACTTATAAGTCAAAAATAAACTATCCCAAACATAAGCTCTATGGATTTGGGACTTCATTCATGCTGGACCATCTTATTTTTCTCAATAATTTTATAATTATAACTTTTTTAGCAACTGTAATTAAAAATTATTCTTTGCCATAAGCAATTTAAATGATAAAAAAAATATGAAATTAAAATTGAATGAATATTTAATTGGGAAAATCTCATATAAAGACAGTTAAAATAAAGAAATCTTATATAAGGTTGATAAAATCCACAAATCTTAAATTAAGTCAATGTCCCAATTTAGGATATGTAAATGTTGGTTGATTTTCGATAATACCCCTGACCTGGTTCAAAGAACAGAGGAAAAGACAAGCCATTAATTTTCATCGTCGCCCTCTCTCTCGTGTGCCCTGAGCAGTGTGAACGGCGCCTTTAGAGTTCAGTCTTCTCTCCGTCGCTTCCCTCTTTTGCAACAAATCCTCCGTCGTCATCTCTTCCTCGCCACCTTAAGCCTTCTGCCTCTGCTTCATCTTCTTCGCCTTCCTCGCCTTTCCGCCTCCATCTCCTCCTCCCACCGCCCTTTCTAATTCCGCCTCGGCTCCTTCCTCCTCCTTCACCTCGCCTAACGGTGTGTCCTCCTCAAGGTATTAAAACCCGGACCGGGTATTGAACCGGTTGGGGTACTGGGTTAAGGGTCAGTGGGTCAGACCGGAGCCAAACCGAAGCTAAACCGGGACCAAACCGGTGAGAAATTGAAAATTTTAGGCTTATAGTATAAAATTCTAAAGGAAAAATAAAAAAAAAATTTAAATTAGTAACCCGGACCGGATCGGTCTACCAGCCGGTTCGCCGATTTCCGGGCCGGACCGGCCGGTCCGGTCCGGGTTAATGAACCCTGGTCCTCCTTCATCTTCTATCTCTGCGTCCTTCTTTTTTAAAATTTTCGATTTGATAAAGATACTGAGTTTCATTGGCATCGGCCTGCTTTTTTCTACGAGACCAAGAATGGATTTATTTGAAAAGGGGGAGCCTAATTAGGAATTCGTTTTACTTGGGAAAAGATGGATTTGCAGAATAACTTACAACCTGAATAAGTTCCGTTCTCTGTATTCTCAAATGAGGCTTCTTCCAGCTTATGGTATATTCAGGCAGATAAGTACATCAAGTCATACTCGTAATTTTGGTATTAGTTACAAAATTTCTTCATTTAGTGATCCTTTCTCTCGTGCAAAGGAGAAAATGACGAAAGAATACAAATCCTCCATAACAAATTATGCTAATCTAAAGGTAATTATGGTCTTGCCTGATTACTCCTGAACTTCAAATGTGCATATTCTGTTTTAGTAGGCTTAACATTTGTTTTATAATTTGTCAAGGATAACAAGGATGATTCTGGGAGATTCTCAGGATTGTTATCTTCAAGTGGCTCACCACGGATTGGATTTTCTAGAAGTTCTAGCAAATTATCTTTACAGGATGACTTGGATGAGGGTGACTTCTCATGTCCTTTTGTTGTTGGTGATGTTCCTTACAGGATGACTTGCATGAGGGCGACTTCTCATTGATAAATAAAGTCATGGCATGAAGCATCTTCAAGCTGACTGTTAAACTACCTTGATGAGAATCTGTTTCTGTTCTATTGGAGTTTCTTTTGCTATGATAATTCCCGCAACTTCTCCTTTATTGCAGTATTTAGTTTTATAGCAATTGATGGATAATAATCAGCATTTGTTGCATAAGATATGCTGAATCATTGTTAGTTTAATATGTTTACATGTTCAGAATAGTACAAGACGACAATTGTTTTTTAATGCTGACAATGTTATAGATGCATCCACACTTTAAGGAGTTCATTCTCTCATCTAAATCTCTGTTTGCCCTCCTGTGAGTAATTTAGATTGTTAAACTCGGTTTGAACAATGAAATGGCACACTTTAACACCGTTTCTCTTTTGGCTTAAAACGCATTTGCACCTTGGGTGGTCTACATGTCTATAGCTAGGTAGATCTTTTAGTTAGAAAATTCTTGTTGACCAATTTGTTTTATATCATTAAGATTGGACCTGAACATGACTTGTTGATAGCTGAACCTGAGACTAAAGCTCTTAGAATTGAATCTGAACATGACTTGTTGATAGCTGAACATGAAACTAAAGTTCTTAGGATTGAATCTGAACATGACTTGTTGATAGCTGAACCTGAGACTAAAGTGCTTTGGATTGAATCTGAACATGACTTGCTTGCATATCACAAAAAGGGATTGATGGGAATTAAAGTTTACGGATTCTTCATTTGGATAGATATAATAAATTAAAGTTTTGTGGACACTTAGCAAGTCTAATTCACTCAGTTATCCCCATCATCTGTCAGCAGTGTGCATAATGCAGAAAGAATATAGCAGGCTATCTTCTTATAAATCAGATAATTTTGTAAACAAGATGGTTCTACTGGTTGGACTTTTAATCTAAAGCAAATGATAATTGATAATCAGGTTGGGGTTGTTCCTTTGATATGTTTACTTTATGTTGCTTCTTGTGACCCCTAACATTATTTATACATGCTGGAACTTAAAAATAAATGTTCAATATCAAGCATATAATGTGCATTGACAGCAAATTTATTGCTTGATATAGTTCTGTGATACATCTTGATATAGTTATATTCATAATTTTACAATTGAATAATATAATTTCAATTGCCTTTTTGCTTTTTCTCAGAAATAATATACTTTAGGGTTGAAAGGTTATTGTTGTAGTCTCGTCGGCTTCTTAAAAAGGGATTATCCATTTCTTTTGTTATTTAATAAGGCGCTTCTTCTATCATTGGAACATAATTTTCCTTTAGCTATATTCTTCTTCATCTATCCACGTTTTGATTGACTCAGAGGCATCCCAAACAGAAATTTATTTACTATATGGGTCCTACCCTCTACTTCCCAAGAGAATGGAAACATAAACAAAGGAGTGGGCTCTTCTGATAAGTAATTTGACTTGATGCCTACTTCAGCAGCTTTATACGTTTGACTGTTATAAGAAATTATTTTACACCAAAGAATTTCTCTCTTACCCATTATAAGATAACGTTTTAATCTCATTTAGCATTTAATAAGGTGATGCTGCTTCTTCTTGTTGAATTTCTCTCCAACCATGATTTTTTTTTACTTCAAAAGCTTGTTTGTTCTTCCATAGTATACAATAGTACATTCTAAATATTGGCAATAGAATAGAATCCAGACTTGTATTTATTTATTTCCAAGTACAGAAAGGAAGACAGAGGTTCAAACATCAAGAAATGCAAACATAGCTCATAATGTTCTTACGAGAATGTAATACTAAAACATGTGTATGAGATCTATATTAAACATAATGGGACTCGATCAAACTGGAGGAAGTAAGAGTTTAAACTTTATTTTGTCTCAATGTCCTTGTCCTTGCTAATGCCTGGACTTAGATCAAAATGGAACGATTTTACTCCGATGAAAGAAGAGGCCAGATTGATTGCCATCAAGAAGCAATACAATTCGTCTTAATAAGGGTCAAGTAAGGGTACATGTGGATCAATTAAAAGTCAACATCTTAAGAACAAAAAGATAAAGTGAAACAGTTCAAATCATTCAAAAGTCCAATCACTAAGAAGCAACAAGTTCAAGTTGGAAATTCTTGAGTTGTGAATTCTAATCACAACAAAATTAACATGGATTTGGATTTTTGCAAGTCCTCTTAGTATGGCTAGCTTCATGGCATCTTGCACATTGGTAAATTTTCTTGTTTTGGAATTGTGATTCACGTTTTCTAATTCTTGGCCTTCCAGAAGGTCGACTGGTCTGAGGTGGTCCAAGCAAGGTTTGACCGAATATATTTTCCATCCTGCAATAATTAATGTTTGGCATGTCAATTGTCACAACTGGAGCCATGCATCGGCTATAAATTTTTTCTTGAGATGCAATTTTGTAGCATTCATAAACATAATCATATATATTGCCATGGGTAAGCTTGATTGCTGTACAAGCATGTGCACACAGAATTCCTGACATTTGCCATGCTGCACAACTACATTCATGTAAACCAAGATCAACCTCTAGGTCTCCATAAGCTGTATGGACACAAACCCTATTCCCTCCGTAATATACCAGATTCATTTGTCCAATTTTCCCCACATTTTCCCTTACTTTTGACTTTGTGTTTGGACCTACCCTATTTCTCCACTTACTTATTGCCATAGCTGAGGTATACATTTTCTTGGTTACCTTCTCTCGGTGTTCATGGATCAACTGGGCAACATTATGCCTTCTCTCATTTACCATCCACGCATTAAATGACTCAGCAAGATTTGTTGTTATATTATCCCAACATTTAAATGGAAATTGACTAAAGCCCACCTATTAATGTCCCCATAATTCATAAGCCATTCAAATAAATGCGTAGAGAATTCTCTCATATCTTCCATAGCAACATTGAACTCATTTTCAAGCCTTGCATATGCGATAATGTCAGGAAACTTTAGTGCTTCATCCTTGATTTGGGAACTTGTTCTTCTATTTCCTTTGTTTATTTTCATCAATTATGCACTAAAGTTTTCCTTCACGTGCCGATAGCAAAATGCATGCCTCTCATGACCGAATATTGCTTGCACAGCTCCTATTATAGCATTGTGACGGTCTGAAACTATTGTGATCTCAATTGACCCTATTATTTGTTTAATCATGTATAAAAACCATCTCCAGTCCTCCAATGTCTCCCCTTCACAATAGCAATTGCAAATGGCAACAACTCATTGTCTGCATCATATGCGGAGGCTAACAACAAGGTGCCCTTATATGGGTCACTTAAAAAAGTCCCATCTATGTACAATACGTGTCTTGCCCCGACTAAGAACCCCTCAATGCAACAACCATATGCTATAAAAACACGCTCAAATGTGTTATCCTCAGAAGCTACAAATTCAGCAACTGTTGTTGGATCAGTTTCCTTCAATCGTTGGCATAACCATGGTATAAGCATATAAGACTGCTCTGGTCTACCCTGAATGTCTTCAAGTGCTTTTAACTTAGCAGTATATGCTTGTTTATACGTTAAATTCACACCGTAGTCTCTTTGAAATGTCTTTCTAATTTCACTAGGGCACTTGTCTATGTGGGACCTTACCTCCTCAACAATAATAGATGATGTAAGAGTTGCCGTACCACTGTAGTTCACTTGAAGATTGTCCTGTGCATGATGAACATGCTCATTTTTAAACTATGTCACACGAAGGAAAGGAGTGGTCTTCCTCATCGTATTTGCTGTTATCTTCCAAGGACACCCTTCGATCTTACATTTCACAGACATCCTTTTCTTGTTGTTCCTTAAAAATGTGCACTCAAAATTGTGAGCAATACTATACTTGTGCAACGCTTGCTTGAAAGCACTAGCATTTGTAAAGGTTTGCCATACTCCTGACAACTTTCCTTTCCACTTCCCTGCACCACCTTCATAAGTTAGGCAATTGAGACCATTTTCATAAGACACATGTTCAAATTCATTATCCAAATTGCTTGGAGCTTGAGAGCTTTGTTCAGGGTGACCAACGATTGTCTGAATGCTGCATTACATAACCCAACTTTTGTTACCACGTTAACAACAATACTATAACAAATGACAACATGTTTTTTTTTTAAAAAAAAACAAGAACAACAAAATCACTTACATTTGTGGATTATCAATTGTTTCATATAGATTGTCATTCCCTTTACATGCTATATACACATGCCCACTTCTTTCATTATAGTGAAAAAGGTTTGCAAGTTTAGCATCATCAACAAGATCTACTAGAGTCTTCTCATCAAATGTCACAGTGTATTTTATCTCACTATTATCATAATTAATGCCAATCCATAATAATATCATTAGTCTCAATTCTTCAGGTGTCATTCCCTGTCTTATAGTTTTTACCCGTACACTGCCTCCATTATATTGAAATCTCCCTTCAACATTCTTCTCAAATTGTCCACCTACATGAAAAAAACACAACAGTTCTTTTTCAGATGTTGATCCTAAAAAAGCCATTTTTTGTGCCAACCTACATCAAACAAGACAACTTTCATTATCACGTATATTGTTTGCCATCATCGTCACTTTATAAAATGTACATAACATAAATAAGCTTCCAAGATTGATAACATGAAAGTGATGAAGCTTAATCAAACATGTGATAGGCACTTTTTAAGTAACTCAAAAACTAAGCACCCTTTATAAATTTAAATCCACAATTTAATCACATGTCCGATTCAACAAAGATTTCTATGATATTAATTATTGCAAAACAACATACCACTGACTCATGAAATTTGTAGTTCCTAACACAAGTCAATAAGTCATGAAATTGAATTTCCTAACACAAGTCATGAATTAGTAGGTTCCCATGATGACTGTTTTGACTTTTGTTTTTGCCCTTTTAACCTTTGCCCCATATTTCAACTTAGGTGGAAGACCTTAGGCATGTGTTGATGATGGGTTCTGCAAAGTATGACATGTGTAGATTCGACCAAAATAAAAAAGGGACATGTGTACAGACTCGTAAGATTTGAGCCATTGTCGCACGCCACGGATTCTCGCATGCTACGCATTTGTGTTTGGTTATTCCCATCCTTTTCCACCAAAACATATGAGCCCTATTTTTAAATACTTTCTTATGCGAAACCACCGTCAACAACCGCCTTTCCTTGGGCAATTTCGCATGCAAGCAAGCATAATACACTATCCAATGAAGAAAAAGGATTAAGGAATGATGATTTAACATTAGAACCAACTTACCGTATCCTTCTTTGCCGATTTTCTGAGGTCTCTAATGAATTTTCTGCTATTAGGGTTCTTACGTAGTGCTTAAACAATATAGTTTTGTCTCTAATTTTGCTTTTTATTTTTAATAACTAAAGGATATAGAGGTAATTTGGCCCAATTTCTAAATCCCTAATTATGTCATATAACCTAATTAATAATATGTTAAGTTTAGTAACCCAAATTATAATTTGGATAATTTAACTGTCTTTATATGGGATTTTCCCTATTTAATTTTTTCTATAAAAAATATAAATATTTATAAATTATTAAATAATTAAAATACACAGTTTTTTAGAAGTCATTAATATAAATAGTTATATTTGGTGTGTTGTAAAATTCATTTTATTTGTAAAATAAGAAATCATTTTATTTTAAATACTATTTTCATCCAAACAAGCCTCCAAATAAATGGATTTTACAACACACCAAACAAAAATATTTATTTTTAAACTGTATCAAATAAAACATTACCATTTTAACTTGTCCATTTATATTTCGTTTAAGAAGTCAGGCAGGGCCCCATGAGAGAGCTAAAGTGGGTACATTGTATAATTATAACCGTCAGATCATCTAAAATAGTGGTGACCGTTCGATCCACTTAGGGTTGGGCTCCGCACAGCGAGCCATTGTATATTTTCTAGGGTTTTAATCGTGGACTTGTCTAGCTCGGCCCATTCAAGCTGGGAACATATAAACTTAGCGGGGCACTAGGGTTTTCGTTCTCATTTTCTCATTGCCAGCAGCAGCGGGATCAGCAGCAATGGTGAGTATCCTTTCTTCGCGGTTGTTTAACTGAGTCTTATGTTCTCGCATCTTTTGGAGATGAATTATGATTCACGTTCGGACGGGATTGTGGTTTTAGTATCCAGTGACTTGCCATGCAAAAAATTCCTCAGTTCACGGGATTAGAGTATTTATTCGTGGGAAGCGTTGTTAGCATACCTACATGTTAAGATATTAGGCTCGGTGCGATTGAAAGGTCAAGAGATTTTTATAGAGCTTTTGTGTTATTAACGTACTTGTAAATTCGGTGCTTTTTATCCATTTAACAGGCTCCCAAAAGAGGTGTTAAAGCTCCTGTTGCGGCTGCTAAGAAGAAGCAGGTCTGTGTTTTAATTGTCAGGCCTTCAATTAAATTATTGGTCTCGTTTTTTTGGGGTATTTTATTGAAATTGAGAAATGACTTGGCTTCCATTTGTTCTATTCTTGCAGCAAGTTGTCAACCCACTTTTCGAGAAGCGTCCAAAGCAATTCGGGATCGGAGGTGCATTACCTCCTAAGAGAGACCTTACTCGATTCGTAAAGTGGCCAAAGACTGTTCAAATCCAGAGGAAGAAGAGGATCCTCAAGCAAAGGTTAAAGGTACCCCCAGCACTGAACCAGTTCACCAAAACATTGGACAAGAATCTCGGTATGGAAAACTGGCTTAACCTCAGGATTCGTAACTTTTCAATCCTGACTCTGGTTTTTCTTCTGTTCAAAACTTTATTTAATTACTTTTTTAGGCGTCTATTGGAATTTAGAGTATGATTTTGATAGATTAATTAGACGAAGGGGTTGCTGTACATTTCCCATTTAGATATTTTGCTTAGCACTTGCATCTAAATGTGTACTGGCAAATTTGAACTCAAAGTTTAACTGTGCTTTGGTCCAAGCTTTAAACTATTTCTTTATCGTTGGAAGTCAGGTTCGAATAATCATCTAGGTGGATACTAACTTGAGACACCCCTAAGACTTCAGCAGCATGTGCATTATAATTCATATTCGATGGCATTTTAGAATATGGTGCCTGAACGTGTCTAACAGGACGCTAATTCACAGCTTTCTAATTAATGTTTTGGGCTCCTTGTATATTTGATCTTCCATTTTTGTAGCGAAGATTTGTTAATTGATGATTGTTAAGTAATAGCTTCTCAAATATCTACGAAAATATTAGTTTTTTTAGTTTGCCATTTATGTTTCCTGACTGTGTTAGTTACTTTTTTTGGTATTAAGGTTTGAGAGATTTGTTCATATTAATAGAGCATCCAGATTCTGTGCAGAAGACTTTACTAATTACCTTTTATCGATGTCATTTGCAGCAACTAGCCTGTTCAAGATGCTCCTTAAGTACAGGCCTGAAGATAAAGCTGAGAAGAAAGAGCGACTCCTGAAGAGGGCTCAGGCAGAAGCAGAAGGAAAATCTACTGAAGCTAAGAAACCTATTGTTGTAAAATATGGTTTAAACCATGTTACTTACCTTATTGAGCAGGTATTCTCCTTTCTTTGGACGCATGACAATGGCCTTTTCATCCCTGAAATTTGACTAACTGTTTTTCTAACCCGGCAGAATAAGGCACAGCTGGTTGTGATTGCGCATGATGTAGACCCAATTGAACTTGTTGTCTGGCTGCCAGCATTGTGCAGGAAGATGGAAATTCCCTACTGCATTGTTAAGGGCAAGGCACGATTGGGAACGGTAATATTCTCCCTTTGACAAGAAGTATTTTTCTCCAGGCATATCCCCAATTGATTGATTAGAGTTTGTGATTGGATCTAATTGAATTTTGCTTCCTTTGACAGATAGTCCACAAGAAAACTGCATCAGTTTTGTGCCTGACAACGGTTAAGAATGAAGATAAATTAGAATTCTCTAAGATTCTAGAGGCGATCAAGGTAATCTATGGATTTTTTTTTTCTTTTCAGTTTTTTTGCTCTCATTTTGCTTCTTGGAGAATTAATGGACCTTTATTATTGTGTATTCCCTGTGCAGGCCAACTTCAATGACAAATATGACGAATACAGGAAGAAGTGGGGTGGTGGTATTATGGGTTCTAAATCCCAAGCCAGAACCAAGGCTAAGGAAAGGCTCCTTGCCAAGGAAGCAGCACAAAGAATGACTTAAGTTTCATGTTTTTGAGCTTTAGGAAATTTGATGATAATTTTCAAATTTAATATTTTGCTGTCGAATTCATATCAGTTAAACGTGATGTTTACTTTCTGTTATGGAAGCTTGCGGACTACAATTTAATGAGTACTTGAGTTTGATCTTGAAGCGTCCATACTGTAATAGTTATTCATGAGAAGTTTTCGGTTCAGAACTAGCCTAATTACTGTATGCCGTTTAGATTTTTATTTTCATGCGGCGTTGGATTTTTACCGACGCATTTATCAGTGCGATTTTTTCCTTGTTTTTATTTCGCTGTGTGTAATCATGCTGTGGTTGTTAGCTCATATAGCAGATAACGCTCTGATGATCCATGCTGATGGTTTCCTATATTGATTGAGTTTTGATTAACTAATGTGGCTGACTTTTGAAGTATCTGGTTCGGATGGGGTCGGCTTCAACATTGAGGCCTTGGCGAGTGAAGGGGCAAGCTGATGCTGGAGCTTTTGTACGCGGCCCAGTTTAGAATGTCAAACGGTATTATAGCGTGGGTAGCTAATCCATTTCCGTATTTTCAGATTTGAATAAATGATGAATACCCAATACGTTTCACTTTCTTGGAATCATTTGTCACATCTAGCTCGCATGTTCAGTCATAAATCATATTTAGTTTTCCTCCTGCAATCTGAAAAATGATTTGAGAAACGATTTCAAGACTATGAAACATCCAATATGAGAATACTTAGGGTCTGTTTGGGAAGGCGTCTGGAGCTCCCAAAAGCTCGGTTGTCTCCCAAAAGCCCAGTTGACACACATAGAGCCATTTGGGTTCGCTTCTGGTGACACTGAGCTTTTGGAAAAAACGCAGCTTCTTAGACTGAAGAAGCTGATTTGGGTGTGGGGCAGAGACATTCATGTTGACTAGTGGGCCATCTTCTAATTTTTTCTTACGCCTCATACTCTCAAACCATATTCATTTAGCTATTATTGAAGAAAAAACATGTTTTCGCTTTTTCTGATTATTTTTCCTAAAATCTGGATATTTGAGCCACTAGAAAGGAATTAGCAATTCAAAAAAAAATTGAACCTAGGATCAATGTTGTTGTTTAATATAGATTTATCCATTTTTAATTAAGGACTTTAGTTTATATTTTTTTAATAATAATTGAATTTATTTTATTTTATAAAATTTTATTTATAATTTTTCACTTCAATTATCATAATATATATAAATAATATATATATATATATATATATGTATAATATTCATGCCCTTTTCAATAATTTCCCATCTTTTAAACACTAATCCAAACAGGTTTAAGGTTAAAAAAAGTTACTTCTGCCACCGCTAATCCAAACACAAATCACATTTATAATTTGACTTTTTTTCTATCTAATTTTTTCAAAAATCCATTTATAAAAAAAGTTTTTTCTCCGCCGTTAGTCCAAACAAACACTTAGTAAAGGATTTAGTGTGTTTGTTTGGGCATTTGGGGCCCTTTAAGTCCGATTGGAGAGTGATAAGTTCGATTGGGACTCGTAAAAAAAATTTGTCATGTTTGGTTGGGCGTTGGTTTCATGACTTTTTTAAGGGGTTTTTCAAACAGCCCCACAGTGGGCTTATACTGATAGCATTTGGGATTGTACTGTTATATAGCATTAAATGCCTTGCCAATTTTTATTTCTCTCTCTTCTCCTCTCCTTTCTGACTTCGTGCGTCTCTCTGGCCGACAACTTGTTCTGATCTTCCCTCTCTCGGCAGCTACCTCTGATCTTCCCTCTCTTGACAGCTACCTGAATCGAGTTGCCACTTGCTCTTGTGCTTTGCTCCACCGAAGTGTTAGCTGGGTCTTGTAGTCGTCAGCGGTGGCAATGATTGCGATTGTCAGTGTTAGTAGCCTTTGCTCTTGAGGTTAGGTTGCTGGTGTTGGAGTTCGACAGAGTCGTCTAGGGTCCAGTGGTAAGCTTCGCACGCTGACGGTGGCCAATCTGTGAGTACAACATAGTTTGGGTGAGTTTGGTTGATGAAGCGTGAGTGTGTCGTCCTCTGCCGTCAGCTCCTCTTTGCTCGTTAACAATCGGTGATCCTGTCTCTAGTGGCGTGCCGTCGGATTTTTCTGGTTTGCTTATGTGCCTGGAATTTTGTTTTTCTTGTCACATTCGTGTTGCTTTTGGTTCATGCTTTTTTTTTTTCCCTCTGCTTTGTGTTTTATTTGTCCTGCTACTGTGGTTGTTCTGTTTCATGGTATGATGAAATTGATTAATTAGAACTGATGAACGGACTGGTTGAGTTGCTGCCTTTGGAAACTACCTTCAAAATTAGTAGAGGCAGATATAAACCAAACCCATCATTTGAAATGATTGGAAACTTTCAGGAGCTTTTATCATGTTGATCTTTTTATTGTTCTCCATATGCAATTCATGCTCTCATGGATAGTGAGTCCACCACTTTGCTCAAACCTAAATTTATTTGCAACTTTTTATAAAAATCCAAAGTTTTTTTTTTTTTTTTTTAAAAATCGACTTACTCATATAAATAAAGGAAAAGGGTAGCTTTCCCCGCCCATCAAAAAAATTCATTTGATCACATGGATGAGTAATGGCTACTCCACTTGGTCAAATATGCTTTGTTTCCATCGCTAGCGCTGTCGTACCCTGAGTCGCCTCCCAAACTCGGAAGGGGATGGGAGAGCCATTCGAGATATGGTGGGTGGAAATTTCTACGGCATCGTCCCTCTGATCTCTGGTCTAATGAAAATGACGAATAATAAATTGATACAGGTTAAGGTTCTATTTGCTTGGGGTGAGAATTGCTCTATTTTTAATAATGTAAAGTAAGAGTTGAGAGAAACTAGATACATTAAAAGTTCTGTGGTAAATATAGACAAATAGCAGTAATGTCAATTTTGAGAATACATGTCAAGTTTAAAAAGGAGCTATAGAGATTTAGGGGGTACGCAAGTCTGCATTGTTTGCGCCATAATGGCTATACATAATTTCATTAGAAGAAATTTCCAAACTGATGTGAACTTTAGGGAAGTAGAAAATGAGAATAATATAGTTGATGTAGATAATAGTCAAGATCAAGAGCCATCGTTAACAAATGATGCGTGGACATCTTCAACCCAAATGAATCGTGTTGGTGACTTCATCAAGGACCAAATTGTATGGGACCTTTGATTTGATTAGTTCTGTTATATTTTACTTTATCAAAAACTTTAAGTTTGTATAGTTTCTAATTTATTCGCATTTTAATTGTTATTTTATTATGTATTTTACCATTTCTAAATTTTTAAAGTTAATTTTTTCATTTTTTATATATTTTAAAATTTTTTCTCTTAAAAATCACAAAATCCACTTATGCAAAAGTTAAACCAAACACTTTTCACTTTTACAAAAGCACTTATCCAATCGTCAATCCAAACATTAATCATTTTACCCAATCTTACTTTTTTCCAATCTTAATATTTCATAAGTTAAAGTAAAAATAAGCCACTTATCCAATCACTAATCCAAACACACCCTTAATCCTGTTTAGCCATGCAACGCATCATCAGGTTGATATGATCATTGACACCCTGCAGGAATTTTGCCATTCTTTGGGTCATAAGAGTAGTCAGTCTAAGACCAAAGTCTACTTCTCTAACAACGTCAAGGCATCGACGTGCAAGAGTCTCAGTGATAAGTTGGGCTATCAAAAAACAGATTCACAAGGGAAATACCTAGGGGTTCCATTCTAAATGGGCGTGTTACTTCAGCTACTTATGCATACATTGTTGACAGACTCCAATCAAAGCTAGCAAGTTGGAAAAGCCAATCCCTTTCGTTAGCAAAGAGGATCACACTTGCCAAGTCAGCCTGGAATCTGTTCCTCTTTATACAATGCAAAGTACTATTCTTCCAGTGTCACGTTGCAGGAAAATAGAACAGATAATTCGAAAGTTTATTTGGGTTTATCCAAGGGAACACCGCTGCGTCAGTTTAGTCAAATGGCAGGACCTATGCCAACCAATACAAAACGGTGGTTGCGGTTTACTGAAGCTCGATTCTCAGAACAGGGCATTCATGATGAAACTGATATTCAAAATTCATTGGGTCCGTGTCCTGAAGCAAAAATATGCAGTAACGGACTTAACAAATATACCACACAAACCAAATGCATCCTACTTCTGAAGGAACTTATTGAAAGTGTGGACGGATGCCTCCTGCCACATCAAATGGCCTCCAGGCAATGGAAGACATGTCAAATTTGGGACTGATTATTGGGTAGGTGACTATGGTCCTTTGAAAAACATTTCCTCGTCACCTGTTCCCGGACATAAACTCCTAAAGGTAGTATTGGACTACGTGACTGATGATGGCTCCTGGAATTGGTGCTTATTTCAGAGTCTATTGCCAGCTGATATAATAAAGGACATTTCATCTTCCGCACTACAACAAGAATCCTAAACCCCTTCATGTTATTGGAACCTAACAAAGAAAGGCAACTTCACCACGAAGTCTGCTTATTGCGCAGTGGAATCCTTAAACTGGAATGAGCATGAAGCTCACATGTGGAAGTTACCGATGACTCAACGGGTGAAAACCTTTATCTGGCTTTTACTAAAAGGGAAGCTCCTCACTAACACAAAAAGTTTCAGAAGAGGAATGTCAACTGATCAGCTTTGTGCCTTTTGCCAAGACAAAGAAGAGTGTCTAGACCATGTCTTCAAAGGATGTAGTATGGCCTCGTCAGGTTTGGAGGAAAATTCTGCCTTCAGATATGCGTGTTGACTTACTGAGGCTTAATATTCAAAGCTGGATTAATTTAATCATTTGTTCCAAGTCTTTGGATGTTTCCTGGAAAATAGGCGTATGCATCACTTGCTGGAAGCTCTGGGAAGTTCATAACCATAGAGTTTTCAATGGAGAAACCTACACTACCCATGGGACAGTAGGATAGATCAAGCCTATAGTGGTTCACACTAAAAAAAAAAAACTTCAGTCTTTTTTCTAAGTTTAATTTCATCTTGCAAACAGTCACTGACATCATAGCTGTACATACTCTGATTCATTATTAATGATAATTCCTTCTCCACTAAAAAAAAAAGACTCCAGTCTCCGAAAATATCTTGAATTTCCACTTTATCTAACCAGTTCAGGACCCGTGCAATGCGCGGGCACACAAGATTGCGATTAAAAGATGTAGCATGCTAGCAATTTAGTATTTTTTTTATATAAAATAACAAACTCAAACACAATATCTATTTATATAATCTAGGATAAAAGGTTGCAGAAAACCTCCTTATAAATTATATTAGAAGTTTGACTTGTCGGTTTTCCTTATGCATCTAAAATAAGAATCTTCAACCCCTCTTTTCATTTCACACCTGAGACTGCAACATATAATTGGTCATGGTGAAGATTGGACGTGGTAGATATAATCCAACATTAAGCAAACTCTGATCTTAGCTCTTATTAATTGTCATGGCAAATGCAAGAATAACTGGAAACTGTCGCCTGAGTGTGGTAAATGGCAAAGTTGAATTTGAAGGTCTGATGGAGAATACAATCTGTCAGAAAGAACTAACATCTAATAACAAAGCGAAAGGTAACGACCGATGTAGCTGATCACCATATTCATAGCAAACTGGAAGATAACCATCGCGGGCGAGGCATCCAGAATCCACAATCAAGTTAAGGCGGTAACTGATCTTTGCGTGGAGATGGCTGAAGAGAGTTCTGCAACATAGTCACTAAATGGTGAATCTACAACTAATTTGTTATCTTCACAATGGCGTGAAAACAAAATCATACTTTAGGGTTAGTTAAAAAAAATCATAAACTACTCGCTAAATGGCATCCAAAAAGTGAAACCACATGTTAAGATTACAGAGTTCGCCTTATTTTAATTTAATTTTTATTCTTAAGTGAGGAAATATGTTAGTTCCACAATATTCTCGCTAGTTTAAATTCAATTTGAAAATTAAATTTTATTAATTCAAAAAGTAATAATTAAATAATAATTAAGGAATATGAAGAATAACATGTTTTGCATAGATTGATCATGTCCTAATTTAATTTATATTCTTAAATAAGGAAATTGGTTAGTTCTCTGGTTAACCAATAAAAATTAAAATTTTAAAATTTAAATCTAAATTCACAATTAAATTAAAATTAAAAAATAGCCTTTAGGGATTAACCAATAAAAAAAGTGGGAGGTTTTTAGGAGGTAATATTGTAACTTTAGTATTAGTATTATGGTAGTTATTATCTGGAGGAATTTTTTAAATTTGTTCAATTGTATTAGAGAGAATTGTAGAGCTGATGTGGCACGTTGTGATATCTGCTTTTAACCATGTTTTTAAGAATAAAATAGATTTAATCGTAATTTGGCATCCATCAATCAGGCCTTTGGGAGATTTGATAACAGTGCTGATGAGCATCAGCCTTTTGGAGTGATAATTCTGCATGTTTATTGTTGCAGCCAATATATTTGCAGCAGGTGCCACGGTATTCTTTTATGGTGGGTCAATTAAAGTGACCTCTTAACTTGAGCTGAAAAAGGAATATTCTCTGACAAGCTTTCTTCTGCTTGATGCTTGATTATTACAACTTGGGAGTAATGACGAATCTATTATGTACTCATGTAGTTAAATGCCTGTATTCATTTTTCCAGTGTGAGAAAGGAACACATGCAAATATTATGTGAGTTGTGTGTGATGACCTCAAGTTCCTCTGCGCCGAACAAATTAAATGCAGTAAAACTTCTGCCAATAATATGCAGGGAAAGTTGCAGCAGAAATTATTGGGTACCAAATTTTGCAATGAGATTTCAATCATGTGATCTCTTATTCTTTTGTGTTTCGAACCCGTCATCCATTAGCAGTCATAATGGACGACGCTGGTATGCTCTCCCATTGCTCCTTATATCATGTGACCAGCTTATCGGCTTTTGGCAAATGATTCTGATGCAACGCGAAAGAAACCCCCTTGATTTCCCATCTGTTTCTGCTAATGCAACTTTTTAGCCCAGTAAATATATCGTGCTTGTTTGGGATAGCGACTGAAACTTTCAAAAGCAGTTTTTCAATCATAATTTACGGTATACAGGGTAAACATGTAACAGAAATTTTATCTCGATTATGAATGCTTCATTCAGCGTTCAATGCCCTTCCAATTTAAGCTTTTGGGTCAATGATGTTGCAGATGTTGCGATGTATAAATATAACAAGACTGAAATTTTGATAACCAGGAACACCATCTTTCTAACACACGCCATTATTATCTTGTCCAATGAGATTTACTTATTTACCCATTGAATTTCTTCCGCAGCTCTTTCATTGGTTAGTGGATTTAGCTGTCTAACATGATGTGAAGATAAAGTGCATCATTTTAGTTTCCTATTCATCGTCCGTGCTTTAACGATGGCAAAAAATCCAGTAAGATGACTTTTTTCACTGGTTTTGTTGTAAAGGATGCTGGGACTCTCTCCCCACTTTGGTCCCAAGAAAAACAGTTTCCTTTTGGGTCAGCCACATAAAATCACATGATCATACAAATCAATTTTACGGTAACACTGTTGATCTTCTAATCAGTTTGTTAAACACGACGTTGATTTTTCACCTTCTCAGCTTCTGTATAAAAGATCTACTAAGTAAATGAGTTATATGAAAGTACGTGTAGAGCTTCCAAAGTTTTTTTTTTTTTAAATAATCTTCGGGAAAAAATGGGACGATATTTCTTAAAAGATCGTTTGAAAGTTGGTAAAAAATTGTTCTTTAGATGAATAAAATTAAAATTTTTACATCAATATGATTTTATTTTCTGTTGGCGTTAAAATTGGATACCATAAAGGACTTTAAATTGTAACAGTATAATTTTTTAAATAAAATTCACAGACGCACACATATGATATATAATAATAAACTGCACAACTAATGAGACGTATTTATTAAGCGTCTGGCAGACTGGTAATGTATGAAATTAATAATTAATCTGAATCACACTCACTCGCTCTTTGGTTATTCATCTGTTGATACGCCCCTGACCCCGAACCCTTACCCTCCTTCTGATTCTCTTCGCTCCTCTCCTTCTTCTATCCTTCGTCTACTCTGCAATTCACAAACCCTACATCTCTCCCCTTCTGATTCCTCTCTGACTTGGCGTAATTCACTTTCCACCAATCGAAGCTATATCTCATTTTCCTTGCTTTGCATTCATCCGCTACCTTCTTCCCTTATTTTATCTCCCTGTCTCTGAATTGGACCATCTGCAACTCAACCGCCATGGCTGACGGAAAGGTCAATCTTCCTGATGATCTCTTCTCCTCCCGGACTGCCGAGGGACATTCCTCTCTCAAAGGTAATTTTCTTGTTAGGGCTTTCCGCTTAATTCCTATTTTTTGGCATCGTTGTTGTATTATTTTATTGGATAACATTGTTTTCTACTTTGTCTGGATCCGTTGAATTTCAATCTGTGGCGCTTTCTGCGAGTGAATCGTATGCACGACGTGCTTATATCTTCCTTGGCGGGCATTTTTAATTTTGCATAGTCATTTTCCTCGTATTTTCGGGGTTGACTTCACTTATGATTGAGGATTAAAGTTATTTTTCTTGGTTTACCTTATCTCGGCTTGATTCTTCTGAGCCAGCCTTGCTGTCTCACTATATTTATTTAATACCGCTGTCTCTCGACCAGTATTGTAAGCACCAATGCTTTAATGGGCTGATTTGCCTACAAGTGTTGTTTCGCTCCCCCCCCCCCTCTCTTATCAAGGAGTCAAGTTAATTTTGTTCTCTCTTTTTTGCTATAAATCGTGAAGAATGGTATTGTCCTCCTCTTTCATCAGTTGTCTGTTTCAATTGTGATCTTGGTGTTGTTTCGTTTTTTGGGTAAGGCTTGCACATGGTTATTTACACGCTGTAATCTGTTTTATCTTTCATTTTATGGTTGCCCCGGTTAAATGATTGTAAATGGCGATAAATCTCTTGATGTTTTGATTCGTTGGTTTACTTTATCTTGATTATTTATCCCGTTTGTGTTATTAATACAAATTGAACTAAATACATGGCTAACTCTTGGTGTTTTGGGTTGTGGTAGATGAAGCATCAGGAGGAGATGGCGGGGAGAAAAGGACTGTAGGGATACCAGATGATCCAAAAGGTACTTATTAAATCATGGTACAAGTGAAACATAACAGTGAAGTTTATTATTTTTATCTAAATTTTTCCTATATAGTAACTGTTGGTTGATAAAGACTGCTTTTACTTTCAGATCAACTGCCATCAGACAGTGGCATTCCCTTGTCTCCACAGTGGCTTTATTCTAAACCCATTGAAACAAAGGCATCAACTAACAACTCAGCGGGGGTAGGGAACTCTCACTGTTTTCATTTGATGTGGATTATCAAACCTTTTCGTTCTGACTGAATCTCTGTTTGTTAGGCCTCTCCTTTACTATTATTTTATCCTTGACGGGGAACGACTGATTGGTGGTCTAATGCATGCTGACTTGTGTGGTCTTCTTAATTTAAAGATGCTATGATTTTCTCTTGAATCTTGATAGTTTCTTTCTTCTCCCCATGTAGGCTTAGTGCTGTGGTGAGGGGAAGGGAGAATGTGGCACATCACTTATTTTAAACTTAAGAATATATGTGGTAGTTTGAGTATTAGAGGAGCTAATAGATAACGATTAGATTTTAGAATTTTTATAAGAATTTAAGACGTAATTTATCCCCCTGGAATCCTGGATCACTGTCCCTGATTGAATTGCGATAGATATGCAAACGTATAATTTTGTTTGCAATTTTCCTGGGTATCAGTGTGTTATAAAACGTAGTGCTGTTGTTATGTATCTTCTTGTTATCCTTTTTTGAGTTTTAGTTTATAACATTGCTTAGAAACTTCCTGAGAGCAAATTTTGTTTTCCTTTAAAAGGGCATACAATGTTGCATATTTGTAGTCAAACTACTGATGTTGAATTAGGTGCTTAATCAGCATTGTGAGCTCTAATTTGTACTTTCTATTTTTAAGGATTGAGGATTTCTAAAAAAAATGATTGACAGATTGGAGGAATGAGGGTTATTTCAACCTCTTTTGGCTCTCTTCATGTCTGCTCTGCTGATTAAGCGCTGGGTCTTTTCTTTTAAATACAGAATGTTTAGTTTCTTTTTTTTTTCCTTGGATTGAAGAATTATTATTGCTCTCCCAATAATATTTCTGCTCTATATTATATCTCTAGTAAACTTTTAACTCATTAGGTTGCCTAATTAAGGGGAATTAATACGATATTTTTCTGCTTGGTTATTTTCATCAGGCTAACTCTGCTGACCCCATACTGAAAGATAGTCGCCGTATGGATGGTGCTCAAGATAAGAAAGATTGGAGGAGAACTGCCCCAGATGTTGACATCAGTCGTCGCTGGCGTGAAGAGGAGAGAGAAACAAGTTTACTAGGGAGAAGGGATCGCAGAAAAGATGATCGTCGTCCAGAGATTACCTCAGCGTCGGAGAACAGGGCCCTGCCTTCCTCTGATCGCTGGCATGATGGTCGTGGCTCAGTTCATGATTCCCGGAGAGAGAATAAGTGGTCATCAAGATGGGGTCCTGAAGAAAAAGAAAAGGATTCTCGAAGTGACAGAAGGAGTGATACTGAAAAGGAAGATGCTCATGTTGAAAAACAGGCTTCTGGTGTCAGCAACCGCTTAGGTTCTGAACGTGACACAGATTCTCGTGATAAATGGAGGCCACGCCATCGGATGGAAGCTCAAGCAACTGGTGTGGCAACATATCGTGCTGCTCCCGGATTCGGGTTGGAGAAAGCGCGTATAGAAGGTTCCAATGTGCGATTTTCTCCCGGACGAGGAAGGACCAATTTCAATGGTAACCCTCAAATTGGAAGACCATTATTGGGCTCTAACTTGCTGTCTGTGCCTTTGGATAATATCAAAACTGTGCTGGGGAGATCTAGTCTTGCTGTCAATTCATATTGCTACCCTAGGGGTAAGCTTCTTGACATATATCGCAGGGGAAAGCTTGATCCAACTTTTAAAATCATGCCCAGTGGGATTGATGATTGTTCACCAATTATGCAACCTGGATTTGATGAACCATTGGCATTTGTTGCTCCTAATGCTGAGGAACAGGTATGTGGATGTGGTATATTTGATTTTTGTTCCTGTGATGAATCAATCAATATCAATATTCAATGTAAAATCTATAGCAAGCCACACAGTGCATGAGCTATAAATAGTATAGCTCATTCTTTAAACTCCATGCAAAATGTAGGGGGCCCTCATGGAGTTTTGCATACAAAAAAATTTTGTTTTTTTTTTAAATCTTTTATGCAATCTTTTTAACTTGCTGTGCATTTGATGGGCAGAGTACCTGAGGGGTCATTGGCATGCTTGTCATTCACATTCTTAAGTTTCATATTTTGCTTGCAGGCTGTACTTAGAGATATATGGGGTGGAAAAATTTCTAACAGTGAAGTCTCCAGATACTCCTTTGAAGAAAATGATGGAGGGTCAAATAATGATATTTCTGGTGATAAATTGTATACATGTTTCAGTTTGTTCTGTAAAATTTTAACTTCCATTCTTTTTGATGGATTCCTCCCTGATTCCTTTCAGGTGCTGATATAGCTAAAGCAAAACAACCTTTGTCAATTGGCATGGAAAGAATAGTTGATTCAGGAACTAATGTCTTGAGTGATTCTGATGCAATTGCAGCATCGAATGCTGGTGGTTCATTGAAAAATATAGTTGATGGTGAGATATATCTATTTTCCTCTCCATGGCTTTATTCTAATCAAGCGAAATTAAAATCATCTCATTTTATCACTTGTAATGGTTCACAAATTAATTTGCCTTTTCAGAAGTTATAACTATTAAAGAAGGAAATAAGAAAGATATGCTTAGCCATGGTGTGCATGAGAGGTATGAGAACTATGTCAGCAACTGTAAGGTGGGAAGTGTTCACGGCAATACTGTTGCTGAACCAGAAACTTATGATAGCCAACAGGGACTGGTTTCTGCCCTTCAGACACATGCTAATGGGGATGCTGTCAAACCATCTGCTGCGTCAGAGATCAGTAGTGAACTACCTGATGATTCTTGCAATCTTTTTGGATTTTCATCTCTGCACCAAACTCCAAGTATTATTCAACAAGACTTGAATATGAATGAGAAGATGCATCCTCTTGAAAGTGTTGTTGCACTGGAGGACTTGAGTTTGTGCTATCTTGACCCCCAAGGGGTAGTTCAAGGCCCCTTTCTTGGGATTGACATTATTTCATGGTTTGAACAAGGCTTTTTTGGCACAGACTTACCAGTTCGCCGGTCAGATGCCCCTGAAGGTTCTCTGTTTCAAGAACTTGGACTTGTCATGCCTCACCTTGGAGCTAAGTCTGGTTCAGTTTTTGGTAGTGACCATATTACTCGATCAGAAGTATCTGATGCCACTGGAATGAACCTGAAAGCTAATGTTCATTCTCTTGACTATGACGGGTCTATCATTATAGATGATCAAACTTGGGCTTCATCCCAACCTGAAACAAGTGCGGGCTTTCAGTCCCAAATACCTAATCAAAGTTATACCTCTGGAACCAAATTCTCTGGTAATCAGTGCTTTAATAGTTTTGTCACGCAAGATGAAGGTGAGGGATTGCTTACTCATTTTGTTGTTGTCATAGTTGTCCTCTATTATATCTTCAGTCAATTTATTTTTCATGTTATTTGTCCTTGTTCATTCTTAATCTCCATCCAAATTTCTGTTTTTGTGTAGACATTGCTTTATCAAAAATGGCTAGAAGCAGCAAGGATAACCCTTTGATGGGGCCTGCTGAAATCCCCTCATCTTATACCAATCTTTCTGGTCAACCTGTTGCAATGGAAGTTTCGGGGAGTAATATGCATGAGGCTGATAAACTGCACCCCTTTGGTCTATTGATGTCTGAACTCAGAGATAACTCTCACTTACAACGTGCACAGTCCTACAATATGTCTTCAAGAATTGGTGATCAGGGTCATTTTCTAGATTCATTAATAGATAATGATATCTCTTTTGCTGATCAAAGTTCTTTTGGTGGTATGGTTGGTCAGCCTTCTAACAGGGAGACGTGGTCAGATGATCATGGGTTAGACAGGCATTTTAGTCATGATCGATTTGTGGGTTCATTAGATGAGCGCCACTTGTCTCACATGGGACAAAAATATAATAACTTTGATGTGGTGGAGAATCTTTTGCGCCAGAATCTGCAGAAGGAACGACTTCAGCAGCAGGCTAATCTATCTAATCATTTCCCCGAACATCTTACTGGATCAAATTTAGACAGATTCTTCTCTCATTCCCAAAACAATAACTCTGGCATTCAGCAGATGATCCATGATTCAGGGTCAGATTTGGAACACCTTATGGGACTCAGACACCAGCTTGAGTTTCAACAACAGCAAGAGATGCACCATCAACAACTTCTTCAACAAATGAAATTGCAACAAGAGTCTCAAGCCAAGCAGTCGTATCTTAAACAGTTGAGACATTCCCTAATACCGGATTCACATTTGGGGCAATCTAAACTTGATCTTGCTAGAGATAACTTGTTTGATCAGGTTCAGTTGAGGAAACACATGCTGCAAGACTTGCAGCAGAATTCTTATTCAAGGCATCTTGATCCATCAATGGAGCAGATTATCCAAGCAAATATGCACCATGCTGTCCAAGGAAGGCAAGCTGATTTTTCAGACCTTTTGTTGCAATCAAGGCATGGGAATATCCTGCCTTCAGAACAGCAGCTTCATTTCCAGCAAGAACAGTTGCAGGCACAGCAGTTTGCTTTAGCACTTGGGCAGCAGATGGTTTTGGAAGGGGAAGGGCATTTTGGTAGGTCTTGGGCAATGAATGAAACAGGACAATTATTAAGAAATCCTGCAACTCATCAAGTGACTCACACAGCTGGATATAATGCCTCAGATTTCCCAAAACAGCAGCAGAGGCTTTTGCCACAAGAGGAGCAATTGAGCTATCTGGGCAGGAACCTTGCTGAGCAGAACCAGAGCGGGTTCTACGACCCCAGTTCTATGTTTGAGAGGTCTATAGCTGCTTCTGCGGGTGGTCTGACTATGAATTTTGATAGTGCAGGTAATTCTGTACAAGGAAGGGAATTACAAGAACGAAACCATTACATGCACCTCCCTAATCACCCTGGTTCTTTAGCCTCTCACCATTTACAAGGGTCTGATGAACTTTTTGCTCATAACACAGATGCGTTCAAGGGTTTCTCTGTGACTAATGGGGATTTGGAAAATAGCTGGACTGACCCACGGCTGGAACTGCAACACCTTGAAGTTGGGAGACAGCGAAGAGAGTTGGGAGTTACTGTTCCATCAGCAGGTCTAGACCTGTCTGCATCTTCTGGAACTCATGAACAGATTTCAGCCCAAAGTTTAGCAGACCTAATTCATCAAAAACTGGGTCTTCGATCAACACAACAATCGCATGTTGATAAATGGCATCCTCTTTCATCAAGAAATCAGGATCAGTCTTGGCAATTTTCTGAGGCTAATTCATTAATTCAGCCCTTTGATCGCCCACAAGATCAGCGGATCCATCTGAATGATTCATTTATAGATGGGTCTCAAAGCGCCAATCCAAGTGCTGTAATGCAAGATCATTTTAAAAGCATGAATATGGCTGAGCAATACAGTAATCTAGGGACCAATGAAAGAATGCCTTTCTGGTCTAGATCTGGATCATTAGCGGAAGAGCAATCACTCTTCTCTGCCAACAGAGATACTTTAAATTCTGGGTACAAAAATCCTCTCCTAATCAGTAAGTCATCTATTGAAAATGATTTGCTCGAGTCTGGGACAAATAAGGGGCAGAGGCATGAATTTTTAAGCACAATGAACCAGTCACTTTCAGGTGTCTCAGACTTCTCTGAACAAGTAGAAGGCACCATGCATCCCATGGAACTTCCTGTTATTGCCCATAGTAGACATAGCTCATTAAGTAGTGCAGGTAATGTTCCCCATACTGCTTGCTTTAGTAGATAAAGCTTTTAGATATAATTTTGAACTTGAAACTGCAGGTGGTGATGGGAGTTCATATGGTCGTGAGTTGGTTCTAAATAATTCACATGGAGATGAAAATTCTAGTGACAGGTAATACTCTTTCTATATGTTTTACATTTTAATTTAATTCAATCTAATCTGGTTATTTAATCGTTTGGGTCATTCTAGATTGGTAAGAATTGTATTGGATTATTTCAGTTCAAGCCTCTTAATGGTGCTATTCCTTATCTCAATTTGGTTGCAAAGAGCGTGTTGAGACTGATTCATGGTGCTATTGCATTTGGATTGATGGAATGATAATAAATAACAGAAATAAATGAATGGGTGATTATAGAAAATGTGAGGCGGTTAAAAGTTTTATTGCCTACAAATAGATGTTAAGTACCCCATTTGCAGGGCAGATTATAAGATGATATGATTTATAGTGCATTGCTGTTCCTCTTTCTCTTGTCCCTCCTCTGTCTCTCTTCTCTCTCTCAATTCCCCCTGTTTCTTTCTCTCTTTCTTATTCCAATACTATAACAGCGTCTCACTCTGAATTTTTCCCTAATTACTTTGCCCTATGCCACAATGAATAATGTTTGCTCATGGTTATTAGACAACTTCAGAATTTAGCCACGTTGAATGTGACTGACTGATGTTTTATGAGTTGAAGGTTGCATAAATTTATGAGATCCCAACAAAAGAGAAGAAAGAGGGAAAACGTGGGTATGGGTGGGGGAGGTAACTTTATAGTTCAAATATAAGAGATAATAGCTAAATTATAAAAAAATTTCCTTAAATTTAGAGTCATGTGCGAATAATCTCCCTATCATTTTATATCTCCTAAATTTTATTTTTTATGCGAATGACCTTAAATTGAGTTATATGCTAGTAACACTCTTACATTCTAAGTTATTGTTAGATAAACCCTTTGTCATGTTATACTTCATTAGTGAAATTGCAGATAAATTAAGTTATTTGCCCATAATTTTGAAGAGCTTTGAATAATCTAGCCAAGGGTAAATTGGCATAAGCAGTCACTTAATTCTTATGCAGCAATATTACACCTTCAATCCTTAATATAAGATATATTTACCTAATTTGATTAGATTAAGGAACTTAGTTAATATGACATGTATTTTCTAAAGCATCCTATTCATCTTCCTTAATTCTCTCATTCCCTTTCCTTTATTATTGTTGAGGGGACATCAATAAGGATAAATTAGGAAAAAATTAACAAATATGAAAACTATATCCTTATATTTAAGACCAATACTAACTCTCTAAATATGTCTTATACTAAGAGCTGGAGGAGTATTTATTTTTTCTTGCCCCAGAAGTTTGATTGTCTTGTATTGACAGGTCACTTCCAACTAAAGGGTTTGATAATGCTTTCCATAAGCGCCCACCTGTGTCTCGAGTTTTATCATCTCCTGACGTTCAATCAGACCAACCATCTGGAATTAATGCCAATCAGAACAGCGTAATAAATCTTCTAGCCAGCGATGGTATGTTTTCTCTTCATGGCTAGTCTGACTTGTCTTGTCAGTCTTTCAAAGTAAAAATGTGTTATGATCTCTGTTCACTGCTGCTTTATTTTTTCATCTTTTTGATATTTGGAAGTAAAATTGGTGTTCTGTTTTAGGGAGACGAGAACCGTCAGGAAACCCAACAATAATTAATCTGACCGATGCCCAGGCTTCTGGGAAAAAGGAAGTGCGATTTAGGAGGACTTCGTCATATAGCGAAGGTTCTGTGTCAGACACGTCTTTTATGGACATGCTTAAGAAGCCTGTTGTTCTAGAGGCAGATATGACCAGTGGAGTCGGCGCTGAGTCTTGTGATGGCGGAACACAGGCAGGGCGGAGTGGTAAAAAGAAGGGGAAGAAAGGGAAGAAACAACTTGACCCTTCACTCCTTGGTTTCGTGGTATCCAGCAACCGCATCATGATGGGTGAGATCCAACGCCCTGAAGACTGATAGCTTCTTCAAGATTACTTGTTTAATTCTCACCGTCGCCCCCCAAACACACACACACACACACGGGAAAAAGGGGCTTCATATATATAGCTATGTTTGGAATAGCTTTTTTTTGAAAAATAAGTGCTTATTACGTAAGTCGAGATAAAATTCCTCTCGCATATTTACCTCGTATACCGTAAATCGCGATTTATAAGCACTTATAAGTAAAAAATAAGCTATCCCAAATGAGTATATTATTGTATAGTCTCATAGAGCATAGTTATAGTTTTTGTCATAACCCCTTTTTATTATGTTTTCCACCGTGTACAGACATGAGAGTGTATGTATATACCCGGAAGCCATAGTCATCGTGGTGGATACTTCAAAAGTTTTTTTTGGAGGTTAGAAGCATAGAATTAGAATAGCAAATAATGACTATTTCCTGCGCCTTATAGCCGTATTTTTATTTATTATCCCTGAACTGAAACTAGATGGAGCAATGGTAATGGTAAAGGTTGCTGTCATGTGATTATCTACGCTGTGGGTTCAAATCCTATAAAAAGTTTTTTAATTTATGGGGATAAAGCTACGTACAGTTGACATTTTTATGATTCTACATTATGGGAGTTTTGTGTACGGGTAGCAATTCATTTATTATTATACCACTCTCTCTTATTATTATATCACTTTAGCTAAAGGACGTTGGTCAATTTGTTTAAACCTGTAAGGTTTGAAACATTGAAGGAATCATCTTAAGGAATGCTTTTGATTCAATTGCATTGCGAATCTCATTCATAAATGACCTTAATAATTTATGACCTGCCCATAATTCTCGAACACAATCATTTTTAATTTTCATATGAACTACTTGGCCCCATTGCAAGTCCACCTGATAGCAATGCACTTTCTTAAAAAAAATTGATGATCTTTATTACAAAGAGATAATTAAATTTTTGTAATGTTACCCATATTTAAAGTCATTAACTATATATATATAAAAAAAGAATGCAATGCAAACCAAATAAGTTTCCTGGCAAAGTTAATTATCTAACCGCCCCTTCTTTATTTAGGGTTTTTTTTTTTTTTTAAATTTTTTTAACTCAATTTGAACACACTGACGGGATGAATTGTACATGCGCATTAGCTGGAAACAAAAGCCTGATTTATTGGATTGCCGCGCCCAAGGAAGATAAAAGTTTGCTTGATGGTGAAATGCAATTGGAAAACTGTGCAAGGCGACTACTTGCTCTCTTTGTCCTCTTTTTTATGTTTTAGTTGTAGAACTTGCTCTCTCTTCTTCCCCATGTCTTTAACCCAAAGCAATAATTTCACGGTCATTAGCGCCATCATAGATAAAGGATTAGGCATTGGGATACATTTCGGGGTGGGTTTGGAATTCAGTAGCCGAAATTGAAACCATACTCAAAGTGTGCTTGAGTAAAGGCTTCATATAAGTTGGTGCTTACACAACAGACTCGCACGATGCCTATAATACTACCCCCCAAATATTTCCTCTTCTATTCCTATCGCAGGTAATCCTATTTGAGGCATTATCGGATATTAAATATAGACACTTTTTCTGATGGGGATTCAAACCTTGATTCACGTTATGAAAGACTAATCCCTTCTGTTAAACCCAACCTCATTGTTGCCTATAATATAATCTTATTATTATTATTTTTTAGTCAAGGAGCAAGAATACTTATGAACTTTTATCTAAAGTGCATCTAGCATCATATACATTTCGCAAGTGTAAAAATACCTATGAACATTCCAAATATAAGCAAAAATGTCAACACCGTTAAATTTGACCTAACATCGTTATATATACATATGCAAAAAGAGTGTAGGCCCCACTACAAAAAGTAACAGTGTTAGGTCTGGCATTTTTGCTCCTATTTTAAATATTCATAAGTATTTTTGTATCTCCAAAATATATATAGTGCTAGACATAAAAGTTCGTAGGTAGTTTTATACCTTCATTTTTTTTTTTTGGTACAATATTATGTGAGTGTTTGGGAAACAATCAAACCGTGGTTTTAGAAGCTATTTTCTGCAAGTCGAGATAAAACTCCTCTCACATACCTACCTCATAAATCATAAAAATTATTCTCAAAAGTTAATCCAAACACACAAATAATCTGATAATAAGGGACTGTAACTCTTGTCACCCCTGGCCCTTCTTCATGGCAGAATACACCCAAGGCCTTCCATCTTTGGTTTTTGAATTTAAGGACTACCATTTAAAGCCTTGGGGGCCCAGAGAAGTGGGCTAATTCGTCTAGTTCAGTTTCAGTATTGAGGGCGCATTTTATAAACTGGATTTCAGTAATAACCGACCCAAGTGGAACGATAAGCACTTGGTAAGGCCAGGATTAGGAGAGGGTTAGAACTTAGAACATCCAATTATTTCCCTCCATTGTTACAATCCCAATAAAAATATTCCATTAGTTGATAATATTAGATCCATGATACAACGAATAAATAAATCTTAGTCTCTGTAAGAACTAAGAAGTCATTGGAAATTGTTGAACAGTTTCAGAATATGCATGGACTGTGTCAGACGGAGAGATGGAGAAGAGGTTGTTGGCTTTCGCTCCCAGCAGCAGAGTCATGACTCGTTCCTTCTTCCTCAACCATGAGAATCACTTAGTATTATTTAAATGCCTCTCCTCTGTTCAAAGGTAACAATACTAGGATTTCTTTTCTCTTGTCCTTTCTCATATTGTTACCTAGTTTTTACTTTTTAAGCGTGTCAAATGATCATCATGAGTTGAAACAACAGATCTTCGTTTTTCCTGACATATATTATATACTTTTATGAGCAGCGTATCATGTTGTGCATTATTAATTTGAAAAAAAGATGTGTTTAAATATAATCATTCATTTGGTTAAAAAAACACAGCATAATTACCTCTTGGAGGTGTTATCATTTGAGAATTACACATGGACTTAAAAAAGAATAAGACTCTAATGATAAAAATGGTCTCTAGTGCTTTAGTTCCTTATTCTTAAAGCTATCTTTCCCATGATTTTTACCCCACAACGATAGTTAAATGGATTAGAGTAGAGAATCTTGTAAAGTTTTTCCCCCACTCCAAAATGGAATATTTTAGTTTAAATTGTGATAAAAGATAAAGATAACTATCTCAAAACAAATGAAATCAAATCAAATACCATTTGCTACCTTTTAAGATTCTGGGCCACTGTCAAAAACAGAGATCTGATGAAACTTTGCTGATTCACAGAGAAATACATATGTTGTTCAGTGACATTGAATACAAATGGACCAAAGATGGGTTAAGTGTAAAAAAAATAGATGAAGAAGAGGCACTTGCAGGGCGAATCAGAGGAAGTATGTGAGAAAGTACTTGTGGTCATCGAGGGTAAGAGACCACCACACGATATTAAATATGGGACCTCAAGTTTGATTCGTTCGTAGACAAGAAAATCAACTGAAGAGGACAGCACGCTCAAATAAATATAATATATAACCACACATCAAAGCTTCAAGTTGAGATTTTGCAAATAAGCTCCCTGAATAATACCCTATTGCGCTGTCATCATCTTAATAATGGCACTGATCTTGTCGTGACTTTCACAGAGTCTTCATATCAGATTCGGAACCATTCTCAAATTACAAAACCACTGACCATGTGCGTTTGGCTAGCTGGTGATGACACTTTTAGTTCTGAAAGTTTGGACCAAACCAAAAGTTTCTGAAAGTAAGCTCAGAGGAACGCAATATCAAATGACACTTTCAAACTCGTTAGTGAAATTTCTTGTACAAAAAGTCAGTGGCGCTTTTCTTACTCTTTGGTGCTTTTCCATTAGGTGGGTCAATCTAAATTGGGTGATTGCATAATATGTGCATGCAGTTTTTATTTCAATTAAAGAGGCTGTCCGTAATGATAGCCAGAGTTGGTGGGTTGCTGAATAAATCATGGCAGTGATTGGTTGCTTGACAAAATCAACGAAGAAAAATGCTTGGCCTTTCATATTAATTTCATGTAAAAGCAGAACAAGAAAACAAATGATGGACTTGGTTGAATAAATGGGAATTTATTTCCCTTTCATGTGCTGTCACGAATCTAGATATGACATGAAGCTGCTGCGCATATATTGCTACAGATAAGTCTCATTATCATGTAATTAATTATGCAGATAATGGCTTTGGATCAAGCATGTGATACATCCACTACTTCATTTTATACTTTTATCTCTCTTTTGATATAGGTGCTGCAGTAAAAATGTGCGTTTATCCATACATTTAAATATAGCACCAAAGCAGTCAGAAGACTCAGAATTGAAAGTTGACCAGATTAATCTCAGAGGAACTCATACGATAGATGGAGCTGTACAGTTTCTCTATTCCAAAATCCAAACACAAAAAGTCTTATTTTAGCAATTTCTCCGTTCTCTACAAGTTTGTTTCATGATCCCCAAGACAATCACTTACATGCAATCAGTTCAACATGTGAACCAACTGCTGAATATAGTAGTTAGGAAGTGATGTTTTAGCAAATATAAAACACATCACTATTACAAGGATTTAAGCTTCAAGTTAAACTGGGTGTATTTGGTGGTGCTCAAGCTCAAAACAGTTCTCGTGAGTCAAAGTGAGCAGTTTTAGAAAGTTCACTTGTCTCACTTGTTTGGGTCTTTCTCCCTACTACAAAGCAAGAAAGAATAAAGCAAAGTAGTTTGGTGCATGTAGTGGACTTCTCAGTTTACCTCCAACTCTGCTACAATACCCTAGCTTCAGGCATTTTATTGATGCTAGCAGGAGGACTTGTTAAGAATATTATTAATTTAGTCATGTCAACAAGTACATCATAAGACTTTTCCAGAGAGTAGAATGAGAAACGCTTGAAAACAAATAACATTCTCAGAGAAGCAGAGCTGTGGATACTTGGCACTGATACCCTTTTCAATGTTTTAGTATTGTAAAGGGACCAAAAACAGTGTAATAATTTAACAAAAGGAAAGATTTCAGGTTCAGGTGATGAATATGGAAGTAAAGCATCCAAGCTGTTGCAAGTTAATCAAGTGTGCCAAGCAGCCATATATAACTTGCAACTGTTGTTCCATGCACTGATTAGAATCTTTCAGATGATTAAGGAACTACAGCAAAAAAATCCATCACAAATTTTGGAAAGTATGATTATGAATCTATAGAATCAATCTCACAAAAAAGATCAGCACTCCTTGAACTAGAGAAGAACAAAATAATTGATTGCTTCACATGGCGATAATTAAAAAGAAACAACTCTGAATTAAACAAGAGTTTAAAGCCCAAACCCAAGCTATCTGGCAGCGCAATTCCATCTGCAAGTTAACATCATGAACAACAAAATTATAACACATGCGGATACACCAAAAGAGAGTAAATAGTAGAAACTTTGAACTCTAAGTGAAGCACCTGTTCCCGGAGACTTGATCACAGCAGTGCAGAAACCAAATCCAGATCCTATTGAAAGCTCTGAATCTGAGGCATCTTTGTCCTGACGTCTTCCAAATATACAACACCACAGAAGCCATCGTTGAAACCTCAGCCTCTGGACAATGTTACAATTCTTTTCCCCAAAAGTCATTCAGAAAAATCTATTGTCCTGCAGAACCTTGAGAATCATTCTTAGCAGGAGGATTCTGATGCTGCTGTAGGTGTACTCTAGCTTGACCCATCTGCTGGTAAATCTGGCTTAAGGCTTGTGGGTTCAAAATCCCAATATGACCATCCTGAGACAGCCCCAGCTCCAAACCAGGCATCTGCTGGTTACTAGTCCCACCTAAAATTGAGGCAAAACTCATAGGACCCATGTTAGTGGCTGCTGCTGCAGGCAAGTCAAAGCCAGGGAACCCAATCTTTTGAAGGTAATTTGAACTCTCAGTCCCTAAACTTGGTGCAGATGGAGCGGAAGATGATGACTGAAACCCAAATCCAGTGACAGAAGAAGGCCATAGACCTGTGGCCACATGGGGTCTCCCCAAATTTCCCCCAACCATTGCCCAGCTGGTCCTACTTCCTGGCCCTATGTTGGACCCCCCAAATTCATCCATTTTTTGGTGTAGTCCTGCAGATAGAGAGGTCCCCTCTTGTGAAACAGAGCCCCCTGCTGCAGCTAAAGCAGATGCCGGTATTGTCCCCGTTCCGGTGGCGGCGATTATGGACGGCTCCGCCTGCTGTAGGAGCCACTGTATGGTTTCTCCGTCGGATTTGTGACCCAATTCTCTGGTCAACTGAAAGATTCTAGCCGCACATAGAGCAGGCATCCTTATTCTTCTTCCTCTGCCTTCCACCTTGGTGTGTCTATCTTTGTTGGAAGCTCTCTTGGGGGCTAACTGCTTGTTCTTGCTGTTTTCTTCTTTCTCTGCGATCGAAATCTGGAAATCCCTCACTTCGGCTGCTCCTTTATTGTTGTTCTCTCCCATGTTGGATTGTGGCCGTGGGAGACTCAAGAACTTCTTGTTGGGTGCCTCATCCGGCTTGTTCGAGCCCTTGGGATCCATGAACAAAGCACTAAGCAGGTAAGGGAGAAAATAATAATAACAATAAAAATAATAATAACAGCTGGGTCCTCTTTGATAGAAGAAGGCGACCTGAAAAGTCCTAAGCTTTCATGAGTTTTTCACCGTTTTTGGCAAAGATTGAGGGACAGGCAAACCATTTAAATATTAAAATCCCAATGAGAGCCCTATGGCAACAGGTATTTTCTTTTGGGACCAAGTTCAAAATTTTACATCATTCCCTCTTTTCTCTTTTTATTTCAACAACCTGAATTGAAATTTTTTCTTTCCTTCTCAAAAAGTACAGGTATAATTTTAACTCCCCTTTTCTCCCCCTCTATAATGAAATTTACGGAGGGCATAGTATTTATCTCTGGTGAATTCATGGGTAATGCGACCTTTGTTACGGAGGAGCAGTCAGTGGGCTTTGACCAGTGCGATGTGAAAGCAACTTTAACGGCCTCTTTCCTCTTTCTTCTTTCACACACACACTTATCTCTGTCTCTCTGTGCACACCCTCACTGTACGGACATCATGGTAATTAAGCCCTATGCTTTCCCACCACATTCTCATCCGTCCTCAATTTCTTAAATCTCATGCATCCCATAATTGCAACACCAAGGTATGAGGTCACGTGGTGGATTGTGATAGGTCGGCGACGATATACTTCTCATCATTCAAGGAAAGAAGATGAGACGAGAGGGTATAATAATGAGTACTATAATTATAAAAACAGAGTGAAAAAAAGAGAGATTTTGAAGTAATGGAGATAAATGATGGTGGTGGATCAGCAATGTGCTTAAGGAACGAAGGAGGCTATCAATGAGAGGAAATATGGGTATTGTGATATGATATGAGCTATGAACTAGGGAATGGTGGGTCCCCTGGATCCCCTAAACAAAAGATAAAAAAGCAGAGCAGAGTTTCACAAGACTATGCAGAACAGAACACCACTTCAAAATGATCACTATTGAATTGGAGCATTGTGTCGCCCTCTTTGTTCTTATTTTCATCATCTCCTCAGTTGCCCAGTGGCAGGTCTACAATCCACTCACCTTGGAAAACTATATCCACTCGTTTTTTTAGTTCAACAAAATAAATTTATTCAGCTTTAATTGAATTTTTTTATTTTATTTTTCAGTGATATTAGGATATCTCTATAAGAGTAGTACATTTCACCCACCATTGTCATTTAAACTTGTCTAAATACTTGTTTGGATGAGCGATTGGAATGCTTAAAAGCAGTTTTCAATCATAATTTAAGATATACGATGTAAGTATGTGAGAAGAGTTGTATCTCGATCTACGTAAAAAGCAACTTATAAGCAATCTGATTGCTAAAACAAATATGCCCTTAATCTATCTTGTTTATTTTGTTTGGTTTGGCATTTTCTAATATTATCCAGATATGATTTCTTTTCATACAATACAAGGTAATTCTTATATTTATTTTGAAATATTTAATTTTTTTTAAAAAATATAAATATTATAAAAAATAAACAAATGTTGGATGGAGCTCAATGGTGAATTCAATATTGGAGAGAGGCTAATAGAATATTTTAACGTTTTTTCAATTAAAAAAAAAAAAGCCACCACTTTAATTTGTTTATGTGAGTGGAGAGAGGGCGGAAAGTGGAGAAAACAAAAATAACTAAATACACCAACACAACATGTTATCTGTAGTGGAAAGAAAAGCCTATTCGACAACAAGAAAATGTGAAAGAAAATTATATATGAAGCCCTTGTTGGCCATGTGAGATGATAGGCTCAATCTTTTCTTCTTATCTTGACCTAAAATCAATTTATACTATAAATTATGCCTTATATTAAAGATACGTGATAATAACCAACAACATTCAAGGTGGTTGTGTTTTCAAACCTCGTTTGTGGATCACCATTTGATTACTTCAACATTGAACCATTGAAGCGAAGATCTATGCCCTTTGTCGTCTTCTTGTTTTGGTGTGTGTGCACAATATCCCTCTTTTCTGTCCCATGTTTATTTTTTAAGCTCCTAGAGTGCATACAAACATACACATGTTAATTAAATATTGTGCTCCAAAACTCCTATTTCACGTACTTTTTAAGATTGACTTCGCTTCATGTTTATGGAAACAAGGTAATCTTTTTACCATGACGGCAGGTAATTAGTAGTAGAAGGTAATTTCTCCACAAATAAACGAGTTTGTTTTGTAGATTAATAACCAATTTCAATTTCAATTTGAATATATATAGTAATGTGTTCGTCCAATGCTCAGAGGTAACGTGCAAGCTTGGGGTCCAATCAAAGGATTCATGATTATTAATAAGAATGTGGGTTAGTTGGATGATTGGTCCAAATTTCCTTTGCCCCCAAATTCAAAAGTTCTTACTTCTTATACACATTGATATGATTGCCCCACCCCACTCTCTTTCAATCTAAATCAAGAGGAAACATTACAATTTAATCGATTGATTGTCTAATTCTTTTGTTTTTTTTTAAAAAAAGTAATAATAAAATTAATCAAATTCCTAATCAATTGTCATAATGTACCCAATGATACGAAAGTGACAGGGGTCACCCAATCAATTATAGATGTGTGCCTCACTCCTCTTATCTATAATATAACAACTATTTGAATGGTTTGGATAAATTAATTAATTATAATAATTGTGGTGCGATCTCCATATAATACCCTTATATAATAGTAGATTATATATCATTTCATAAATTAGGTAAGTTAATTTTAAAAAAATAATAAATATACAAGATAAAATGAATTGACATATTATGTTGAAGATTTAAATCAACCTCTACTAGGTTTAATATTAAAGAGTATAAAGAGATTTACCGTTTAAATATCTAAACCATCATCGTTAACATTATGCCCAGTTTTATTTTCAAAACTAATCAATATCAAAGAGATTATATCAAACAAAATCAAAGTTATAGTAACATATTGCAAGTTTTGCATTAAATGCAACCAAGATATATAGTTCATCTTAATCTTTAAAGGTCAAAATTTGTGAGTGAGTGATATATATATATATATATATATATATATATATATATATATATATATATATATATATATATATATATATATGTGCAAATTATATTTGGTAGGTAAGAGGGTGTTGGTGATTGTATGGTGAGTCACAAAGTGCTTCCCACCAGGCAGACCAGAAAGGGCCACTCTTTGAAAAGCTATATATGTGTTGAAATATGCTATACACTTTTTATTATACACATATATTACTCTCATTTCTTAATTAATCAAGTAAGGAAGGTTCATTTGCACAAATTATAAGGGATAAGCTTGAATCTTGATGTACCTAAGTCTGTCGTAATCGGCACACTTCATATGTCCCTTTGGTGTCTTTTTTTATTTTATTTTTTTAATTAATGTGCCCTTCCTTTCAAATGCTAAATAGTGTGCACACGCAATCAACCCTTCAATTATGTGCTTTCTTCTCTACCACCCTCCCAACCCTAATTACTTTTTCAATCCAAGTTATTAATTCCACTGTCTTGGCCAGTTATAGTCTGATTCATCATATATCTACGCGTGTATTCAACTCCAAAAACATTTTAAAAAGTAATAATAACGATATGGTCAGGAGAAATTCACTTTTAACCCTTGATATTATATTCTGAGAGTCTTAGTTTTTAAGGTCGGTAGGGAGGATAATATTAGTAACACATGTACAAAAAATAACACATAAAAGTAATAATATCAATTCAATTTAGTTTGATCAAAAGTAGCACCAGCATGCATTAGCCAATCTATCAGTCAACTCATGAGGGGAAAATGACTGAATGAAACAAAGCGATAGCATGTGGCGGGGAAATAATCAAGTAATTAATTATACACTTTTGACATAAAAATTGGTATATTGGTGTCCTATCTAAATTAATTTAGCCCTTCGTGTCATTATCTCTTATATTTTGAAGGCTAATATGGAGGCTACTGTTCCAGAGTAAAATGAAAAAGACTTTCACTCCATCGGGAACTTACTTCTAATCTGGTTCGTTTTTAAGACTTTATGTAAAGTGTAAGCTTCACACTAATTACACTAAAAAAATTCACTACTGCTGCTTCTAGTATAAATTGTTCACTTATGTGGACTCCACCTATAGAGAATATACATAGAGTTGTCCTTTGTAGCCAACTATTGACGTTGACCCTAAAACATAGAACTAGTGTTGCAAAAAAGACTGACAGGTATCAAGATGGAGAGATAAAATTCAATAGTGGCAGAGGGTACTTTTTTTTTTAAGTCATGAATAAAACAAACCCTTCAACTAGTTATGTATTAAGGTGAGAGTAACCTTGAAAAAGTAAGGCAGGTATGGAACCTACACATTATAATATTATAAGGTTAAGTGGGAATGAATAATGGCCATCCGTGGCTTGAGATATGCCACTAAATTGGTTGGTTGAGATTCAGCTCAACTTTGATGATCATGTTGAAAAATAAAATAAAAATTAAGATTCGAAAGTATGTTTGCGAATTTAATTACAATCCAAGATGTCACAATCCGTGCCATGTGCCTGATTGCCAAATTTCCCCTCCAAACTACGACTTTAGATTGGCTCGAGGCTATTGGGTTTTCCATTCACACGCAGAATCCAACTTTGTAACGCCAATTTTAAAAACCCCCCAAAAAAAAAAAAAAACCCAAGAACTAGATTCTCCAATCTAATCTTATTAAATGTCACTGTTGTGCTGCATTATCATATTCATAGCCTTGGCCACCTAGCTCTGACACTTCGCTTTCTTTCTTTCTTTTTTTAACCATTTTCACTCTCAGAAACTTCAAGTCTCTTTCACCCAAATGGGAAAAACAAGTTGCATAATTATATTTCTTGAGGAAGGATGTTTCTGATTATACATATCCGGGAGGAACCTGTGATGCAAGAAATTATTGCTGGATTCTTGGGGAAAAGGGAAAAAAAAAGCATCATAACGTGCCAGTGCTCATATCATAGCAAAACTAGCAAGAAAGATGGCAACAGTGGCTCTTGTTTGGTGGTGGTGGTACTCATATACGTACAAGTCACTTTGAGCCCAGCAAATAATGTTATATAAAATAAGGGACCCCCCCTAGCTTCATTTATTGTTTGCACTTCAACGGCTGTGTCTTGCTCCACTTATTTTTTGGGAAAGTTGTATGTAGGCCATGGATAATAAAAAATATGATAAATAACCCCTTAAAACCTTAAAATTGCATTAAAGTCTTATGAAATTTTTTGATTATAAATTTCAATTATCAAATGTTTATAGACTTGTCAATAGACGTCCGTGAATTTATTAGTGTAAGCGCCTATAAACTTGTTAATGAAATTGAAATTTATTGTGAGAAAGTCTCATGGGACTTAAATACAATTTTAAAATTTTAAAGAACCATTTTATCGTATCTTCTTTTGTACAAGACCTAAATACAATTGTCTCTTATTTTTTTACCTCCACCTTGACCTCTTCATTTCTACGGAATAATTCTGATATATCGGCTGCTTATATATTTTAGAATGCTTAATTGGCTTGCCATCTTTCTACTAGAAAATGAAGCAACACACTTCAACTCTTCAGAAGAGAAAAGAAAAAATAAAGCATTAAGTATGGTACGGTTAGTGAGGTACTCTTGATTTTTTTTTTTTTTTTAACCACATGAGAACAAAACTGGGTTGGCCATGAGGATAAACTGTTTCACCCAAGATAGAAAAATGGAATACATTCACACCCTTTTCCAGTTACAGGAACAAGCCAAGTGTTTCAGTTTAAGGGATAGCACATTGTTGAACAGACAGCAAAAGCATTCCATTGCACTGTACCTGAGAGGCAAAATAATTGACCGACCTTGGAAAATCTACTGCCAGAAGATACATGAATACGAGAAAACCAGGGATACCTAAAGAAAATCCCAGAACCAATAATGCAGTACTAGAAATTAATGCAACTTTTACTCAATATATAGTGATAGTAAAAGAATGTGTGGTTTTTAACGTACACAGACGACAGAAGTTAATGCTCCCCCTTCCCTCTTTTATTTTTTCCCTTTCTGAATGGAAAGGAAATTGGATTAATCAAAAACAAATATACAAGAGGATTGTAGCAAAAGGAAAAACAAGATATTTACAAGGGACAAAAGAAACATCAGTAATCATGTGGCGACAGCCACGTTCTGAGTTAGCTAGCAATTTACCTTGTGAGAGATAACCAAAGAAAGGATCTTATTCTTTGTGTTGCACCAGGCCATTTCCTAATGAGTTTCCAACAATTATCTTCCTCATCTCAATTTCCTTCCTCAATGATTCTGTAGGCCGGGGTACCATAATAAGGGGCCATTATTGGTGGACCCCAACGACACTGAGCAGTTTCATCTGCATCAATAGCTGGAAATATGGAAGTATGAGGAAGTTTAACATGAGAACATGTTTACAGCAAGAAGTGGGGTAAGAGTCTTTGGTTTGCATTCCAGATGAGAGATTACAGATAGATACTAACCGCGATGTTGTCATAAACAAATATACATATATATTTACATGGGCTTACTAAATCATTCCAGTATCCAAGTTAATGCAGGGAACTGAGATATGGTATCAAGTTTCATATTCAGCTGCTTATAGAAGGGCTGAAGGACATGCATATTGGGGGGCTGATTCTCAAAATAGAGAGGATTGCTGATGGAATTGTCCATATCCCATCGCCACATATTAAACCTGAAGCAACTGCTCTTGCATAGTCATCTGCATCATTCTTATCCAACCGCTCCCATATATATAATATCACAGTTCCAACAAACATATCCACAGCAAAGCAAGCACCAATGAAAAAGGGAGCTGCCATAGCTGTTGGTATAGGAATATACTGCGATACCTTCTCGGGAAACACATCTCTCAGAAGATTAACAAGTAGAGCTGCCACAAAGAAACCACAACATAAGGCCAGGCAATGCTTTGGAAGCTCAGAGAATCCTTCAATACCTAATATGGCCAATTCCCTGTATATAAGAGCAAAGGGTGCTTTATAGGGACCATCAGGTGATCCAATATCAAAAGCAGTCCAGAACAACCAGAATGTGAGGGGAGCAATGACACAACCCATAACTGTTCCGGCTAACTGGCTTACAATCATAGATTTGGCTGATGATAGGGTGAGGTAACCTGTCTTAAAATCTTGCATGAGATCGGCTGCAGTTGCCACGATGGATGTCATCACAGCAGAGGATGCTATCCCTGCAATCACCCCACCATTTGGGCCGGCACACGAGGCCATGATGAAAAGACCAATCTTACCATAAGTGGAAGGTAGACTCATGTCTGTGAGCCCAGCACCATAAGAGTTGCAAAAGGCAAGAGCAGGGGCAAGAATGTAGGAGCACAAAACCAGGTACCATTTGAGAGGAGGAAAGATAATGGGTATTGTAGCTACGGATATTGCAGCAAGGCCAACATACCCAGAGGCTGCAAACCAGAAGGGTATCTTGTCCTTTAAAAATATCTCATCCCTATTCTTTTGTTCCGATTGCAGTTGAGAACTCCCATGATCTGATAACATGCGTAAGAGGCAGAATTAAGTTCTACAGATTGCTTGCTAGCACTCAAAAATCCAGTCAGGTCAAGCAAGGCATGAGAATGAGAGATATGGTCCTTTGCCATTTCCCACTGATTCATGATGACGATTATACTAGTCATCAGAAACTACATGACTGATGTATTTTTTTAACAATCACAGGCAACAGTAATTTACAGAGTTCACAAAATATTAGTATTGCCATAGGTCCACATCAACACATACCCCTCAATACTACATATTGCAAACAGACACTATGAGCATATGATCAGCCACTTTCTTGTAAGTGTCATTTAGTACAATTCAGCTAAGTGGTCTACCAAAATACAACTCAATCAATTATCCTTGCTGCCAAGCTTCCATGAGGATGAAGATTCGGGTCATTACTACAGAGATTAATTGGTTGGTATTTGACAAAATACATTAAACACATGCATGAAAAAATTTAATTGTGATTATGACTTGAGGATAAAAAAAAAAGGATTGGATTTAAATGGGGAAAAGAAAAACACTGAAAGCATTTACTTTACTCACCATGAACCTCCACAACAGGAAGGCTGTTCTGTATGAAGCGTGTTCCACACATCTCCCTTACAGTTATCATGATAATCTTGACCAAGTTGTACACGCCATCTCCTAGAATAAGGGACATAGATATGAACACCTGCATTAGAGCAGTGCGATCAGGAAGAAAAAATGTTCAACTGCAGACCAACTAATCAACAGAGGAAGAAAACAAAACATCAAGGCTAATTAATGTGTTTTCTCAGAATTAGTACATGAAGAAGCTAAACTGGACAGTACAAACTAAGCTGTGTGTGTTTTTCTAGAAGCTAAATCCTTTTCTTATTTGAAAGAATATGCGCACAAATATAGGGTATTGGTAGCTGCAATCTTCAGCTGCTCTACCCCAAAAATAAGGAGGTATGCTAGAATATATTTTTTGATAACCAAACAATTACCCACAACCAAGACTAAGGAATAATAGACAAATAAAAATAAAAGTTACTCGTACAATTTAAATTAATGGGCCTGCTATTAGGCTTGGAAGTCACCAACAATTTGAAAGTTTGAACCACTCCATTGTCAAAGATATTCGAATTAAAAATCAAACTGATTTCTAAAGATGGCAAAGAATGCAATTAATGTCAATTGTTCAGGAAAAATATATTTACTTTGTTTTGTTGAGCATTGCAATAACAAACTGAAAATAAATATGGAACTCCACATAATGGTAGTGAACAAATTTTCCTCATCATGCAACGGTGATCAGAAGCAATAGATGAATTCAGGATTATGCGCAAGCCAAGTATTAGGTTGCTAAAACTTAGTTCCTTGGTCACAACTGATCAAGACTTCAGTTTTTTCCCAACTAAACCTTCACTCACTTCTTTCAATATTTCAAAACAACGTATTCCTTTAAGGGTAGACAATTATACTAAGAATAAATTTAACAGTTGAACTGCAAATATAATATACCTGGTACCCGTAAAGACCTTTAAAGTCATTGCTACCAAGATCAGCTGGATACCAGTCCCCAGCATGGTTGGAGATAAAGGGCCATAGAAAGCCCTGGGATACGATGGCTCCAAGGAGAACTGAACAATTAACTATGTGAGCACAGATGAGACCACATCCAACATAAGTTGGACTGAAGTCAAAGTAGAACCTGCATGAAATGCAAACCATGTTAGTGTTCAGATAAACTATTTTATATTTGAACCCCTTCACATTCATTACCAGAAAGGAACAGTATTCACCAATCACAAGCAAATAACATAATGTTCAAATCATCACTACTCTATGAGTCTGACAAGGTACAAATGAATTACAAATACTCATCTTAAGTTGCCACTAGAGGGGAAATTAAGACCCTGGCAGACAAAGAAACATGAGACATTTGTATCGATCTCAAAGTAAAACTTAATGCTGCTCTTACGGGAATAAGGAAAGCTATCATCAAAAAATTAAAGGATCAACATATAATTAGACGCAATCATTTTGTTTGACGTAAATGATCCAGTTAATATATGTCTTTTATGTAACTTCAGTCTCCAGCTTTCCGTCTTAACATGGTATTTCATAAGTGATAGTGTACAATTGATGTATGGGTGTAAACGTGAATGTGATTAAACTTTCAGGAAATATTTTTCTTTGCTCTTTCATATCCAAATTTTCTCTCTGTTTTCTTCGTAGCAGCATATTGGCACAGCACACATCCAATGTAACTCTAGGCCATTTGGGTGTTTAACACTTCCATCAGCAGACTGAACAATGCATGTCACATGCCAAAGAGGGGAATGACAAATGAATCAAGACAGACAAATCCATTGAAGCCAATATTATAAGAGTCTTACGTGTTCTTAAAAAGTGTCAAACCAAAGCTAGGAAAGTTGTCAAATCCACATGAATCTCCAATACCACTGAAGAACCACTTGAAGCAGCTCCAGCAGAAACTTATGTTCAAATACTTCCCCAATCGCCGGACTTGGTTCCTAGTAAGATAATATTCATTAGATACAAAACATAACCAATTCATGAGTGCTTAAGAGTGCCACAAAAGTGTAGGGTGCTTTTATTATGCAATGATTATACCAAAAACATTGATCAGATACGTTCAACAGTTCAAGCGAGCAACACCAAAACATAGCTATCAACTAGTAGGATACTTGTAGAAATTAAGATAAGGTATGTTTCTAACTGGTCTGGTGTTTAATTCTACTACATACCCTGCAAGTTCAGCTCCAGTTGTTGTGTGGAAGCTATTAATTAACATCGCTGTGGCAGTTCCACTGGGATATGTAAGCTTATAATCCATGACCATAATCTGAAATTGAATGAATGCCAGTCAGGATAAATGGAAATCAAGGTACAGTGCCAGCTGCCGATCATTGTTGTAAATGGCATCTTAATTAAGCATTAATAGCAAATGATATTAGCAAATAGTTTACAGTAAACTAAGAAAGAACAAACTAAACAACTTTTAGGACACGGAATAAAATATTAATGAACTGTGTTGATTACCTTACGAAGTGGGACAATACTGAAGAGCCCAATGAAACTAACAATAAGCATGAAACTAATCATCCAACCCAAGCCTGGGTTTTTAACATCCTCAGCTCTATTACCAGGATAGTCAGGGCCAATGAGTTGATATGTTCTCTCATCCATAGCAATTAGGGATGAACCAAACCCGCCTGTCAATAGTCATAACTAGCAAATTTGATATGTAACGGAAATTGAAATTAAGTCATCACTCCAGAAGAAGATACCCTTAGGGATAATATATTGTAAAGTAATATATTTGTAGAGACGTGGTATAGAAAGTTAGAAACAGAATAGAACATAATGTGCTACAACATTTTCACCCCATACAAATAACAAATAATAGCGTTTTAACATCCATTATTATCTGTGCTGTTATGGGAATCAAAATAAAAATTGAAAAATCTCAATAACACATTGATTTCTATTGTTGTATTATTCCAAGAAAAAAATTGTGCTAAGAATTTAAAGTTTCATTCTGAAAATGGTGTTTGATGGACTTTGACGACCAGTTAGAACTTTACAGAAGCAACCGTGAATAATAAATGACCTATATGGTTAAACCTAATCAGAATAGACATAAATATTGGGACTACAAACAAGAGGGGTTTCTGCGTTCCTTTTTCTACCCAAATAAATGTAACTTCAATAACAAGGCCTTAATTTCCTGGTTTCCTGCTGAGAACACGAATGGCACATTTCATGAGTGAGAGTACTGTGGGATTTGGATTTAGGACAACTGTCAGGTAAGTGTGAACTGAACACTTAGAAGTCATTACTAAGAGTCTATTTGAATTGGCGTTTGAGAAGCACGTTCACGCTAGTCAACACAAAACTCTTCTCACATAGTACACCGTAAATCACTTTGTAAAAGCAGTTTTTACCACTAACCCAAATGGCCAACAAGAATATGGCATTCTTAACAACAGTCTTCTGAAACAGAGGGAAGCAAACTTCTACATACTTTGTTAATAGAGATATACGTTAGAAAATATTAATGTCACTTCAAGCATTCAAAATCCTACTCCTGTTACTCGTAACATCACATAAAATGGTTAACCTCAAAGATGGTGCCTTTTACAAGATGTTTGGACCCTCTAAGTTGAGCTAAATAAGAACAGTCATACACAATATAAGGGAATCGAATCCTAATTCAGTCAAGAGGGCAGTCTAAAATTGTAATGAAACATCCTTTTGACCCAACAGCATAATCAAAGACATAGCCCAACAGAAAAGGAAGACGGCTACCGCTATAGGCGAGGCCATAACAAGCAACAACACATGTCTGAATAACGGTGTTCTCTTGCCTGGTGAAGGGAATGGTGGAGAGTCCCAGCTTGGAAAGGAAACCATTCCAGGTCTTTACGAAGAAAAAGCCCAGTAACCCAGCTGCGATGTTCAACGAAGGAATAACCCCAACAGTCAAATTCAGATTGTGGATGATGATGCAGAACAAGCTCCCCAGCACTGCACTGACCACCAAACCTCTGATTGTGATTTGATCCTTCCATTCCGGAATACTCTCGGACTCCGAGGACTGCTCCTTCGGATAATCCGAAAGCAAAGGCTCCGAAATATCCATGGATGAGCTCTCAGCTCCTTTCCTTGTGGGTTCAAAGCCGCATGAATTTACTATTGACAAAACGACAATTTGGTCGTAGGGATAGGGGGATCATTACATAATGACTCACGTCTCGTTGAAAATAATTAAACAAATGCTCCAGCTGACAAATTTAAAAAATATTAAAAGAAATTCAATATTATCATCATTTTTCATTAAAATCGAAGCCAAAATTTTAAAAATTATTATCAAATTATAATAATTTTTTAAAAATTATAACTAAGTTGTGAAAAATGGAAAATTATAAAAACATGGTCCTGGATATAGAAAGATCACTTGGAGATATTTTAAAACTAAGTGTTGTTAAAGGCCCAATAAGCTGGATTATGTATTCTTTCAAAAGAACCACCAAGCCAGGAAACCCAAAAAAAGGCCCGTTTATGTGCATGCCGAAACAGTGCAAGTGAAAATGGGCAAACCAATTTGGAGTGTGTGGATGAATGCAAATTAGATATTAAATAGGCTTTATTTTTTGGGTTGGCAATCCTATTTAAGGTATTGTTATACACTAAAAGTAAACACCTATTTTAATAAGGATTCGAATCCTAATTCGTCACATTATGAGGGATTAAACTCTTCTGCTAGATTTAATTTTACACAAGTTTCATTTCATTAGTATGCTATTACAACTCCTGTCCACCTACCATTTTTTAGCATCTCCGTTCTGTAATGTAACCATTTGAGTAAGATGGGTATGACCAAAGGTACAAAAACAATTATCTAAGCTATAATAAGCTAGCTTAAACAAACAATTAACTTGAACATCTCTTACATTTCTATTCCCTTAAAGCCCGTTTGGTTCAACCCCATTGCATACCTGCAATGGTAATTATGATTGCATTACCAAGAGAAGAGTGTTTGGTTGCTCTTTAGCATGGTAATAGGGTTTACCATGGTAATGATGATTACCAAAAAATTGGTAATCCTCGTTCATACCTCCCCCCTATGAATCCTCATTACCATCCCATTGCATGGTCTAAAAAGTCCAATTTACCCTTTATTTCCCTTCTATTTATTTTACTTATTTCATTTCACTTGCCGCATCATGTCACAACTGCCACCGCCACAATCCACCGCCGTCACCTCCACCCGCTGCCACCACCCTCAGCCCCGCCACCGGCCCACCGCCACCGCCACCGCCATCACCTCCTCCTCTGTTGCCACCCTCACCCCCGCCGCCAGCCGCCATCGCTGCCGCCACCACCACCTCCTCCTCCACCGCCACCAGCCAACCACCCACCCACCACCTCCTCTTCTACCCCCTGCTGCCCCACCGCCACCACCTCCTCCTTCGTCGCCACCCTCACCCCCGCCGTCGCCACCACCTCCTCCACCCCCTTGCTCGCCGCCGCTGCCACCACCTCCTCCTCCACCCCCGCTACCCGCCGCCGCCGTCACCACCACCTTCTCCTCCGCCGCCGCCACCACCACCACCTCTTCCGCCGCAGCCACCCCCGGCCCACCGCCACCACCTCCTCCTCCCTTGCCACCCCCATCATTGCCACCGCCACTACCTCCTCCTCCTCCATCCCGGTCGTTGCCGGCTTGTAACTATTTTTTCTACAAAGATTATATTAAGGGGTAAAATAGACTTTGTGTAATATATTAATTTTAAATAATTGTTAAAATATTAACTCATTGCACGTTGCTTAAAAATCAAACCAAACACTACCCCTGTAATTAATATTGCATTGCATTACCATTGCATCGCATTACATTGCACCGCAGGGTGTAATGGGATCGAACCAAACGGGCCCTTAATCATGCCTTTAATCTCAGCAATGTAGCAGAGAACTGATATTTACTTAAACCAGAGGAAAAATAATCCACCCGTTTATCAAATCAATTACAGAATGATTCACTCCTAAAAAAGAAGCAAGAAAGGATTGAAGGGGATGGTGAAGGAAGCCAATGACAATTGACAAGGCAGACGGAATCGGATTTCGTTGGAGTCCACGCGGAATTCACATGGTCACCATCCATCACAGTCATGGGTCAGTTTAAAAATCTCCAGATCTCTTTCATGGCCCACTCCTAAGGCAGACTTGGCGTTTGTTTTGATTACCGCTTATAGTATGATTCATCATTCACGTCTCAGTCTCACTCGCCTTCCTTCTACCTGCTCCCTCCCCTCTCTCTCTCTCCCCAATCCTCCAAACCAGACAGTGAGGCAGACAACGTACCTTTGTTTTCTTATATTCACCTCGTTTGCTAAAATTAAAGATGCCTCCTTCACATGTTCAAGCTTAGTGGGCATGGATTGGATAAAAAGTTAATAAAATAATCATATACCATTTGAGGAGCTTATCTCATCTTGACTCTAGAGATGATGTTGGGGTTAGACTAGATAGTAGGGACACCTTCCTGTGGTAACAATTTATTACTATTATTATTCATGTCGTGATGCCCTGGAACATCTTCTTCAACTATATATGGTCAAGCAGGGTCAGTGTTTAGAGATTACTGATCATGCAAAAATAAGAAAGAGGTTAGTCAAATACTCAAGCTTAAGCACATGAAAGGAGAAAAAACAATAGAAAAGAAACCAATGAAGAAAACAAGCTTGCGCACGTACTGTGTAATTACTATTTCTTCTACAGCATGTAATTAAGCAAAGATGACAAGCAAATGTAGGTGACAGAGGGGCTTACGTACGCCGCCTACTATTTATCAACCAATCCAACGAAGCATATATAGCCCATTCACAGTGAGAAGTTAGTACGGTACTCTTAATAATTTAACTCGTCATTGCTTTTGCACATCCTCCTTCAAAATTATTATTAGGCTCTACTGATAACATTGTGAGGTGACTGTCTTCAACCAAACATGTTTAAACTTGTTCATCTCATAACAGGAATCTGACTCAGTCTCCATTTACAGCGCACTTGCAGAACAAGAGTTAATGTATGCTTAATAGCTGTACTGAAGTAGGGGCTGCTTAAAGAGTTATAGTCACCACTTGGGCGAGTCGACTTTAATTACGACGTTCAGATAACAGGCTAAGTCTGAAGATTATGAAACACTAATGAACTGTTTAAGCTAAACTTGGGGAAGAATGTATCACAGTTAAGACTAGCACTTGGCAAAACGATTTGCAATCACACGTAAAGGACAAAAATAGTCAGTAGAAGTGGGGAATCTGTATCAAGCAGCTATTTTCCCTGGAAAATACAAATAGTCAAAAGCATGCCCCACTAGAAATCTAAAATATTTGCATTTGCATCAGTTATCCCTAATGAGTGATATATATGAGAACTTTTGTGACGCCAGATTTAAATTTCATAGTAGCCCCTTAAAGGATGATGAATCCATTATATATGTTGCAAGTGATATGTCTTCCACATCCGAAAGTGTTGAATTTACTATTCAGATACTAAAGATCAAATGTCATAGCTATCCAAATACACGCAGTCTACCTCAAGCATGATTGTACATAGGCCAAGATACATACAAATAGCAATTTGGTGGTAAACTTTCCACATTTGTCCACTTGATTGGATTTTGAAAAGAAGAGCTAACCACAATGTTGTATCCATCTAAATGTTTTACTCTAAACGCACATCTATCTTAGACCCTTCTGGCAACTACCTACTACTTCCAACTCATTGAGCGTCACAATGAAGAGGTATTTGTGCTTTTTCGCTTTTGTCAAATGCCAAACACCCGAAATAAAAGACCTGGGGATCATTTCCCTCGCACATTTATAACCTACTAGCACAATCTATCCGCTAAGAAAACCTCGCTCATCCAACACCACGAAAAGCAACCAAACATGAAGGTAGGTGTCTTAACCTTGCCAGTTTAGAACGGAACATTTCGTTAATCTTTCAATTTTGTCACTCCCTTTCCTTCTTGCAGTTATTTCAGTGGGTGCACCGAAAGTTTCGGCAGAATAGTATCGACCCTTTCAAGGATTTCACATTTGGTATTTCCACTTCCCTGTCTCTCCTATGGTTTTCAAGTTCTTTCCCAATAGAGGAATAGGGAAGGGAAAAAAAGTGAGATGTTACACGTAAATGGATCTTTAGGGGATGCATTCATTGAATTTTAGAATAAATTAACACCAGTTCACTTCAGCAAAATTATGATCTCAGTCTAACTTTGCAGTCATTGATCAATACAACAGCACAACAGAACCTACTAAGTTGGCTTTACTAAGTGATGTCACCATCTCTAATAATAATCAAACTAAAAATTGCCAGCTTCAATATGAAGTTGAAATCAGGTGGTCCAAGATTAGGCCTTCAGAACCACTCGTGTTAGATAAAAACAGGTTGACTGTCCACAGTTTCCCATGTTACTGTAGTTTTGATCCTGAACTGCACAAGTGATACAATGGTGGTTTTCCTCTTTCCAGAGTAAAAAAGCAACAGAAAGAAACCAACGTGCCTTGACAAGCCAAAAGATTGTATATATGTTTTAAATTGCTAATCTTCAGTTTCTCACCAATACCCTTGTTTCTTTTGCAACTCTAATCTCAGGAAACCATTGTTGCCTTACAGTGCAGCCAACACTTGATGAGTTACACGCCTATACAAATCCAGGCTTCAAATCCACAAACCAATCCAGATTCTTAAAGCCAAACCGGCAGGAAAGTCAAACATCTTATTCTGAATTTGAAGACAACAGAGATGAAGAGAAGTCCCCAGAAGAAGAATCTACTCTCATCCCTGAGCTGTTCCAAGGGTTTCTTACAATAGGAACTCTTGGTGCAGAGACAGTCACCAATGAGCCAGCAACACCGACATTTGCCATGCCTGCAGAAAACACATTTGAGAGAAATGCTGAGGTGACAGAGAGTGACCTGAAACTGATTAATTATGAGTTAGAGAGGTTTCTTGAGGCTGAAAAAGAAAGATTCTACGAATCGTCAGGAAGAAACAGCCATGTCAGCACTATTACACTTAGCGGAAAGCAAATTGATGGAGCTGAAGATGAAGATCAAGGAAACACATCTGTATGTCCACTCCAAGGATATTTACTTGGATCATCAATTGAACTTCCAGAGACAGTAGCAGAAGCAAAGAAAGAAAGGGCATCACTTGGGGAGCTATTTCATAGGACCAGGATAACAAATCAGGGCATTATAGAGACAGAAGAAACTAGAGAAACACAACTCAAGCCAACACATCATTCTTCCAAGCAAATTATGAGCAAACTGTTGAAAAAAGTCCACAGTTCTTCAAAAAGCTGGAACGCTTCTGGGAGTGATGCTAATTCTGCTTCCACCAACAAGAAACTCTCAAAGGTTGGTCACTAATACTAAATCTTCTGGACTGCGTTTTACCTCAAATTCCATGGTTGTCGCAATCATCCTTTGACAATTTTCCTTGCATCTTAACAACAATCAAGCAAAATAAAAGTATGTCCGTCTCTTTATTATTTGCCAGTTTAGTTAGTCACACACAACTAATGTACATGAACATAAGAAAATAAGAACGAGGTCAGTTTAGTTAGTCACACAGAAATAAAGTACATAAATATAAGAAAATAAGAACAATATATCCAAACCAGATAGTGCGAATTGCCTTATCCTCAAATTATCAGTCATAAGTTGTCATTCATTAAGAACCACGTGCTGCGCTGGACATGAAGGAACATAAAACTTCAAAATTTATGGAACATCAACCAGTTAGACTTTAAATAATATGCACTGTGCTGAAAGGGGTCTGGTGCCGATTGCTCTTTTAGGTTCGGAAAGTCCTAACAGCTAGCAACTGCTGCAAAAACTTTTTATTATTAAAATCAATGACATACAAAGTCAATATGGATATCTTCAATGTATACTAAATTAAATTTACAGTTGTACTAAAGTATTTTTGTTCATTGATCTTGGATATGCAGGTTTTACGTATGTTCCACAGAAAAGTACATTCTGAGAGTTCCGTGATTAATGCAAAAATTATAGAGTCTCACAAAGGTAAAGTCAAGAATGTCCTACATGATTGCTTTCGTGGATATGATACTGGCGACCCCATAGTCCCAGGCAAAGGCAGAAATTTTCCTTCTGAGTGCAAATCAGAAAAGCGGTCCCAAAACTGTAAGAAAAAACGGGTCCCAGCAAAACTGAATAACGGTGGCTCAAATGGAAAGAGGGAGTGCTGGATCAGGACAGATGACGAGTGTAAGTGTTTCTGGCATGCCCCTCACTTACACACACACTATAACACTGTTGCTTTTCCCTATTTATAAGAGTCAACATGACATGCTAAACTCTATATGTCATTTGAGATCTATCATACAACATATCTCAAACCAAATCCTCAATGAATTTCCCAGAATTTATAAGGACTAGTACATTATGAAGCATGGTAATATCGATCTGTAGGATTGCATGATAAGGAGGTGACATTTATGTATTTTGACCCATTTATAATTGTTGGTATTGTAGACTTGGTGCTGGAGCTGTAGCAACTGAAGCTACAAGAAAATATGATGACGCATCTTCATGCTAGTATCTCATAAATGACTGTGTTAAGCATGTAAGTTTGAGTGGGAAAGTGCCATATATTGTGTATTGTGTTCGATATGATATATTATGTATAATATCCTTTGCTGCAAGGAAATAAAGACTTGAGAGTTTCATTAAAGCTTTTGTAATAAGTGAATTTGATTTGGTTACTTTTACAACTTTGCTATGGACTATTAAAAATCATTCTTGCATTCATTAATCCTGACACACACCCACACACACACGCCAGTCATTTCTGAAGTCTGCTCTGCAAAGATGATAACATCATAAACCTGAAATGGTAATCCTCTTTATCACTCTTTTTAACTGCCACGGAAGACATTAAAAATCAAAATCAAAGAGTGGTGGACTATAATGTTTTGTATGATAATATTTGTTATGATAAAGGAGATTATCAATAAGCATGTATAGTTTTGATTTCACCCACCTTCATCAAATTAGACGTTCTCACTTTAAGCAGTAAGTCGCCAGAGCTCAAAATTAAAATTACCGACTTCACATTAAGATCATTAATTGACTTCACTGCTCAAAAGTTTAACGTCATATATACCCGAGACTTGGAAGCACACTCTCCCCCTTGTATGGGTGGCTAATTAATATAAGCCAGTGAAAAAGATTGTCTGTCACTACTGTAAATACTAAATAGTTTTAAAGTCAATACTACAAATTTTTTGCCTTCTGCTTTCTGTAAGAAATTCCAGCACGAGCATAAAAGCATTCAAGGGGGGGCTTGAGACTCTAACGTGTCTCTCTTTAATGCCTTCTGAAATTCCCTCACCCCTTGAATGTTTTTTCATTTTTTTATCATTAAATTCTACATAAGTAAGATTCGGCTATCTTATGAGTTTAAAATGATTTTTACAGTTTTTCAATAAAAAATATTCTAAAATTGTACATTTTCAATTTTTTTAAAAAATTCACAATTGCAACAGATTTATACTCATATCTATCAAAATGCCAACAATTTTATGTAGAATACAATAACAAAGAAAATGGAAAAAAATATTTAGAATGTTAGGACATTTTAAAGGACACTAGAAAATATTAGTGGGAGGAAGGTTAGATTCCTTACAACGTGTGGTGTGGCGGAGGATATAACATAAACACATGATGCTGACAAAGCAATGAATATTTTCATTTTTTTTTTGGAAGATGGTAACTCTTCCCTAACATGCCACCACCCCAAGTTCCCAACCCCACGATGAAAGTTCAACTTTTTTTAGACACCTGGTCCTAAACCTAAACGTAGGAGGTAGCAAGAAGTATATTATAATTGTACGATGAATAAGCTACGCGGATAATATAATTGAAAAAAGTATTTTAGAAGATCAACAACTTAAAAGGGAGTTTATGCCTACATTTTCGGCGCTTCAATCTGATCGGTGTAAGCAGTATTGGCAAAAGCAAAGAAAGGAAAATATGGTAGAATTATTTCAAACAATCAATTAAAGGGAAAATCAGTGAAATAGAAATACGTATTGGCTTGAGTGAAATTAAAAGACATGTCAAATCCTTGTAACTAATAAAGACAGGTGGGGCAAGGTGTCCACAAAATTTAGCCGAAACAGTATTTGCCGACTGAAAAGGTCTGCCGACTGAAGCAGGAGAGAAACTATGACGGATCATTTGTAGAACCACGTAATAATAAATAAAATAAGGTTGCAAGCCCATGAACCAGCACATAAGTGAATAATTTTTAAAAAAATAAAGAAAAAATACATTTATATTGATTATAATACTTTTATTTTTTTTTTTAATAAAATGATCAATTATATAAAATGACCACTTGAGAACTTGGCAAAATGAGAAAGTAGGCATTGATTAATTCCAAGGTATGGATTTAAAAATATCAATTTCGGATATGAAAATGAGCTATTTAAAAATGACCAATTATTCCGCCAGAGCTCCGGTCTTCTGGTGCACCCTCTTCGTCATCTTCTCTTCTGCCATCCTCACCACTCTCTGCCACATTTATTGCTTAGGTGCGTACCTCTCTCTTCATCCCCTTTCTTTCTCATCCCATCCTTCTTCTCTCCTCTGATTCCCTCTTTTTAATTTGGAGATCCTGAAGAGATACGAATCAATTTGAGCCACCAATCATATTCGTAACTCTTCGACTTTTTAGGAGAGGGGGAAATCAGATTTCATTATTTTCACAAATTTTTACCCACAAGTAGAAAAACAAGAAACCAAACAAGTCCATGAATTTAAAGAAAAATCATACAAGCCACGGCTCACAAAACCAGCAAGACTTCACAAAACCACATATCACTCTTGAGATCCTATGGGATTATATTTTTATACAAGTGGCGACAAAATTTTTTTTTAAATACTTTCTTTATAAATACTCATTTAAATCCTAAAACAAACCCGAACTTATAGGGACAAGCACCACCTAGAGTTATTAATTTTATCTACAAAGACTCACTACCATGCTTGTGCGTGTCTCTATGTATATTAAATGCTGCTTCTTTTGGACCTCATAACGTGGGTTTAGACCTGTTTTCTTTGTTCACATATCGTCAATAAAGAAAATAGAGAATAAAGAAAATTTTGGTCCATAAATCGAATGAATTTCCAGATACGTAGCGTTTAGGAGGAGTACTGAGGAGTGCGGAGGAATGGAGAGAGAGGGGAAGCGCGTATTGCTAGCTGCAAGCGGGGACGACATTTCAAAGAGCATCGCCTTCCATTTAGCGAAGCGAGGATCCAGGTGAGCCTTCACTTCACTTTGAACACAAAATGTTCAGAATTTCATATCAGCTAAAGCCATGCACTATTGATTCAGGCTGGCTCTGGTCGGAGACGAGACTTGCCTTCGGAGTATTGCCGATCAAATTATGGGTTCCCTCGAGGGTGTCGCGCCTGTGGAGGTGATTGGACTCGATGTCGAACAAGAGAGCGAGGCCGTGTTTCGCGATGCCGTTCATAAGGCCTGCGATACTCTGGGATATTTGGATGCTTTTGTAAATTGTCTTGCTTATGAAGGTAAACAGTACTGCTCTGCAATATTTGGGATTATTTATTCAGCTTGGACTCCTTGTTTATTCACTGTTCAGGTCAAAGTATTTTGACATAAAAAAGCGCTTTGACTTAGCGCTCGTGTCTCGATTTTAACATCCTCTGTCAAAAAAGTTGGTCTAAAATTCGGCGTTGGTGTTCGCCGTAATCCTCACTAGCGGTGTCTCCTGATTTGAGAATCATAACAGAGATAAAGAGTTAGAGATCATCATCAAGCAATTCCTTAACTTCTGGCTGTTTAGAATATCGGATTTTCTGTGCATATGATTACATTTACTTTGTATTGGAGGATTGGTTCTTCTGCGGTGGATCCGCATTCGGTTTTCCCATTTTTGGCAACACAACCTTTCACTGCAGGACAATCTGTTATAACTTCGAAGGGGCCAGATCAGTAAGTTAACCAGTCTTCCTAGTGCATCACACAGCCACCAGTGACCGCCTGCTATCTGGTTCTGAGTATTTGTGTAGACATATATAGACGTGACATTTCAACTATGCAATAGCTTTCTTAGAAAAAAATATTTTCAGTTTGATGTTAACATGTTTCAATATAATGCAGATCCATTTAATAATATAAATTCTTACATGTTAAACTAACATGGTCTACTGCCTTGTATCTAGATATTCGATCTTAGCCAAATGAAAGTAGCTTTTCAGTAATTTAGCCTGGGTAGTCCATTTGTCACATGAGTTTCTATGATGTTCAGGATGATGTTACTAATATAGTAATATATAAGCTAAAAGCTGATTACTCGAAAAAATTTGGGCTTGTTAGGGTATGTCACCCAGCCTATTAGTGGGCCGAGGACAATTAGTCTTTGGGCATGAGAGGCTGACACCCGACAACTCTCCTTTTGGTCCTTAAATTAGTACTAAACAGTGTGTTGACTTGTGAAGTCTGAAAAGTTCATCCATCATCCCACGTGCGGTACAGTTTTACTGACGAAATTGTTATTAAAAGTGGTATCCGTGGCATAAGTCGCTCTTGCAAATTTATTTGAATCAACTCAAATTCTCAAAATATTTTTTAGGTTTAACCGTGTTGAAAGTTTCAGAGAAGTGAATGACAACAAAGGAAATTTCTTATATCTTAGTAGCTGGTTGTATTCTAAGTATCTCATGTTGCCAATAATATCTAAGGAGCACTACATGTGCTTGAATGTCGTCTTAGGCTTAACTTATGAGTATTGAGTAGGGATATATGGAGATTGATACATATTTTGAAATAGAAACTGACTCTGGCTTCTAACACATTGAAACAGGGAACATGCAAGAACATCTAGAATTGGCAGAACATGAACTAAAGAAAATAGTGAAGATAAATTTTATGGCTGCGTTGTTTTTGTTGAAGGCTGTAAGCCTAAGGATGAGAAACTTCAAGAAAGGTGGTTCCATTATATTCTTAACAACAATAGCTGGTGCTGAAAGAGGGCTTTATCCAGGAGCTGCTGCGTATGCCTCAGCCTTGGCAGGAGTGCAGCAGTTAGTTAGGGTAAGAGAATTTATGTTTTAGCAGCTTGTTATCTGACAAATCATGTGATTATGACGTCTTCATTTGATAGAAATTTTCTATTTGAAAATTAGCTCATCAATTTTATGGGAATAAAAAATTGCAGTATGTAGGTCGTCCTTCTGTTCCATCAGTCATTTGATATATAAGAGCACTTGCTCTGCGATCTAATGACGAACTTCCATGGTTTGTAGGACTAACTTTTTGATCTCATGGAAGGTTAACTTTTTTTTATTCCTGTTTATGCTCCTTTTTCCTTTCTATAATCATGTTTTACTCAGTTACTGCATTAACTACTTGTACTTTGTGCATTTCTGTTTTTTTTTTGCCGAATTTTTTTTTTCCGTTTACAAGAGGGTAAGCAAAAGCTTGAAATCAAAGGCAACACTCAGGATGAAGAACCAGTGTCATCCCTGATATCCTGCCTATTAAGCATGAACTGAGTTTTGCATCTTAGATAAATCACAGGTAACAAAACTAGCGACAGCGCACATGAATGCGCACCTTTAGCTATAATATCAGCACATCCTAATTCTTCCCTACAAGCATGGAAAACTTGAACCTTCCAATCGCCATATACAAGGTGGCGTGTGTCTTCAATCTCTTCCCAAAATGGATGATCTGAAGTACCAGTCCGTAACAGAGCGTTAAGAGCCTCCAAGCCTCCAGTGAATCTGAATAGACCTGGATATTCTGAAGATTGAGATAACGACAAACCTCCAAGCCTGCTTTGATAGTGATAACTCTCAAGTATTAAAGTATAGGAACACTCTCTTCTCACCTCTCTCTCAATAAGAATCTCACTGATCAAGAGTTAAAAGCCCAGGAGAATCTCCACATATAAGAAATATTGTTTATTCACTCATATCTTAGTATTGAAAATAACTAAGACATTTATAGGAAAAAGTATTACAATTGAAATAACAGACTCTGTCTAAGAATTAGGGAATTCAAATGTAAAACAGACTCTTAGGGTTCACAAAAGGTTTGTGATCCCGTTTATTTGCTAACAAACTTTCAAATTCAAATTTCAAATTTAAAACAAACTTTCAAATGCAAAATTCAAGAATTAAATAATTCAATAAAAATTAGTTAATACTAATTTTTATTTTTACGTCTTTGATAAGTCATGTGATATCTATCATCACTCCCCCCTTTGAAAGCCACCTTGTCCTCAAATAATTTTTATTCTGATTTGCAAATAAGTACCCTGGTTTAGAATAAGGATCTGCTGTGATGGCAACAATGATAGGCGCTGTGAACTTATCCAGTAGCAGTGCTTCCTCAAATCCCAGAAAATCCAGTGGTAGTTGCATAACCAAATGAAAAAAATCAGCGTGTTGAGGCCTTCTAGACAGTGCATCAGCTCCTAAATTGTACTGACCAGCTTTGTATATAATGCTGAAGTCAAACGGCAATAGTTTAAGTACTAAACATTGCTGATTATTTTTGAGAACTCGATAGTCAAAAAGGTGTTTGAGGTTGTGGTGGTTGGTTCTTACTAGAAAATGTCGCCCTAAGAGATAGTGACGCCATTTTTGGAGTGCTAACACTACTGCTAACAACTCCCGGTCATATGCAGAGTTGTATTTGCTGTAAAAAGAAAATCTCTTGTTATAGAAAGCCACCGGATGTTCCTACTGCAGTAAAATAGCTCCAATGCCCTCCATAGAAGCATCGCACTCAACAATAAATTCAGAATTGAAATCTGGTAGCTTGAGAACAGGTGCAGAAATTAATGCTATCTTAAGTCTCTCAAATGCCTTTTGGGCAACTGAAGACCACTTAAAAGCATTCTTTTTTGTAAGTTCAGTTAGAGGCCTAGCAATCATACCGTAATTTTTCACAAAACGCCGATAATAGCCGGTGAATCCCAAGAAACCACGTAGCTTAGTGACATTAGAAGGTACTGGCCAGTCCCTCACAGCCTTAATCTTCTCAAAATCAATTTCTACTCCCTGGGCGGAAATCCTGTGACCCAGGAAAGACAAACGAGACCTCCCAAATTCACATTTCTTAAAGTTAGCAAAATAGGAATGCTGCTGCAGAGTTTGAAAGACTGTGTGTAAGTGGAATTCATGCTGCTGAGGTGATGAGCTATACACTAGGATGTCATCGAAGAAGACAAGCATAAATTTCCTCAAGTATGGCCTAAAGAGGTCGTTCATGGCCGCTTGAAATGTGAATGGAGCATTAGTAAGGCAAAATGGCATTACAATATATTCATAATGACCACTATGAGTCTGCAACACTGTTTTGGGGATGTCTTCAGTTACTACTTGAATCTGGTGGTACCCTGAACGAAGGTCAATTTTTGAAAAATAAGCAGTACCGTGCAACTCATCCAAGAGCTCATCAATGTTGGGAATGAGGTATTTGTCGGGTATTGTAATTTTGTTGAGAGCCCGATAATCCACACGCATTCGCCAAGAGTCATCTTTCTTTTTCACCAATAAAACAGAGCTAGCAAATGGGTTGAACTAGGCCGAATGAACCCCTTTTTGAGTAGTTCTTCTACTCGACGTTCAATTTCATTTTTTTGGAAGTATGGGTATCTATAAGGTCTTATGTTAAGAGGAGTGGCATTTGGCAGTAAGGTTATGGCATGATTATGTTCACAGGTAGGTGGTAAGGTTATGGGTTCATCAAAAATTGAGAAGAATTCAGTAAGGAGGTCGTCTAACACCAATGGCCCAGTATGACCAGAACCCAATTTCAAATCAGAAAACATCATATATTTAAATTTTGCACCATGTTCAAGTCGTGGTATTTCTTGGAGTTTGTAACGCTTACCTTCAACCCAGAATATGAGGAACATCTCATTCCAATTTTCTTGAATGGTGTTGAGTAAAGCGAGCCACTTGATGCCGAGGACTAAATTGGTACTGGCTAGAGAGAAAGGATAAAAATCCTGCTTAATGGTTAAGCTAGGTAGTCGAACTTCAACGTTTCTGCAGATTTGGTTGCACCGAATTAAGGTTCCATCCCCAATTTGGACTCCAAAAGTAGGCACCGAACATGTGGGCAACCCAAGTTCTCTCACCAGTATGTCGGATATGAAGTTGTGTGTTGAGCCACTATCAACCAACAATATCACTTCCTTAGAGATGATCGTCCCACTGAGTTTCATAGTTGCCGCCAATGGTTGACCGAGAATAGCATTAAACGATACCTCAGCCTCTTTAGGTACTTCTGGTTCAACTTCGGCGATGGTTCCGAGTGGCTCTGTGATTGGTTCACCATTTTTGTCAATTTTGAGCAGTGAAAATGACCCTGAGCAACGATGTCCAGGCCGAAACGGATCCCCACAGCGATAGCAGAGACCTTTGTCTCGCTGGAGTTGGCCTTCAGAATCGATCGTGTAACCTCTGGGTGTGGCCAAACTACTGGACGAAGACGCAACAGATGGAGCAGATTTAGTGAAGCTTGGTGTTTAGGAGAAACCGGGTCGAGTGTCGCGTGATAGGGAATTGGAAGTGTATGACAAGGTGGATCGGGCTGGGTTGTGACTTGGGTAGGATGAATATGGGCTGAATCTGTTTTGGGCTTGTGTGTAGTTGGGTTTAGGTTCACACATGGGTGTTAATTTTCCTTCATATTCTAGGGCTAGGCTGGTAGCTCTAAACACTATCCGAGGTTTATGGATGCGAACATCAGCCTTCAGTTCTTCCTTCAGTCCATTCAAAAATACTCCAAGTAAACAATGATCAGACCAGTTAGTAACTCGTGCCACACGTCTCGCCCATTCCTGTCTATATTCATGCACAGTACCAGTTTGCTTACTACTACAGAGATGCTTATCAGGATTTTGATATTCAGGTGGTCTATAATGCTCTTGTAGTATTTTCACAAAATCATCCCAATAAAGCACAGAGCGTTGAGAACTTACCCAAGAAAATAAATCCAAAGTGTCGCCCTCTAAATACATTGATACCACATCAATTTTGTCATCTTCATGAGTTTCGTAAAAGCAAAAATATTTTTCTGCCTTAAGGATCCATCCTCGCAGGTCTCCTCCTTCAAATTTCGGGAATTCAATTTTTGTATAAGGTCGTACTCGGTTATACTTAGAATCTTTATCTGTTTCGTCAAGAACTCTCTGTTTTCTTCTATTTTGACGGGTTGATTGTGCCTCTAAAGCTGTGATCTTTTCTTTTAACTCGTCAAGGGCTGATAGCTTTTCAGCGATGGCAGCCAATTGCTCGGCTGAGGAAGGGTTGCCCTTCGATTCACTTGCGTCGGAAGAACGTGTGTTTACCATTGTGATCAGAACGTGGGCTTTGATACCAAATGATAACTCTCAGGTATTTAAGTATAGGAACACTCTTCTCACCTCTTTCTCAATAAGAATCTCACTGATCAAGAGTTAGAAGCCCAAGAGAATCTCCACATATAAGAAATATTGTTTATTCACTCATATCTTAGTATTGAAAATAACTAAGATATTTATAGGAAAAAGTATTACAATTGAAATAACAAACTCTGCCTAAGAATTAGGGAATTCAAATGTAAAACAGACTCTTAGGGTTCACAAGAGGTTTGTGATCCCGTTTATTTGCTAACAAATTTTCAAATTCAAAATTCAAATTTAAAACAAACTTTCAAATGAAAAATTCAAGAATTAAATAATTCAATAAAAATTAGTTAATATTAATTTTTATTTTTACGCCTTTGATAAGTCATGCGATATCTATCAGATAGCAAGTATTTCTGCAACAGCTACTAGGACAGCTCCAAGATTTTTCTGGAACCCCATTATCCATGCACCCGTGGCATCTCGAACAAGTCCTCCAACAACAGCTTGATTTTGGTCTGCATTTCTGATTTGAAAACAAAATTTTAGCATTGTTGCGTGCTAGATCAATTTTAGAGAAAACCATGGTTTGTGAACCCGGACCGAATTGGCTAGTCCGGACTGGCTGGAAAATCGATCCGGTTCGACATTGAATCCGGGTTGAGTGTGTGACCTGAGTCAACCCTCTCAACTCGGCTGAGTTAGGGAGTCGAACCAGATCACTCCCTCAATTTTTTTTTTCTAAATACTAAGCCAAAGGACGTTGTTTCGTTTTTTTTAAAAAAAAATTCACACCTCAATGGGATGGTGTCAGGAGTTGGGAGTTCAATTCATCGCTTTCCCAATTCTCACTTCAGTCGTCCTCCTTGGCTCCTCCGTCTCAAACCTGAATGGAAGACTATTTGTTGTTTGTTGTAATAAATTCTAAAGAGAAAGTGTCGAGGCTTTTTGTTTGTGGTTTGTTGCAGAGCATTTTTTAACGTAAAACGGGGATGGAAAGAAGATTGGTGTTGTTAAGAAAAAGAAGACTCGTGAATAGTCCCTCTAATTTTCAATGGTCAAAAAGGTGTTCCTTTTTCCAATGGTCAATAGTTAACAAGGTGTTGGAAAGAGATAAGGCTGTTAGGGAAATCTAATGGGAATCGGTATGGGTAGGGATGAATGAAGGGTTAGGGTGGGTTTTTTTTTCCCAAATGGTTGGGGTGGGTTTTTGTTTCATGGGCTTTGTGCCCTCATTGTAACCCAAAGGGAGTTTGTACTCCAAACCTATCTAAAATACATATTTTGATATTTTATTAAGATGAATATTTTATGATTATTAATTAGTCATAATAAGTTAATTAAAGCTAACATTTTGTATCTGAAGCCAAATAAGAGAAATATCCAAAGCAATTATCACTTACTCTTCTATAAGGAAAAAAATCATTGATTGTTTTCTCACCGGTTTGGTCCCGGTTTAGTTCCGGTTTGATTCCGGTCTAATCCACTAACCCTTGACCCAGTACCCTGGCTGGTCCTGTGACCGGTCCGGGTTTCAGAACCTTGGAGAAAACAGAATGTAGGGGGCTTATTCTATGCCTTTAGGGTGTGTTTGGTTTGAGGTGAGGGGAGGGGAGGGGAGGGAGGGGAGGAGGGTTAAATTACCTTTTTTGGTTGAAGGTATTTACATTTTGGGTGGGAATCCAAAATTTAAAAGAATGAAGGGGTAAATATTGAATTTCTCTTGTTCAAAATTGTAATTTGCCACGCCACCCCTCCCGTCCCTTCCCCTCAAACCAAACACACCCTTAGGTTCAGGGATTGGGCGTACATAGGGGAACAAAGTCAATCAATCAGATGCGCATCCGGACTGGACTGTGTGGTGGGTTTTTGCTACAATTTACACTAAGGAAAATGTCCTTCATGAGAAGCTGCACTGGTGTGTGTCATGGCTCCTCAATCAACTAAAAACCAATCTAAGAAAGCACTCTGCTGCATCTCATTTATGGGAACAATCGGAATTTGGTACTCTTGAGATGTTATCCTCATATTTTGAAGTTGACATTGAGTTGTTACTTTTTTATCCTCAGGTATCGGCTTTGGAGCTGGGGAAGTACCAGATCAGAGTCAATGCGATCGCACGGGGCTTGCACGTGCTCGATAAATTCCCATTACATGTAGGAAGGGAAAGGACTGAGAAGCTGGTGAAGGAAGCAGCGCCTCTTGGCAGATGGCTTGATGTTAATAAAGACTTGGCTTCCACAATTATATATCTAATTAGTGATGGTTCAAGCTTTATGACAGGAACCACCATTTTCGTTGATGGGGCACAGTCTCTATCTAGGCCTCGATTGCGTTCCTTTCTGTGATTCCTTCCTGGTAGCAAGAAGAACGGCTGGCTCTGGCTTCCTCGCCCAAAAATTTAAAAAAAAATGGTAAAGAGGAATGCTTCTTACATTATTGAAAAGAAGTTTCATGCCATTATTATTTTGAAGGACGGGGTGAGAAGCACACATAGAGAGTGTGTTTGGAACAGCGATAGGAAAAATGGAGTTTCTCAATTTAGCGTTTGATAATTTTATTTTTGGTAAAAGCCCGATTGTGTAATGTGATTTATGTTTGGAACAACGATTGTATAAATGACTTTTGTAAAAGTAAAACTTGTTTGGATTGACTTAAGCACAAGTGACTTTTGTGATAATAGTAAGAGAGAGTAGGTGAAAAAATATTTTAAAGTGTTAAAAACACCAAAAAATAGTTTAAAATAATTTTTAGAACTGAAAAAGTATATTAAAGATAAAATTGCAATCAGTCTGATAACATATTGGGTACGGTAGAAAATATTTTAAGGGTTAAAAGCACCAAATAATAGTTGAAATTAATTTTTGTAACAAAAAAAGTACATTAAGGGTAAAATTGCAATAAGTATGATAGTACACTAGACACAACTGAAAAAATATTTTAACTATTCTCACTCTCCCCAAAAGCTAAATCAGTGAAAGCTGAGAAATGGAGCTTATGGCAAAAGCTATTAAGATAAAATTAAACTCGATTGCTCACTTTGGAAAACAAACACTTAAAATTTTTTTTCAAATTAGGTATTGAGCTTATAAGCTCAATTTAGCGTTTGGGGGTTCCAAACCAAAACAAAACCACCCCCCCCCCCCCCCACACAAAACACACACACGGCGGCTAAGCGGCAATACCATGTAGCAAACTTTTTGTTTCCGTCTGATTGGTGACTGAAGAATAAAAAAGAAAAGTCCTTGGGTGATTCTTTTACATGAAATGACATTTCTTTAGGGGTTGGTGTTATGATAAAGATGACCCGTGACTCCTGGAATAATGTAGCAAGTCACTGAAAAAGCTTAATGGATTGTGATTTTATTTAGTCTGCTTTTCTGCTTGTAACGAGATATCATCGCTGATTATATTTATGCCATCAACGGCAGCAAATCAAGACTTAATGGCATTTTCATTTGTGCGCACCACGTGTTCCATATGGACTCCTCCTCTATCACTAGTGAAATCATGATTGTCATTCATATTTCTGATATGAATCAAATTTACGGAACTTGACTTGGGGGAAAGATGACATAACAAACTATAAATCTGAGCAGTAGGATGCCCAACACTTGGTGGCTATTGAGAATGAACTGCTGCTTTGACACGCCACGTGAAGAATCACTTACAGAAACAGAAGGCGCAGCCGAAAAAGTAAAAGAAAATTAGTAGGAGGGGGATGCTAAAGCAGGAATAGCTGTATGTATACAAGTTACCGTCGAAAACAACATGAGGAGGTGTGTAGTTGTTGGAGTTTATATGAATGGGGCCCACCACCGAAAGTAGAAAACTATGCTATGCGCTTACAGTGTTGAGCAGTCGTATTCATGCTTTTCTTTGCTGATTAAACCCCACTCGTGCGTTATCGTATTTGTGAATTTAGTGGTATATGTTGAGGTAAAATATATGGAAAAGGGAAGTGGATCTCTAACGTTATTGGAGATCCATGAGACTATATGTCTATATTTGAGTTGATGCGGAAACTGCTGCCATTTAGATGATGTAGATTCTACATAATCCTACTAACCCACCTACGTGTGAGAGACGAATTTAGGTATCAGAGACTTTTTTCTAGTATACAATTTGAAGTTTTTTCCCCACACACACACGCACACACAATTGGGTTGGATTGGTTCTAACGGTTGGAGAATATTTTAAAACCATTAACGAAATCAGCCATATATTATTTCGTTGCAACTGGAAACATTAATAGAAACCAATGCAAAACTTGTTCATTTCCATGCATGAGTTGAAATAGTTTCACTGGCATGCTTCATCTCCGTGACTAAGCCATTAATAGTCTCCCAAGCACTTTTTACGTTTGTGTAAAATTATCCCTATTTTTGTCTCAATTCTTAACATTTTTATAAATATATGTACAAGTATTTTTAAGACTAAAATTTATGTACAATTAGGCATGCGTAGCCATCAGTGGGGATCACCGGGTACGTCGGCTAACAATTAGGTCGCTTATTCACAATTATTGACTTTTATACAAACTATCAATCAAATTACAATAAAAATCCCGCCTTTATTTTTTGGCAGAATGCAACTCTAGAGTAATTAAACAGTAGCATTGTGCTGCTACTGTGAATAGTGATGATGATTGGTGTTGTGATGACTCTGGATTTTTTTAATTAGTTTTAGTGTGTGAGTGTGTGTAGATATATATGAAATTCTCTTAAATTATATTCTCCACAATGACATCTTTAATATTTCTTCATATTCTATTTTTCTGGCTCTAGTCAGATTCTATTTATTTATCGCTACTTAATTGTGAGGAAATAATAAAATTATTAAATAAATAATTCCAATGAAACACTAGAATTTGAGACACTCTATGTATATCTCTCAAAACTAATCAAAGAAAGAAAGATAATCTCCAGATTTTAATTTTCCAACCTGCTCTGATCGATCAGTGATAGGGTTTTTACTGTGTTAACCAAATCATGAGTACAAATTCGTCATGGGTTGAAGCAATTAATGGAGCAGATATTAGGGTTAACTAATTAATTGAGGCTGGCTAGCTACCTGAGAATCGGATGAAACATCAAAGACATAGGACCTTAATTGCATTAGGTTTGGTGGACAAGGCCACACAGTACTACTCGTCTATATGTGCAGCCACTAATTAATAAACTAGCACCTTAATTATTAATTAGCCGCTTCCATTTGCTCTAATTTCACAACACCTAGCTAATTCTTCCTTACGTGTTATAGTTGACCCCCGTATTCACTTCTAAGAATATTATTTCAATTGCTATTGTTAATAAATAACTTTTCGGTAACTACTGTGAAAATCTTACCTTCTATATACAGACATGGAATGTAAAACTAGCGAAATCCGTAACAAGAAGTCTAAATTCAAAGTCGTACATAAGGACGAAACAAAATCATGATGCCAGCTCTTTTGTTATTGATCTGGCCTAACCAACGTACACAAGGGCACACAGATTAATAAGACAGTGGATCTCAATTTAAAAGACACGTGAATTATGAAACATGATGAATTGAAAACGAGACTTCAGCAGTTAAACTTGATTATTAACTTCAAAATTCTTAAGGCATAGTTTTATAAATTACAGTAAACGCATAAAATGACAATAATGCAGATTATATAAACTAAACTAATTAATTAAAGCTAGGGTCAATGAGACTTCGTCGTACGTAAAATCGATGGTGGGCAGAAAACCAAATCTCAGTCCAAATTAATTATGATGGAGGCGAGAGAGTTTCCGCAAGATAGGCAAGCAATTGGTCGTAGTTAAAAATGGATGTCAAATTGAATTTTCCATCATATTTCTAGGCATGCACGCACCATACTATTTTGAAGTTTCTTCGTTGAACACATCAAAATCAAAATATATATAATAGTGACTTGGTGGGTAAAAGTAAAACCTGGCATAGTATTGTACGAACACAAGCACACGCACACGATCATGTATATTTCATTTCACCTAGTTGACGTGTTGTGTCAGTGTGAGTCGGGTCGCATGCATGCATGTATGTTGGAAGAAATATATACACTATTCATGTATATATAAATAATAAAAATGAAAAAATCCAAAGAGATAGATTCATAAAGTTTGTTGGTCAGTGAAAAGAGAGACGATTTGTTTAGTTATGTAAGGAACAAAAAATATTACTACAGAATAGGTCAAAGAGCCGTTGGAGGCCATGAACGAAGAAAGGCAAAAGAATGAATTAAATAACAGGCTCTCTAATTATTTCCCCCCCTGCATTCACTCACACAAACTCTGAAACTCAATCGCTCTCACCCCTTTGACGTTTCAAACCTCTTCAACTAATTCAAGCTTTTAAGTTTTTAATTAGTTAGTTTCCATACTTAGCCTATAGTTTACTTTTCCAAAGTCCTAACATGATATGATATATATGGGCACAAATGGTTTTAATTAAAATTGCTTCTGCGTCTACCATTTTCCCGGCTGCACGTACTCCTCCTATCTGGTTCCCATAATGACGACTATAGATGACCAAACTCTGACGAAAATGACTGCGGCGACGGTTCTCGCAGTTGCCGGAGTATCCACCGTACGTACGTGTTTGAACGTTTCAGAGGAGAATAAGAGATGGGTTCTCCTGTTTCGTTGCTCCCTGGTTCCTGGCTGACGTGGCACCAACCATCCATAAATAAATTCGCGCTCGTTTGCTTTTTGTGGCCTACTCAGCAGCCCTGTTAGCAATACTCAGACCCTTTGGCTATGTTTGGTACGTGGTATTGAATTTTGATGGATTGGGATAGGGATTGGGATAGGGATTAGGATTGGGATTAGATTTGATACTTTAAAAATATGTTTGGTATGAGGTGGTAATTGGAGGGAATGATTTTACTAATATTATTTAATAAACATATATTAATTATAAAATGACACCAATACCCTACCCAAAATCCCAAACAATCGATTGAAGGAATTATGACACCAATACGACCGGACCCTCCACTTATGACGGTTTCCAGATCCTCCGTCCATCGTTTATCCGCCTTGATAAAGAATTATGAATAAGAGGTGGTGGGGGTTCAGCTATTGTCCTGTGAGAAAGTCTCATGGTGTCTCCCTGGCTTATGCAGCATGAGGGCATGTTTGTGCTTTGTCTTTTAAACTCAGCATCGGGGACACCAATGCATACCTACCAAGGATAACAGATATAAAGGAACTCAACTTCAAATCTACCCTCTATTTAATCCTATGTCTCCTACAACTTCAACTCCACCGACCTCTAAATTCAGAGAATCCCAATTCGCAACAATTACTGGGTTTATGTGTGCATTGTAAATTGTAAAATGCTTTTTATGTGTAAAATCCCAATTCGAAAGAAAGGGACCAATGACGATGAGCAGCTATTCAATTCGGACGAGGAATTGGACACAGGTGAAGCAAGGACGGATAATGGCAGAGTGATGGTTTTTACGCCGCTGGTGAGGAAAAATCGAAGAGGGAGTGATTATGAGAGAGATTGATTAGGTTAAAATCAGGGTATTTTTATTTGCAAAAATTTAAATCAAGGGTAATTTTGTCTCTACAATTTTGGAATCCAGGGATTGAAAACACAAAACCAGGGGGGAGGTGGCTTTGCAGCAATCCCTTTTTCGTGGCATTCTCAATCCCTGATTATTTATAATCCCTGGACCAAATGATATATTTTGACTTAATCCCTCACCCAATCCCTATCCCTACCCCATGTTACTTCGTACCAAACATAGCCACCACACTGGGATCATTCCTGGACTTGTTCATATACTTCCGCTTATCCTTAATATCAGATTTAAAAAAGTTGTGCAAGTTGTACCACAAATTAGATGTCATGTGAAGGATCAAGGTAGTATCATATTGCTCAATTGCAATGAATAACTTCTGAAACTATGCTAAGTACGCGGGGAATAGGGAGCATGTTGAAAAATTTAACCTGTAGTAAGCACCAATTTCAAAACTAATGGTGCAGACTATATAGAGATTAAAGGTTTAAATTTTTTTCCTGTCATGATGTTATTCCTTTCATATTATAATTATGACATTGGAGAAAAGAGGCTGCGCAGACCTAATAATTCACCCCCTTTTTTCAAACTTCAAACCCACGTGCTTCTCTACTCATCTCCTGTCTTTATCCCAACGCACGCTCTCTCTCTCTCTCTCTCTCTAAGAAGACAGCTTCACAAAGACACAACCATATATAGGATTATTCTTAAGGGAGATGATGTTTATGGATGCAACGAAGAAGATGAATGATGTTTATAGTCATCAACATGATTAGATTGGAGATAATTCAGGAAATATAACTAATTTTAATCATCAATATTCGAGTGTCCTATTGGTGGAGACTGAAAATCTCTCCTACATGTCACATGTTCGAACCTGACATGCTATATCAATAATTAATTTTACTTAATTTATATATGTAATTATCAATAACTAATTTTAATTAATTTATATATGTAATTTTATTAACGGGAGCTTATAAAAAGTGCCAGAATGAATAATAATTCAGCATGCATGCGAGTGTCGGAGAGAGGAGGAAATATGGGAGGAGCTTGAGAGGGTGACACAATAAACACATAAATAATTGACGGCTTTTAGTCTTTTGCTTGGTTTTCTCGGCTTATTTGACGACCCCACTGGAATATGCTTTGCTTTGTTGTTTAATGACAGCTTCTGTTTCTGGTCACTCTCAACCCAAATTCAAATCCTTTTGTTTCTTCCTCTCAGACCTTCCCACTTAAACCTGCTCCTCTCCATTTGACATATACCCATATGCCCATTACGCTCTATCATGTTTTTTTTTTGGATCGGAACGCTCTATCATGCTCACATACATGTTTTATAAAGAAAACAAACTCCACAGTTAGTTAAGTTGTTCAGTTTGTTGATATTGTATCATTTACTGAACCACTTCATTTCAACTTTTGTGATGTAAACATAAAGTGAATTGCACGTACGATTTAATGGATGTAGTCACTCTACCTTAGTCGCCATTTCTATTCTATAGTAAAGTGTCCTACATTATAATCACGACGTACTGTTTTCTTAATAAAAGAGACCGTTTTAATTACAAATGAAATGGAAAACGAGAAAGTATATATCGACGACGTGCGTTTTCATAAATAAAGAAAATTAAAATATATTAGGCTCAAAATTAAAGGGATTATTAATAAAGCCAAGGCTTCGACTTAAAAACCGACACCTTTCATAGTACTTTTCTTGGTCCAACCAAACTCATAATACTTGAAAACAAGCGCTATCAATATCATAAAGTGTGTGTATGTGTATCAAAATTGAAATTTATATACCCCACATTAGGTTTAGTACCCACTACAGATCATAGTTTCTATCACAAGCAATTTCGCGGAAGCTACGAATAAGGTGATGCGCTGCCACACATGCACTATCGAAACATCCCAACCCACCTACCCCCATTAAAGTAACTTGCATTTAAACAATATTTACAGCTTGACAAGGCTCATATATGCTGGTGAAACCTTGGGTATATAAAACGATTTTACACGAACAGCCCGATCCCTTCATGAGTGATGAGGAATTTGTTAATTAAGCTCTAATCTGATCTGATCTAATTTATTGTCTTTTTTCAGGGAAATATATGTCGTGGAATGACCTTTTGATGAATACAACTGCAACATCATATTTCAGGAAGAGAATATATGTAATGTCCTAAAAAAGGGAATGTAAAATTTCAAACTGGAATTTCTCATAAATTCCTTAATATAGTGTCGAGTGGTTACCAATTCAACCACTCCTTAGAATAAACGTGTGAGGAGAAAGAGTAGCCAGTGAAAAACATAACTCAAGAAAGATGATGTTACATATTAAGGAATAAAGAGGAGAGGCAAGAAATTCAAGGCAAAAATAATTTTACGTATGAAAGAGATACACGTGTATGGGGAGCGCATGATGTCCGGAAAGGATGAGTTTACACTTCAAAGGCAACTACTGCTGCTAGTCTTCCTCCTGATTACCACATATTAACCACAATATTCACGAACCCTGACCCACTCATCACTCCAATAATAATAAAGTTCGATTTAAATTACGCCCTCGTTACACTTTCAAATTACCAACGATACATTATAATTCAAAATAATCTTGCCCTCACCGACAGTACTGGAATCCTTAATTTTTAATCTTTTTTTTTTTTTATTTTCTAATATTCACACAAATTAGTAACGTTGATGATGTCTTTAATTTGTCCTGCTAAATGCCAATGATGATGATATGGAGCCGCCTCCTCAAGTTTAATTTCTGGATGGATCATTTTCTAATAAACTGTATGTTAATAAAATGGAACTCATTTTTCTCAAGATATATCCCGAGATGACGATTTTCGTGCCGTTTACGACACCATCCTTTCCATATATATCACATTCATTCGCCTTTCGTAAATCACATACATATATCTTTATCTCCTAATCTCCTCATCAGTCATATTAATTCATATTCGGTGTATGCCTCCCCCTCCTTTAATTTTTTCACTGGGTAGCCACTCCTCTAAGCTCTAGCTGCCGCCACCATTATTATTCCAATTATCGATCCATCTCTTCACCTTTTTATTTTTACCTAGATTTCCTTCTCTCTCTCTCTCTGCTAACTCCTTTTCTGCCACCACATACAGCAGTGAGGAAAAAAGGCTGGCTTGATTCCAATAATGGAGAATTATACCATGCTGTTCCCTGGTCCTTCTTCTTCCTCTTCAAGCTATCAAATGCCAACAAGTTCCATGGGAGGCTCTTGTTATCATGGATTTAGTAACAACTTTGAGGGCCAAATCTCGAATAGGTTTCTGGGTTTGAGGCCTGGTGATGAGAAAAGAGGGGAAGTTTCTCATCAGAGCGGAAATGTGAAGGAAGATGAAGGTAAAGGGAAAAAGAAAGGAGAGAAGAAGGTTAGAAAGCCAAGATTTGCTTTCCAAACTAGGAGCCAGGTTGACATTCTTGACGATGGCTACAGGTGGAGAAAATATGGCCAGAAAGCTGTTAAAAACAACAAATTCCCCAGGTATTTTTATTTCGCATCTCACTTTTCAATCATCCTCTCTTTTATTTTACTTTGATGTGCTCGGTTAATTAAGGGCTTGTTTGTGAAAGAGTGGAAAAGCACGTTTACACAGATGAAGACAAAATTCCTTTCACAAATTTATCTCGTATATCTTAAATCACGTTGGAAAATCAGATTCTACCACTAATTTAAATGGGCAATAAGATATTGTTTGAGTCAATCTTCTTTCTTTCGGGGTGATTATTATGACTGGATATGCTCTTAGAGATTTCTCATGGCTAGGGTTTAAGTTTCCTTCCCGCAGTCTCTTAAGATTTCACTCTTTTTATATTTGCACTTGTACATTTATCTTTGTTGAGCTGTGTTCGGTGACACACACATGTATTACGCTGATACACACATGTATATCCATGCATATGCGTCAACTCAAAATAAGAAAGACACATATATGCTCGCTCGATCCGTGCACTCAATTAAGTATGCAGTTAATACCGGCCCCACATATATATTCATTGGCAGAGAGAGATCCAGAATCCTGAGAAAGGGTCCATATATACTAAATTACAAATTGACTCTATCAGTTTATCAAATAGTTGGTAATAATGGGTTCGTTTGAAATAACGATTGGAGCCTTTAAAAATAGTTTTTTAATTATAATTTATATACGAGTTAAATATATGAAATGAATGTTACATCGATTTACATGTATAAGCACTTATAAGTCTAATCGCTGATCCAAACAAACTGTATTGGATAGCCAATTCAAAACAAACTCAAATTGGATTGAGAAATTAGGGCGGGTGATTAGATATAGATCAATATGTTAAATCACGTACTGAATAGAATTGCATTCGAATACCGCCTACGATCAAATCCACACTTTTTCATGTCGTCATGCCATAAACGTACATATATATATATATATATATATCAGCATCGTGCTCCTTCCGAATTGATGTGTCAATCAGTGGTGTGAGAATTATCGGTTTTGATTTTTTTTCCTATTCTGTACTAATTTTCTGGGCGGTGTCACTGGTTTACATCACTGCATGAATGATGTTGTACATATCATGCCACTAATTACTTAGAGAAATTATTAATTAACATCAAAGTTATTGATTAATATACAACAAAGTTGTTTTATCTAGCTAGCTAGTGATTGGGTGGGATATATAATGAAGTGTGTTTGATGAATATATATCAATGCATAAATGATTTGCAGGAGCTACTACAGATGTACACATCAAGGGTGCAATGTAAAGAAGCAAGTGCAGCGTCTAACGAAAGACGAAGGGGTAGTGGTGACCACATATGAAGGAGTTCACACTCATCCTATTGACAAGACAACGGACAACTTCGAACACATCCTAAGTCAGATGCATATATACACTCCCTTTTAGCAACCCCCTCCTGGAAGTGGAATCTCATTATTATTTAGTTTCTCCTTAATAATAATTCCTTCCTTGTTTTAATAAAATACATTTGTGTCAACCACTAGTCTTATCTGCTAGCTAAAACTCAATATTTACTACTCTTTGTACAATTAATCTTTCTCTTTATTTTGATTGTTAGGTTATGATTTTGTGAAATTAATTAGATCTCAAGTTCCATGTTAATTATGTACTACTTTTGATTGTTAATGATATATTGTTACTTAGTAGCGGTATCTTTTATCAGATATGTCAATCACTTTCATATGTATGTTGAAACTTGGAACACAAACAAGCAGTTTTGCCCTTTTCCCGTTTTATCAGATATGTGTGCTGGGCAAGCGTTTGCTTCTTTTTCCAAGAGCTTCTATTGGGAGCTACCTAGCTATTCTCGAACAGACGATCTATCAGGCTTTCAATGAATAGGTGATTATCTCTTAATTACCTTACAATACTTGATTTCTAAATAACATGCATGTACATACTACTTTCTAGTCTTAAATCGTCCCTCATTGTTTTTCCTGAAAAAGTGAAAGAATGGTATCCGATTTGTTACTAAATTGATGACAATAACAGTAAGAACTGTATTGTATGTTTCGCGCTTGTGAAACCAAATTATTGTTAGTAATTACTCGCTTTAGTGTTTAACATAAGATCTATTTAAATTAAGAAGGTTAATTAATATGACATATATTTTTTCTAAAATACCTTAATCATCTTCCTTGATTCCCATTTCCTTTACTCTTTGATTATTATTGATAGAGTATTAATAAGGGTAAATTATGAAAAGATTGATAAATATAAAAAATAAGTCTTATATTTAAGATCGACATCAATTCCTCAAATAAATACTATATTAAGGACTGGAGGGTGTATAATATATACGGTTTTACAAATATATTTTATTACCATAATTTTATCATGCGACTTATTTATTTTTTAATCTTCAAAGTAATACGACGAATTATCCTGTACAACAGTACAATTGTATGGTTTCAAGTGCACAAACCATTTCATAAAATATGTTGCCATTTTTTCAAGTACAGTAAATTTCTTGATGGTATACTAACTAATTCAGCTTGAAGTTAAAGTACATATAAAACTACTTATGTTCATGCATGGTAGTTATTTTTCGTTATATACCGATCGATAGGGATCGAGTGAGTTCAGAATCAATGTTCGCACCCATGATTTAATGAAGCCAGTTTCTCTGCTTGTTTCATTCGTGTGCCACTTAAATATGTAAAAAGATGTGATAAGAGAGCATTACTTTGGAAGTTTTTGTTGTTGGTTCTTTTGTTCCAGTAATGGAACTAATCCACAAGAAATAGGTGGATGACCCATATATATCTAGCTCACCTTCGACCCAAACCAATGATCTAATCCCAAAGTCCCTCCAACAATAATCTAATACCTAGTGGCCGGGTCAGAACCACAAAGATCAGAACTAAACGAGGAATGTCTTTTGAATGTGTTAAAGTGAATAGGGAAGCACCTGAACTTTAGTTTCATCATTGATATTTAAGAAACCCTTTGCTCACTTCTATTATATATATATATATATATATATATATATATATATATATATCATTTCCCCAAAAAGCCCATTTCACGGTATGAAACTAAAGTTTACAGTTAGAAGGATAAAGACAGTGATGAAAACAGGCTCACCCCAAATGATTTTAACTGACGATATATATAGTCAGGGTAGTAATTTTGATGAACCTTGAAGTAAGTTGCAAATAGGCGAAGGCAGCAACTAGTAGCTAGCTGTAATTAATTGTTAAGCCTCCAGTATAATTAACCATTATAACTAAGGGGCCTCTGGGTTCGACCAAATAAGGTGAGACCAACTTCTATATATAATATGATATACCCATGCTTATGTTCTGCTCTCCCATTTTGCTGACACATATGTATGGAAAATGGTACTTCGTTAGGTCTTTAATATAAGACATATTTATTTAATTTCACTATATTAAAGAAGTTAGTTGAATTAGTTAACTTGACATGTATTTTCTAAAACAACTTAGTCATCTTCTTTAATTCCTTTCTTCCCTCTCCTCTGCAATTATTGTTGAGAGAATATCAATATGGGTAAATTAGAAAAGATTGATAAATACAAAAACTATGTCTTATATTTAAGACCAAAATCAACTCCTTAAATATATCTTATATCAACAAGAGAAGGAGTAATAAAAAAAGTGGTGAAGTAAATAATATTAACATAGATATCTGTTCCCCCAGGACTTGGTTGTCATTCACTCACTCATTTTCAAGCTGCATCTATCCTTGCCTTTGTTATTGAAAAGAAAGGGGGGAAAATTAACTGAATTGAGTCTTATTTTTTTATGTCTTTTTCCTTTGGCTTCCTGATCGAGTGTAGTTGTGTAGGGTTAAAATGGCAGATTAAAGGACTCGACAGTTCTACGAGCTTGGAAGTGATCATGTTACTCATAGTAGTGTGTATATTGCTCTATTATTTAGTGAGATATGTTGAGAACCATATTGGCAATTACACTTCTGCATTGCAGATAGATATTGATGATTCAAGTCCCACAAATTAAAGGCAGACACTACCTAGTTAATCTCCCACTCAAATCCTATATATATATATATATGATAAATCACCATCCATTCTTTGAACTCTCTTAGCTTTCTCTCTTCCAGTCAAAATCCCATCCTACTAACACACTTCCTCTCTAATATCCCATTTGTCTCAGGGAATTAATCAATAATTCATCATGCACATATATATACACATGTTAATCTCTATATAAACATGTTCCATTATGAATCAGGAATTGCATTTCAATATCCTTTACATGCGTACTCTCTTTTCAAGCTACGTGCTACTTACATATATATGTCATCATCTGAGATACGATGATCGGCCTTTGAAGTGGTACCTAGTAGTGGAGTGTAACAAATCTAATTATTAGATCTCATGTTGCCCATACAGTACAGCCATACATAGTGTTCTATTTTTAAGCAGCAGAGGCCGACCAAATATGTAATTGTGATGTCTCAGTGTAATGATGATATGCTAGACTTCACTGTACTCTCAGCAACTTACCTCCCATTATGTATCAGTGCCTTCAAAATCTACGTGATCTCAGCAGCATCTCTCTCTATGCCTATCCATATCTTTTTAATTTTTTTAAAAGAGAAATTAATATGAATGAGAGAGGTTTTGTGGTGAGGATTGCAAATTTAAGATGCGAAATCAAACTCAGCATTTATAGCTACGTACGGAACGCTAGAATTTGGCAATTGACTGCTGTTTGAGACTTGTAGGTTAAAAATTAAGAATTCTAATTGAGAGCAACTGCAGTGAAAGTGAAAACATTATTAAAGAAGTAAAAGAATGAATGGGCGAAGGCATGTTAGAACAAGGTAATTTGTAATCGATTGGGGTTAGGTCTAACGATAAGGGTTAATTTCTCATAATATAGCGAATCAAGGTTTAAATTTTTGAATTCTATTAGAAGAGGTGCTCATATTTAATATCTAACTGTGCCTCAAATAAAAGAATATCTATGCTTAACCAAAACAAAAATGTAACTTGTATTTTAAAATTCAGAAGAATACTTTGAAGACAGAAACTTTGCTGTCCTTGTCTATTTTCCTCCAAAATTGATAATAGAGAAGACGGATAGCGGCAGCAATGTTGAATATTTTTTATTAGCGTGCATCAATATTTGTTTCATGTTGATGATGCTAATTTTTGTTTTACATTATTTTAATTTCTTTGAAAAAAAAAAAAAAAAAGCGATCAGCTGGGAGGTAGGTAGGACCTCAAATAATTTATGGAGAATTACACTTAGGTTCCAAGAAAGAAAATAAATGAAAAAATGGTCTCTGGAGATTACAAAATAAAAAAATGGTCCCATTAACAACTTCAGAAGTCTGGATTGACAATTCCATGAAATCATTTTTTCATTTTGCAATTTCCAGAAACTATTTTTTCATTTCTCTTCTTCCTTGGGACCTGAGTGTAATTCTCCCAATAATTTAAGTCTGTAAAAATCTGACTCCCTGCAAATAATATATGAACACATCTCACCACAAAATAAGTGATCTCAGCTGGAGAGTATGAGATTATGTACTTATTTGGAATAGCTTATTTTTGGGTAATAAGTGTTTATAAATCGTGATTCACGGTATACGAGATGAGTATGTGAGAGAAGTTTTATCTCAATTTACGTAATAAAGATTTATTATCTAAAAATAAGTGATGTCAAACACCCACTGTGATTATCCAATTCGCAGGAAATTTAAAAGTTTGGTTCACGAAAAAAATGGACCATGAACCACTTTTGTCATTCTATTGATCTATAAAGTTCTTGATATTCGACACTAAAGCATGTAATGATGAGTGATGATAGTTACGTCTTTCTTTGTCAATATTTACAGTTACTTTAGACTCTGCATGAAGTTTAGGCTCAGTTTTACTTTTATATAATCACTATAAAAGCACCTTTAATTTAAAGTCTAGCATAATACTATAGATGGATACTCCTTTTCTTTGCCCCCAAAAACAATGCAATTCACCGTTCAGTTTTATTTAAGGACACAGATTCAATGTTATAATATTTTAATAACTGCAAAAAATATTTATTTTTTTAAGCGAACTGTATATAAGTCTTTTAATCCGATGAGATGAAGATGAGGCATATAAATAGTGTATATACCGTTTGTCCCATGGGGGACCAAAACATGCATGACGGCCATTATTTTGAGTTTAATTTACACATCTCTACTTCAACAAACTATATTGTTATTTTGTTGTCGTAATCAATATATCAATACATTATAAATAAATACATGATAATGTATCTTTGCAAGAGAATTGAACTATTATTATTTTGCATATATATATATATATATTGGTAACCCAGTTGGTGATGATATAGACATGGACCATATATATATATATATATATATAAAGTTTGCTCCCCAAAAAGAGTAACAAGCTAGCTTTTGGGTAAAAACGGTGAGGGATAGAGAAAAGTCACCGTGTCTCACATTCAATTATTTATCACAACTGAATGTTACGACTCTAGCTAGTCCAAAACTTTCAGCCACTTTCCATCCTATTTGCCCCTATTACTATATAATCGTATATAGTTGACGTTCAATACTCACCGATTTTCATGAAACCATTAAATATAAATAAGCAAAATTATGAGAAAGAAATATATAACAGCTCTTTAAAATAACTGTTAAGTATATGAGATAATATTTGACATTTTTATATGACCACTGTGATATATAAGTTTGTTTGTTTTTTTTTTTTAAAAAAAACACATTGTTTACTTGACGGTTGTATCTAAATAACCGTTATATATATTTTATAAATATATGACATTTGTTTATCAAAATATGGTAAAACTTGTATATTTGATGGTTTTTTAAAATAAACCGTAATATATGTCTTTAAAGTCTCTTTCTAAACCATATTTTTGCGATTTCAAAATTCTCACCATTTCTTCGCGCATTAGTCGAGCAGCTCCGATCACTCTTTTCTAGCATCCCCACCATTATATCCCTTTCCATTGTTGTCGAAAATCATGATTCTCCTCCTTCTCGTGTTTGTGGCTGTCTGTGAAGGCGTTCGTGACTTGTTCTGGGTTTTGGGTTCGGTGTTCTTTGAACCTCTGCAAGTTTCGCATCAATTCGCATAAAGGTGAGAAATTTATACCCTTAACTAGAGTTAATAATACAAAATTGATGCTCTATTCTTGTTGGATGGGTTATAGGCTTAGGGTTCTTCGAAACTAAAGATTGCTCTTACAACTTGCTATTGCTTTGCGTATCACGAAACAGGGTTTAGTTGATTTAGGAAGGATGATGTTAGGTTCAGCTAAGAGAGTGAAAAGTGGGAACATTGAAGGGCATTAGAGCATGATTTATGAGCATATGTATGTGTGCTTACTGATGTAGTCTGTTATGATGATTTTTTTATAAGAATGACATTATGTAAAGTTTCTGGTTGTGACATTCTTTTGATAAATCATTGTCTTCGCTATCCAAAGCATGTCAACAATCGATATTGATAGTAGCTCAAGTAACATTACTCACTACTCAACTAGGCTTTCCCACTACCATCGAGAAAGAAACAACCTTGACGCATTGCCACTTGCTTCAAGCTGTTCTTTCTATAAGCTAGATCCTAGTAGTGATTTGAGAAGGAATTCACTAATGCACATCAGGATGACGACGACACACAACTTATAGCATAAGAGGAAAGAACATTGAGGAAGGGCCTTGTTGTGATGAAGGAGGTCCAAAAAATAAAGAGAGAGGAGAGGAAACTTAATGTGAGATGGCACAAGAGAGGGCAAGTTGTAAAATCCGACAAGTTCGTTAGCTACCTCGGGTATACAACAAAAAGCAATGTGCTTACCACTTTGAACCACTGGAAGAAGGCAACCGAGTCAATAAGGAAGGCTGCATGGGATAAAGTATCGGTAAGGCATGATGATACATAGTTAATAATATTTTGTTAACCGGTATACTTAACACTAACAATGATTTGGGTGTTTTGTAGTTTGGATTCCACAGAGATGAGGAGAAGAAGGATTGTGTGCTCAGGAAGGCAGGCAGGGTACTGTACTCATTCTGAGGGTTTATGACGAAGAAATATTTATTGGAACCTGATTTTGTAGATAAGTCGGTGGTTCCGACGCTGCTAAAGAAAGTTGTCAAACAGCCCAAATGGGCTTCTTTTGTACAGTCACAACGCTCTACAACACTTAAGATAAAATTAAATTTATTAGAATAAAAATTCGTCCATGGTACCTATATATTAATGTAATGTGTAATTCTAACATCTTTGTTGTTTCTTTCCACAAGCATTAAGCATGGAAAATAGTGAGAGGGTGAAGACAATGAATACTCATACCGTGGAGGCCGCACGGGGGTATGGGAACATTGAGCAGCAGTTGATAGAGATTAGAGAAGCAGGGGTTAGGATCGATGTGACTATCAACCGTGGAGTGTTGTGGGCTGTTGTGAGGCAAAACAAATAGGGCAATATTGGCAATCCTCAGGTGTAAGAGGTTGTCTCAATAATGACAAGTACTGATAATTTTGATTCAATCATATTTGAATTTTTCATATAAAAAAGGTATTTAACCTTTCATTTTGCTACAGGAGACATTGAGTCAAGAATTAAAGTGATGCGAGCTTTCTGGGGATGAGGATGTCTTGGAAAAGGCTCTGGGTCTTGACCACGGTGGTCTTTTGAGGGGTGTCGACTATGGAGTCTGCAAAAAAGAATACTTTGGGAAGCTGAAAAGGCCAACAAAGGTGTCTGATCAGAAGCTTCAACAATATATGGAGATAATCGAAATGCTAAAGCAGCAAGTTGAAACATAACAAGCTGTTATTGATCAGTTAATGAGCTGAGACACCTCGGGGAAGCAAGGAATGACTCATACCTCAAGTGCCAAAAATAACTATAATTCCCCTTTCAGACTCTACCTGAGGTAGTATGACTTATGTCGAAAACCTATGCTTTATTTATTTTTGTTTTACACTAATTGTATTTTCTCTTTGTTCAGGGCGAGGAGAAGGTTGAGTGTGTAGCAGGTAGCCCCATCCGGCATACAATTGCTACGGGCCGCATGTACAACTTACAGGGGGAACACGATTCACATCTCACCTTTCCCTCAGAATTATGTTAGAATAGAGTTGAAGACGGCCATCGATCCTAAGTATGCCCTTCCGATACCAACCCCAGATGCAGATACAGTGGGAAGATTGTACTTAGTTTTGTTGCATGGCAAGACCACCTCATTGTCATACTATCGAAGAAAAAAAAGGTATACCATATTCTTTTGAGCTTGCTAATGGGGTTTATAGTATTTTCTTAACTTTCCAACTTGTTTAGCCGAAGAGGAGGAAGAGCAATCTAAGATCTCTGTCTAGCCATAGTTTAGTGTATTGTGCGTCGAAGAAGATAGATATGCATGTGCCTGTGCCTCAACCGCCTATTCCGCTAGTTTCCAATAAATACCAGATGGATTTTGAGGCACACGGTAGCATAGTTGCTGAAATAGACTGTGGAAGAGAAGACTACACAAAACAAATGCCCTTTGAGCAAGATATATATAGGGAATCAGGCGTGTGATCGGGTGTTAGTCAAAGAGATGCTAGCTCAAGTGCTTGTAACTTTTATATCCGGTATTTCTTCTATTGTGAATGAATACTTAGCTACTCATAACATTTATATACACTGATTTGCTTATTTTTGTATATAAGGTACCTTCATAAGGAGCACATAGTCTGCAATGACCTACAAGACATGTTCTCGTTCCTCAACCCCCACCACTATTCAGGAATGTTAAACGTAGGCAATAAGCCATATTTTGTAGAGAGAAAAGTAAGGAAACTAGTGGATACGGTCATTAGAAAACACCAAAGAAGAATGACAGTTTTTTCTTATTGCCGTACTGCAAGGGGTAAGTGTACTACTTCATTAAATTGGATGCCCATTAATGTTTTTCCATAGTTTTGTTCTCATTATTTTTATTGTACTCAAGGGTCATTGGATGCTCATCGAGCTAAATCTCTTCAAGCAAATGATTTGGTTTTTTAATTCAGTTCATAGGGATGCCAATAATCAACCACAAATGGTCAAGGTTTTCAATAAGTAAGTTGATGAATTTAAATTTAGTACTTTAATTTCTTATTGTCCTGTCAAATTTTATTATAAATTTAGTGCTTTAATTTTTTATTATGATATTGTTAGAGTTGTTTACTATTATACCACTAATGAAGGCCTTGGTTGCCTACGTTACATGGCAAACGCATTGCATCCACTTACAAATGGAAGACAGTAATGGTAATTCACCAATACTTACCATTTTGTATTAGACTTGTCAGATTTGGTTTTTTGTGTTAGACTGATACATTTCATTTCTTTGTTTATAGTGTCCATAGCAACGAGACCAAAGCTCTTATTGTGGGTATTGTGTCATGAAGTTCATGAAGGACATGGACACCCATAATCACAGCTCAATTAGTATTAAGGTATGTATGTATGTATGTATGTATGTATGTATGCATGTATGTGTGTTTAAGCTCATATATATTTTAACATACTTTGTTTTTGCGTATAGTACTTTGATGACAATTATTTATATCAATATTCGTCGGGATAAATTGAAGAAGTCATAGAAGAGTTGGCTATGACAATTTATCATCAATGGATGGGAGCATAACGGAGTTAACTATAGAGTACCATTTTTTTATTTTGGTTTTTGTCTTGTTTTCGTTTTTTGCTCTAACTGACTTGCTTGTGGTTGGTAATTTGGATTAGCTTTTGGTTTCTATAATGTGCAGTTGTGTATATGTACTTTTTGATGATTGGAATGGATCTGTTTAATTGGTTTCTGTAATGTACATATATCCTTTTTTATGATTGGTAATGGATCTATTTGGTTCTGTATATGTATGTAATATGCATATGGGGGCAATAAACCCCAATTTTTTTAAAAAAAATTGTCCATAATACTATACGGTTATTATCTAATAATCGTCATATATTGACTTTTATATTACAGTTTTTTAAAACAACCATTAATATATACATATATTTTACGATTAATTATTAACAACTGTCAAATATACAGCTTACTGATAACCAAAAGTTCGTCATATGAATTTTAATGTATTTTAATGTATTTGATAATATATTTCACAATTTTTAGTGAATAACTGTTGAATGTAGTCTATCATATATAACATTCATTGAATAAAAATTGTCAAATACAGGGTCCTATAAATAACTGTTGTTTTTAAACAACTGTGAAATATAAAACCCTACATTTAATGGTTGACAACCATTAAATATATATACTTAACACTTGGATGAAAACTGTTAAATATAGATAAATCTATAGTAATAATCACCAACCCCACTTTATTTATTCTCTCCTTGTTATATTTAATTTCTTTTAAGAAAAAAGACACTTAAATGTCATTTAAACTTTAAAATTCTAAATCATTAATCTTTCAAAAATTTAAGTTATTAATTATTATGCCTTTTTTTGTTAATCCCAATATTTTTATTGTTAATAAATTAATTTAAAATTTTAAAATTTAAATGCTGTGTAGGCGTCATATCCCTTTTTTTAAATTTATATTTGATTTCCCATTCATTCATTCATTCATTCATATCATTCACTCACCAAACTATAAAAACCACGACGTAACACTTGTGTCTTTATTAAGCCAGTGATGTGAAAGGAAAAAGAAAAATGAAGAGTAGATAGGTACAGGCTACACGACAAAGGAGAGATAAGACAAGCGGAGATCGATCTCACTCACTTGTTAGCTCTGCTTTTGCTCTCTCTCTCTGTAAAGTCACTGCCTTTCCTATTTATGGAGTTTCAATCCTTCATCTTTCTCCGTCCTCACAGCTCATTACTCTACATTTGGGCCACTCACACCCTTATTGCACCAAGTCCTTTCTTCACCTACTCCCTCACCCCATTTCCTAATAATTTCGTGATATGCACTTATTTTCTTCCTCCTATCCCCATTTTCTCTTCCTCTGTTTCATATTTCAGCATCAGTAACTAGTTTTTTAGCCGCAGCAACGTGTCTTTCTTATGCAGTTTCCTCCCTCCGTAGATTATCTTTCGCTAGGAGTTGACATTCTTCCCCCCCCCCCCTCTTTTTTGGCATCCTCATGATGGTCTCGTTGGTTGTTGGTTGAAGTGACATTCGAGTCGGTTCCCAATCTCTGCTTCTATGTTTCAGTGCGCTATAGTCAGAACTCAAGCTTATGAGAAAGACTCTTTTTTAAGTTATTAGTATACTATTCTCTTGTCTTCCTTCCCCTGACACCTATTTCAGCGGACCAAATTACCCTCCTAATTCATTTTCGCTTGATGCTGCTTGGGTCCTCCGAGTCAAAGTCTCGAACTTTTTGTCGATATCCCGAAAGAGAGAATAACGAATTGTTTGCAGGCTTGTATTGTATACTCGAAAACAGAGATATCACGAAACAGAGCATAGAAGTGAGAGAGACTTCGATGGAGTGGTACTCAAGAGACTCAGTGTGGGATCCAATGAGCGGTCAGCCAAACGTTGGGGAAGCATCGGTGGAGAAATCAGTGTCAGTTGCGGAGACAGAGATGTCGAATTCAAAATCATCATCATCAAAGACGAAGAAGTGCGTGTACCAAAAATCGCCTGAGAAGGTGAAGTGCTCGGTGGATGGATGCAACTTTGACCTGGGGACTTGCCGGGAGTATCACCGGCGGCACAGGGTGTGTCAACCTCACTCCAAGACCTCTTGTGTGCTTGTGAAGGGACAGGAACAGAGATTCTGCCAGCAATGCAGCAGGTAACGAACGGCCTTCATGTTCATCGTCCTTCGCGAAAATCCATGATGTCGTCTTCAACATGCTACATGTTACTTTCTGCAGATTTCATTCGCTGGAGGAGTTTGATGGCTTCAAGCGGAGCTGTAGGAGACGTTTAGAGGGCCATAATAAACGCAGAAGGAAACCTCGTCCTTCACCTCTCTCCTTCTCTGCAGATTACAAAGGTTTGATTTTTTCTTAAAAAAATTCATATATCCATCCCATCAAATCTTGGTCTTGGTTCATTCCTGATATATATATAACAAACCATGTAAATAATTGATCCAACATATATAGGACCCAGAATCCTTCAATTTGGAACCCCTACAGGTGATGATCGTTACGTGAGTATGTGGAGTGCCGAACCTGGTGGGAACTGCTATAATCGTTACCCACCAATTCTGCCAAAGATTGAGATTGAGCAACAGAGTAGTGTGGAAGGTCGTGCATTTGCCAACATAGAAAATATGCAGGTGAATAGTGGGAATGAGGGAGAAAGGCGAGGATTAAGCATGTATTGGTTTAATAATAATAATAATGAAGCAGTTCCGGCATTAGCAGCAGTATCAGCAGAAGCTGGAATCGGAGACAAGAACCAGAAGATGCCTTCGGATTCTGCTCTCTATCTTCTGTCAGCACTTCAGGCGCAGAGTTCCTCGGAGTTTAGTATGGTAGAGTCTAGTATAGATTGTCCAGTTCAATCCCGGCCTCCATTTGGAGAAGACGATGGAACCCTAAACTGTTCGAGTTCAAGGAGATTGGGAGTGAAACCTAATGAAACAGAGTTTGATCACAATGGGATGATTCAAATGGAGCCCCAGGTGATGGAACACAGTGCAGGAGGATCACTCACGTTTCCTTTTTTCTGGGAGTAAGCATTGAAACTGGTTGTTGGAATTGGCATAGTTTGATATCTTATTATTGCCATGCTTCAAATCGGCCCTTGATTTTTGTACACTTATTTTAGTTTTTGGGCGATGACGGCCAATTTGTCTGGCCCCCAACAAAATTCCATAAGTTCGAGTTAATCATGAGTTGGAAAGGTAGTATAGGCATTATGCTTACGAGACAAAATAATCATAATATTTCATTTTAATTTTAAGCTGTTATTAAAAAGAGTGATCGTCGACAATTAAGTGAGAAATCAAAGAACAAGCTGTATTTCACTGTTCAGCATTGAGTTGACCGCTCCAACTTTTTGTCTTCTAGTAGAAGGATAGCGTGACCTTTAAAAGCTAGTGCATACGTACATACACCGGTTTTTTCCGTATAGTACGCTTTTTGTCATTAATATAAACTTTATTTACTTTTAATTATATTAAAAAAATTAGTTGAAATGGTTAATATGATATTTTTTTTAAATACTGTAAAATTTCTCTTAATTCTCTCTATCTATGATTATAATTAAGAGAGAATCAATAGAAATAATTTTAAAAAAAAATGGATAAACATGAGAAATATATTTTATATTTAAAACTAAGATATATTTAAATCCTATATTAAAGATCATAGGGAGTGCATAGCTGAGTAATCGGTTTTGTTGCCTTCTTTATATTCTTCTCACATTCTCCTAATTACTTTTATCGTTTTTATCTCTCTGTTTTTCATATTTAATGCCCTCTGGATTGTTGTATGAGAAGGGACACACATTTTTTACATAACAATAAATAATTAATTTAACCAATTTTCATTATCTTTATAAATTTCGTATCATTTCATTAGAATCTTTTATTAGGATGTTATCTAATCACGTTACTTCTATTTACTTTGGTACATTGTAGAACGTTTTAATATATCATTTTGTCTTTGTATCGACAAAAAGTAACAGAGTCTTGTATTTGGAATTGGATATATGTAGTGTTGCTGTAACAGCTACTAAACCTTCTCTTAAATTTTTCTATAATTTTATACATCGAAAAAAAAAATCTTTAAATTTATGAATCTATTATTTATTTTAAAAATCTATATTTCACTTGATCTCCCCAATAATAAGAAGTAAATTATAGAAACCTCCAATAAATTTTATTAAATTGTATGAATATATCTATTAGTTTTAAAACTGACAATTTTTTCTTAAAATTAAATAACTGTTCTATTTTTTTTAAAAAAAAAAATAACTACACATATCCGCCCATATTTTTACAAGAAGTTTGTGTATGTTTTAAAAAGACAGGTATATGCAATTTTAGGGGGGAAATTAAGATAGTAATTTGTCGTAAGAAAAGATGGTACAAATTACAATTTGACCATAGCATTAATAAAAGGTTTGGTCACTTTCTGCGGTCAAAAAGAAAAAGAAAAAACAAAGAATTGATGCCTTGTCTGGGAGGTCATTTCGTTGTGTATTTGTGTTGCACATATACTCTGCTTGTTGAAGTTATTGTCATGAAATACGCAATAACGAATCGGATAGCGTGGTTAGGAAATTGAGAAGTTGGAAAGTGATGCTTATATGGTTTTTTTTGATGAATCTTCTTCACCTTACATTATATGATTGAAAGCTTGTGATTTCCAAAATGATTTATATGACGGCTAGCTACACACATCTCTGGATTTGAGACATCAGAAAAGAACAAGATGCAACAAAATTAACTGATGGATCCATGAATGATGGCTCTAAGACGTGAGCAGAGGGATAAAAAATCGAAATAGACCCAAAAAATTTTGCGGTTGAAATATTGTTACCTTAAATCAACTACATTCGTAAATCACTAATAAAATATAACATAGATATTTACTCCACAAGGGACTTCAAATTTAAGAAAGAAGGGTTAAGTGGTGTAATATACCATATGGCATATGGCCACTATCTTCGTTGGTGAAAGTACGATAATTATAAAAATATCTTCAGAGACATTGACAAGCAATTTATTTTCTAAGAAAAAAATTGAATATAATACAATGAAACTAAAGTCATTAATTTAGCATACTGAATACGTTATAAAATTCTTAAGCGCATCCTAGCACAGAGGTGTTGGGAAATTGAAGGCTAGTCCCAAGAATTGAAACATGAAATTAAATATAATTAAATAATAGAGTTGAGCTCTAAAATAGGGGTCAGGGCCGTGGACAGTGGGCACCTATATTCATAATCGCATGAAAGAAATTAGTAAGCCTATGCCTAATTAAGAGGGACCATAATAGGCCACGTTTTAGGTCGGCCCTGCGTTTCATAGAACATGGTCACACACTGATAGGTATCTTTCCCTGATACGAGGCCCTGGGAGAGGGTATGAGATTCTACTTCGTTATCACTCACTGCTCCTGGATTTGGCATCATCTTGTGTAATCCCTCATATTTTAAATATAAGATAAAATTAATTCTTTTAGAAAAATTTAAAAAAAATTAATTATATTATTTTAGAATATTTTATTTTTATTTTTTTTATTCAAAACTAATTATTTTAACTAATAAATTAATATATAATCTAAGGATACATAATATATGATATATTTAAATAAGTTATTTAACTTTCTTAATCTTTTCAAAAAAAAAATCGTGACTTATATTTAGAACTGAAGGAAGTACCACCCTCCGCCTCTGTACTTCATTTTGTTTCCTTCCTCACTCTTCTTAGGATTCCGATTGATTTGGATGATACAAAGAAAGATCATCAATGACAGAGATTCGGCCACATTACTACTGGATTTTATTGAAACCATGAATAATAGTTGTGACTGGAAACAGCTTTTGACTTATAGGAAGAAGACTGGGTATTTCTATCTTTCCCCATATATAAATAATAAATATCAGGCTCCCCAATGCTTTCGCATCATGGTGACGGAGATCGGGGATTAAAAATTATTTCACCCCAGGATTATTGCGAAAGCCAGACATCATCACACAAGTAACCTTTATTCTTCCTTAGGAATATCACGTTTCATCCCGAAAAGTGGAGTGAAGGGGCGAAGAAGAAAAACTCGGATACGGCCAGAGCAAATTGATTCTCCCTCTAAGACATGTGCATGCCTCTGAGGTGGAATAATATCTCACCTTTGAGTAGTGAAGAAAAAGATAGCAAACTGAAAGTTGAAACATTCTGAGGCTGCAAAATAAAGTTCTCAGCATTTTTAATCAATCAAGCGCAAAATGCTTCTGAGAAGTGGAGTTCCGTTGGGCGGAAATGGAATACCTTTCTTCTTGATAGATATATACAAGACTACAGATTCTATGAATTAACACATGGAAAGTTTCAAAAAATTAAAAACTTAAAGAAAAAGGATAATTAAATCCATACAATAAGACGACTGCAATTAACACCCCCTCCACTTGCACAAGAATTAGTGCTTGTCCTCCTTGGAAGTGTCTTTAGGAGGAAGCTTTGATTCAAGTTCCTTTGGAGAGGACTTATCCATTGCCCTGGAAGAATATAGCAAGAATCGTATAACAATCTATAGATTTAACCACTGGAAAGAACAACCACCATAATGGTCGGCATTGCTTATTTACTTGCGATATTTTGTTCCCATCAGTATATCAGGAAAATAACAGAAATATACCCTGTCTCGCACATTATATTGATATTGCAGGCTGGAAATAACTCAACCCGCCTAAATTCATGTCTATCACCCCAAAAAGCTATGACTTGATTTTAAAATTCTCATTCGCCTATTCTCTTAATGAGGAGGATAAGAACAAAGGCGAACCCACTTTATCCCAACAAAGTTAGAAATCCACTCCGTATACTACAAACGTACGTGGCTCATGCCAGCTGCGTAATTTTTCCTATTAAAGTAACTAGATATATGCTTCAGTCTTCACTGTCATATAAGCAGAAATGGGGAGTAATAATACAGATGCCTTGTGCAAGAACGTGGAAGACCCTTACCAATTTTAGAAAGGGATAAAGAAAAGAAGCAAATATTGGCAAGGAAGACAGATGCTCCCATTGCCGACTCGCCAGAGCCCAGAGGTTCAGAATATTAGAGTTTGCATTAATCACATCTGAACCTTTCTGCTTATACCACAATAGCTTATAGCTTAAGCTAATTTGGAAAGAATCAACGCACACTAATATAAATATACACGTGATTAAACCTCTAATCACTCGCGTGGAACTTTCATACATCTACTACAGAATTGATCATAGCATGACCTAAACATTATTTAAGCAAAAATAAATTGAACCACCCAAAAATCCATCAAGTGTAACGCAATCCAGCATTCAAATGATTAAGTCCAAAAATCGACCACCCACGCGTAATAATAAGTGTACGAAAAATAAAAGCGAAAAAGATGCGCAAAAGTTCATTGAAAAAACTGTTTATTTGTTTTAAGGCTCACTTGGATGAAGCGGCGGTTTCTTCTTCCAGCCAGCTGCGGATGTGCTTGACGTTGCGCCTGAAAATAGCCGCCGATTGCCTCACATCCGTCCTGAGTAGAAGAAAGACGGCGCCAACACCGGCCACGGTGAGCACGAGATTCGTGAGTCCCATCGTCTGCGACTCGAAATATGATGAGCATCTGGCCACTGGCGAGCACGAGGCCGTAAAAAGGTGTTGGGCCCCAATTGGGCCCAACATTAAACAAGCCCAATGGGTAGCAAGTGGCCAACTGGAGTGTGATGAATTAGATCATTCCGTGAGACACGATGTAATTGGAAAATGGAAACCCCAACCAACAAAAGAGAATGGGCCAATGTTCTGCCAACCCCAACCTCTCATTCACATGGTTGGTCATGTAATAAGGTACAACCAAAAAGAGAAACAGAATACAATATAGGCATTTACAAATGAAGGATTAATAAAACAATAAGATATTGGCACGGCTCAATCAGACAAAAGGACTGAAATGTGTTAAGAACTTTGATCTGATTGAGCGGTGCCAACATCAAATGGAGATATATAAAGAAAGAATGAATGAGAGAAGCAATGTAGTACCTGTAAATGAAGACAAGCGTAGAAGGTGAGAAGGAAGGAGGGAAATAAACTAAGGGAAGTGGAGGATATAGAGGAGGAATGGGCTGGGGAGGTATATATAGAATGATGATGTAGAGGAGGGTGAAGAGAGAGAGGAGGGAGGGGAAGAAGAAGAAGAAGAAGAAGAAGGGAACATAGTGATTCGTGGGTTACACCAAGATGTAGGTGAAAAGCGAGACGGAAGGTCCCCATGAGTTTGGGCATTAATTGAAGGGGTTCTTACTTCTTGGGCAGCAATATAATGAGCGTGATGGCCTTCGCTGTAACTGTCATAATTGATAGTAATAGGTTTCTACACGGCTTAGCTTAGCTGTGCTTACTTTTCCATATATTTGTGTTCCCCCACTTGTGCACCTTTTGTTTCTCCTCCCTCCTCTTCCTCCTTCAATTTCATACCATCCCTTGCCTTACCCCTAACCTCACTTCCTTTGTTGCCTTAAGCCATTAGTCTCATTCAAAAAATATCCCCTCCCAGCCCATGCATTCCCCGTTCTACTCCTGTTCTATTACCTTTTGGGCTTGGCAAGAGGCCCATCACCTTGCCTCCCAACACTCCCACGCCACTCCTTTCTTAATTGGAAGAGGTGCATGTGCCTACATTTAGTGTCTAATAATATTTTGAATATGATTGTTTCTAATAGGAGAATGCTTATGTCTAACCAAAAAAATCATTGATATTACTCTCTACCAGAAAACATTATTATCTTACAAAATTATATAGGCCCTGTTTGGTATGATGGAATTGGAAAATTTTCCAATTCCATGTGGAAGTCAAATAGGCTCAATTCCACCCAATCAATTCCATCAAAATACCTTAAATTTACAATTCCATATGATCATTTCCATCTATTACCCTCCACTATCTTCAAAAAAAAAAATTGAAGGACATTTTGGTATTTTTATACAAAAATTAGATCTCATTTCCATGACATACCAAACATACTTTTAATCCCCATTTCCATTTTCATATCAATTTTCATTTCCATATCCATATCCATTTCTATCAAAATCAAATACAGCGTACCAAACGGGCCCATACTCCCCCGTTTTAATTAAATGACATAATAATAATAATACTTTTCATTGTCCAATGTCTTCCAAAACTAACATTACATCCACATCTGGGGGCTGCTATGCTTATTTTATGTCTTTATTTGGTATAACCGAAATAAAAAAAAAATAATGGAGGTAATATAGTAATATTATTACATGGGAGTGGAAATATTTAACACGCACACTTGCATCTAGAGATAGAGACGCAGCCCCATTCATTTTCAGAATAATTGATTATACACGACGTTTCTAAAATCAACAAGACTTGGGTGAAGTTTCCAGCACACTAGATCAGATACCGCCAAGAACTCCGTCACAATCAAGAATGAAGCAGAATCAATGTCTTCTCCAGCCAAGAACCCAAATAAAAGAAGAATGGCCAAACAAGAGCATAATACGACATGGTCGCTTGCAGAATACTGGGCATGGAGGGACCAATGGAGTGGTCAATAATGGAGATTCCGTGCAACACCAAATCCCCGCCGCTTATTCAGGCCTCAGGAAATAAAGCGCTCCGTGCGACACCTCAAAAATTGAACCTCATGCGTCAATCCCACGTTCTCATTCCCTTCCCTACAAAGCAAAAGCAGTGCTTCACTCACTGCTTAGGAGACTTCAGATCCAAGTTAAAACTGTCCCTCTCGTGCCCACAAGTTTGAAATATCTCTAGCGCTATTCACTGTCACCCTGTTACTACGCAAAACGCACTCGGGTGCTGAGTTACCGAACAACATTATGTATCATAAACAGGTATCATTAGGGTCAATTGCAATGCAGTGCAAGAAAGAACCCCACTTGCCTTGCTAGACAATGCGATGGAATATCTTTACCCTGTAACGCTTATTAACTGTTGAATCCTGTCTTCTGCTACTACTTGTCTGGTTAAAGCAATGCAATTCAAGTGGGTTCGGCCATTTTACACTTTTCAGACCTTGTTTGCATCCTCTGTCATACGCAAGAGCAAAACTGTTACACTAATTAATGTGCTGACAATCTTTCTACTAGGTGGCTTGGTGTGAGCAAACCCAAAAACGTGGATAAAATGGGGTTCGATTTCTCTCATTGTCCATTTTCTCATCATCCCTCATAATCTCTAAATCATGTCCGCCCAATCAATCTAAAAGGTAAAAAATGAGTCACATCATCAAGTTATCACTCCTTTCACTTTTCTCTCCCCTTCTTAATCAACGGTCTAAATGGCACCTCTTCCAAATCAACGGTTAAGATGGGATCATCAGGGCTGTGGGGTCAGTTCTTTTAAACCCGCGGCCTTGTAAGGCTGATCTTTTTGGGCCTAACTCCTCCTTATCCTATTCCTTATACTTTTTTATCTTCTTGATAAAGATAATATTTCCATTTGTTTTCTCTACCTCTGCTGTATTGAGGTCAGGTGATTTCTCGTGGTTGATCTTGTTAGTGGCTTCAAAATGGGCCTCAGCACTCCATTCTTTCCTAAATACTAAGAAATCCCAAATTCTTAGGTTTATCATATTATACTAGTAATGATGTGACAGTACATATATAAGACAGATTAGTGCAAGTAGTGATTAAGAAGTCTGCTTTAGCTAGAAAGAGCCGTCTTCACTATCCGCCTGGATAACCCATCCAGTATTCTAATGCCTAGCGCATGTATTGTGCAGCCTCGCTCAACAAATTTGGATCCAAAAAGATCGAATCCGGTCCCTTTATACCAAGCTATATCTTACAGCTAAAGTAGTACCTCAGAAACAATGTGATAGATCCTCCAGTTGTTCCTTTTCTTAATTATAATTACCAAAGTTTTTGAGTTAAAACCAAATGTAAGGTGAAATATTTACAATAAAAAAGTGTTGCCAATTAAATCTCCAATAGCATGCTCACGCATTTTAATTTGCAGGGTATTTTAATACAAGTGACTCTTGATATGCTGCTGGTAAGGAGGATGTATATTAATAAAGCTTACAAGTGGTTGTTGGAAGGGACCAATATCCACCAGATGGTATTAGATCACAAAGAGATAACTTCGTATCTCTAAAAGTATAGCTGATTTGAGAAAGTGATGATTGCAAATTGCTACACATATCCCAAGTATATATTCCCTCCGATCCATAATATAGGATATTTCAACTAATTCATGGAAAATAAAAAATGACAATTAATTCAATAAATATGTCCTAAATTTTTTTTTTTTTACTTTTACCTTTATTGGAAAATGTGTTTGAAAATTTAATGAGTGGGTAAATTGGAAATAAGCATTAATTACAAGGACAAAACTAAAAAATAAACATTAATTATGGTACAAGTGACTTATATTATAGATCAAACTATTTTTCTATAGGTGTCTGTATGTATTGTGGACTAGAGGGAATACGACAAAGGAAAAACCGGATCATTGAGATCTTAAAAAGCTCCTAGATCTATTAAACAAGTGATTCGAATAGTGTTTGTTTGAAATAGCTTATTTTTGGGCAATAAGTGTTTATAAATCGTAATTCATAGTATACGGGGTAAGTATGTAAGAGGAGTTTTATCTCGGCTTACGTAATAAGGACTTATTCTCTAAAATTAAGTGATCACAAACACAGCTCTGGCCAACATGAAATAAAGAGATTATTCCTGGATATTTGGACGAGGGACCACAACCCATTTACTCATCTCTACTTATGCTCAAGTTTATCTGTAATAAAAAAATCATCACAAAAAGGTGGCGACAGAACAATATATAAGCAGTTCATCCAATTATAGGCAGAGCACAGTATAGTAAACAACAACAGAGACTTAGAAGAGATAAGTTGGTGGTGAAGATGGAGTTTACCCGTAAGCGAAGCAGAGAGCTGTTGAAGGGGAAGTTGATGGGCTTGCATAGAGGAAACAAGCCATCATCAACAAGTAATAAGACGAAGCAGAGCTTGTCATCTTCATCTTCTGGTACTGTGAGCTACGTGGCTCATCAGGACTGCGTAATTGCACAGACAAAGCCGAAGGTTTCGGTTATGGTGGCGGATAATAAACGCGGTGACATTGTTGCTCAGCTGGAAGATGTGTATGGAGTAGTTGCTGATGAGAGCGTGGACGCTAAAGCTGCTCTGTATATATCAAGAGTTCAAGAGCGTTTTAAGCTGGAGCGTCTGAACTCTGAACTCGTCAATTTTCAGGGATCAAGTTAGCTTCTGCTTTTGTCTGGCTTTCATGTATCTACCACACAACTTCCTTTAGTTTTCACAGTTACAACTTATAAGTTGTAACTGGGTTTTCTTTTCTTGTTTCTTTTAAATTTGTAACTGCTTTTTGTCTCAATACCAACAGCAGAGTTATCAATCTCCTTGCGTGATGTTCTGTCTCCTAAAGTGGGTGTAGCTCTGTTTTTTTTTTTTTTTTTTTGTATCCTTCTTTTTTATCAGGTTGTAGCTCTGTTTCCTTCTCTCACAAGTTATACACTCCGCCATCGCAATCGCAATCGCAATCGCAATCGTAGTCACAATCACTTGTATAACGTTTTTTGCTTGTCTCAAAACATTAAATCCCATTCAAAGACATGTTGAATTTGATATGATTATTATTATTATTATTATTTAACATCCTGACTTATCTTTTTTTTTTTTTTTGAATATACCTAACTTATCTTTCCAAAATGTAATCTCAACACATGACCTTGTACTGACTCAAGTGCTCGTTTGCTTGGGACAGTATAATTTTGGGTAATAAATACTTATAAATCGTGGTTTACGATATATGAGGTAAGTATGTGAGAGGAGTTTTATCTTGACTTACGTAATAAATGCTTATTGACCCCCAATAAGCAATACCAAACACTAGAATAATTCAATTCTTTTAATAGAAGAAAAATATTTTTTTTATTTTAAAAATAATTAGAATAACTTGATATTTTTTACATACCAGAATTCAACACTGGTATCTTGGATTTTTTTTTTTGTGCAGCATGAATTTTTCTTTCATACCAGACACTAGGGTGCACTAAATTCAAATATATCTCTTAACAAAGATTCAAACATTAGCATATCAGCTACTAGAGTCGGGAAAACGGGTCGGCCCGAGACCCTAAATTTACAAGGGCCGGGTTTCATATTTTTGCCTCAAAAATGAAAGCGGGCCTAAAAAGGCCAGCCCTGTAGGGCCGAGGGCCTAAAAGAGCCAGCCCTATAGAGCCACAAGCCGGCCCTTTAGGCCCTGCATGTTTTTTTTTTTTTTTTTAAATTATTTATATGATAATATTATTATTGATTTTTTATATTTTGTTAATGATGTTGCAAATATTTAGTTAATATTAGCTTTTCTAAAATTAAGTTTCATAAGAATATCTTGTATTAATAATTCTAAAAATTTAAAACTTATAAAAAATATTTCTTATTTCATAAGTATTCTTACCAATTTTGTATTTTTTGACTTATTTTCTTGTGATTTTTTTATTTATATCTTGTGTTGTTTATTTTATTGACTACTTACACTTTTCAAGACATATTTAAAAAGAGTATTTTTAATTTTGTTAAGTCTTCTAATTAATTATTTATAATTGTGGTATATAGATAATAGTTTACCTTTGATTATGACTTAATGATCGTGTTTGTTTGTTATATGATGCATGCCGTTTACACTCTAATTTTGACAATATTTATGTGTTAAATTAGGAATTCTATTGTTGTAATTTAAAAAAATTGAAAAATAAAATAAAATTTGTTTAATCTTGTAAAAATATCTTTAGGCCCTGCGGGCCGACCCTGACCCTTATGCTTTCAGACCGGCCTTTGAAAAACAACAATTTTTCTTACCCCAGACCTAAAAGGGCCGGCCCTTTTAGGCCTTGGCCCGTCAAGGGACATCCCTGTAGGGTCGTGTAGGCCTTGATTCCCAGCTCTATTAGTTACCAACAACGCCTGGTATAGTTGGCACAGTTTGAATCAAACCATATGTATGGAAAAAGCTTTGTTTGGGAGAGGCAAAACCTCTTTTAATGATCTCTACATCTCAAGAAGATTAATCTCTAGTTATTGGTTGGCGGATATCCCCTAAATTCTCCCCAAAAAAAAACACATGTAAGCTTGGTGAAGGCCACTGGTTGCCCAAAGATGACATGAAAGAGTAGCATGATATCGCTTAATTAGTTGGGTTGGGTGAATAAAGCTCAAGACACAAGCCCACCCAAACTTGGAGGCCCAATTGACCTGGTTATCATGTTCATCAGTATGGCTAAGTGCCTCTTTGGTTCACAGAATCAGAGGTAATGTAATAATGATTACATAAATTTGTTTGGTTTGTTATTAAAAAAAGATGATATATATATACATAAACATGTTTGGTTGGATTACATAAAAAATGAGAATATATGAAAATAATATAATAAGAGACAAAATTACCTCTATCTACATATATATGTATAATGTACATATTTGATTCAAAGTAATTTTTTTTTTCAAATTTATGCAATGTATGAGTTGGGTTCATAATAATTTTTTAATATTTAATGGTGAAAATATTATGAAGAGGTTCATGGTAGTTTTGTAATATTTAATGGTAGGAATATTATTTAATGGGATATTTTAATATTTTTAATGATGAAATATAATTTTTTATTTTTTAGTGGGAAATATTTTCATTTTATATAACTAATTAATTTTTTAAAATTTTAGTGGTAGTAATTATTTAATATTTAATAACATTTATGAGTGGGTACTTTAATCAAATTAAAAGATTATAATGGTAATAGTGTCTTTTTTACTTGATTATAATATACCTGCATCCTCATTCATCAGTTCTAACAGTGTAATTCTATTTACATCAAATAATATAACCAAAATTATAAAATATAATCATCGTTACATTACATTAGATGAACCAAACGTTATAATCAATAATTTACATCAGGATTATACGTAAATAGAGAATCATAACCAAACGGGCTATAATTATTCGCCCAAGGACAAAAGAAAAATCTTCTCCCCTGCATCTCCTCTGAATCACTCAGCTTATCCGCGTGGGTCGATTTTCTAATCAGATATGATCCCCACTCACTCTCCGCTCCCATCCTTATCATATAACCCTCTCATCTTTTTCATTCTCACATATTCCCGCGCATCATGAGGACCCAAGTTGAGGATGAAGATGATGAACATGCGAGGGTATTGTAGGAAATCCAATCCCTCATCGTTCACATTCAAAAGTTCCCTCCTTTACCCCTCCCCTTTTCCACACAATATTCTCATGTCGCTGATTCCTCAACTTTGAGACATCTCTGCACCACTTTGCTGTCGTCGCAGGTCTCTCCAGCTGCTTTTGCTTCACTGTTTTTGGGTATTTCTCTGGCTTTGATGCTCTTCCGCACCTTAGCTTTTGTCATCGGCCTCGTGTTATTGCCTTGGGTTTTTGCTTTGGTATTCGCATTCTACACTGCCTCGGATCGTTCTTTGTTTTGCTCCGATGATTAAGGATATCCCCTGTGACTGTGAGTCCCCAACTTGTTTGGGTTGTTTTTCTCTTGTGTGGTTGATTATGCTTTTAAGCTTTTGTTGATTATGCATCTGGTTATGGTTATGGATTGAATTGCATGATCGTAGCTTTTCCATTCTCTCTGGATATCTACTTTTGCAGGTTCGGATTTATTCAAAAGCTGAGACCAACGTCTTGTGAGAGCTGCAAGGGGAAAAATTGGCTAAGACGCTGGGATTGTGAGGATGATGCACGGGTCATATATATTATAGACATTTGGATAATAAAAGAGTCGTGATGATCTTGCATCAACGTGAACGAACTGATTAATCTGTTTCCCTTTGTAATTAGTCCTGCTTTCTTATATTGTTGGCTCAAAATCTTCCTTTTAGCAGTCTTAGAAGTCAATTCATGGAGTTTGTGTACAAAACCTACTTCTTAAAACTTCCGAACTTGAAATTTCTGATCCTCAATGGTGGCGAGCAATTGATAAACAGGACATACGACAAAATTTTCAGTTGACAACGGGCAGTGTTAAGTGGTGTGCCAAGTAATATAATTTGTGAGCTGCTAACAAGCGCAATATGCTTTCACCATTGTAAAAATCACAGATAATGAATACAGAGTATAAGAAATGGAACAGAGTAGTAGTATAAGTGAAGGAAGTATCAAGAACTGATATGAACTCCAATGGCAATGAGGAAGATAACCATGAAGCCAAAGAAGAGAAGGGTGTGGACGAAGATGGAGATGCCGCTGGTTTGGAAGTTGCAGAATTCCACGGCTCGGCCTTTGCCTGGAAGCTGAAACAGTAAGCCAGGAGTGAACAGAACAAACAGCACAAGGCCTATCACAACAGGGCCCCAATCCCCCATTTTTACCAGTGGTGGTAGAGAAAGATGTAAATTCATGAAAGAGGAGGATCATGGATTTATAGGAAGCAATCTTAATTGGTACAGATAGGGATGAGAGATAAGACAAGGTGGGATGTCAAGGAAGAGAACGTAGAAACATTCAAAGGGAAAATGGACAAGAGCGTGGGCATTGGACGCAACGATTCTGTGTCTGAATTCTTCCATCCCCGGACGGCTACTTTTGTCACCCACCTCACTCCCCACTCTCAAGTCTTAACTGTGTTCTAGTGTTGGCCACTCTAAAATGCCAAGAAACGCAAAAGAGTTCAAGCTTCACTCAGATTCGTAGTGCGTTTGACGAGAATTTCAAGTTGCAACAATTCAGAAATGAAGTTCGGTTTCTTTTTTCTTTGATATTTGTTCGCTTCTTACTTGCTTCTTACCTTAAAACACCTCCTCCTTGTTTTTGTATTTTCGGCACAATGATTTCCTCTTCTTTCCTGCCACACGACAGGCGTGGTGGAGTATGATTTGCAAGGAAAACATTGGAGAATACAAAAGTTAATGGAAATCTCTAGGATGTAGCTTTAACTTGATACTGATTACTAATCTCACGTATGATAGGTTCACACTTGGAAAAGTGTCCACCAAATATGCTGTGCTGCTTGGAGTCCACGAGAGGGGCAGTCCCGCAAGGGTGGAATTCCAATCTCGTGTCAATTCATTCCATTCTTTTCCAGCTTCATATCATATAGGGCTCCCATTTTTTCAAGTCTGAGCACACAAATTTAGGCATCTACTTCCTTCTTTTTCTCTTTATCAAAATAAGTTTAATTGAACCCATAAGTTAGAGCTACTTTAATAAATCTGTAAAGCAAACAGACAAAAGAAGCCGCCGAGTGATGAATTATGCATAAGCTTACCAAGAAAAAAAAATGAATAAAGTAGGAGTCCTAAACATATAGTCATAAAGCAGATTCACTACCTCACATTATTATACCTTTCCTCTTTACCTATCCCAATCTCTTCTTTCGCACCAAGTTTAGCATCGTCCCCTTCTCCTTACTGACCAAGCAACTCTCTTCGCTACTTAATAAGAAACTGCCACTGCCACATGGCGGCATCATTCCATCATCATCCACACACTTAGGAGAAACCAGCAAGAGTTCACAATGTTTGAGACTGAGAGGGAAGCCGACTGGGGGCCGGTCATCGTGGCGGTGGCCCTTTTCATCCTCCTATCGCCAGGGCTGCTCTTCCAGATTCCGTCAAGGTATAGGGTGGTGGAGTTTGGGAACATGATGACCAGTGGGATTGCTATTCTGGTTCATGCCATCATATTCTTCTGTATTCTCACCATCTTGGTTATTGCCGTCGGCATTCACCTACACTTCACTTGATCCCATTTTGCTTCCATGTTGTGCCACCTCTGCTCAATTGTTCAGTACGAGTTTTGTGTCGTTATTGCTGACATTAATTATAGTCCTCTTTTCAGCAACATCAGTTCTGTAGATTTTGGTCTACCCATCAACTTTACATCTGTAATATGTGGCGCTATTTCTATAAATAGGAGTAAGCAAAACTTTGCAATTGCAGGTGTTCATGGTTTCGAAAAAAAAATTTCGCTTCTGATTTCTGTATAATCTGAATTGGGCGTAAAGGATTAGTTTGAGGGTCAGACGACAGCATCCCCAGAGTGGGCAAAGGCAATGATAAAATGCTTGTGAATTTGTATGTAGGTTTCAGTTTGTCAGAGACTAACCGAGTCAGTGATCATCTGCCTTCGGTTTGATCTCCCTAATTCCAATTATAAATTATATAGCAATATTTTTTATTATTACTTCTCATATCTATGATTGACTATTGACCTAATTTGGTCCAACTGCTTCCCCTAGCTTAATCCATTAGGCGGTAAGTTTTAGTTGACATCACCGCTGTTGTTCTTGTTCACATTTCATCAGGTCACTGCACACACAAATTCTAATCTTAAATTCTACCGTGAGAGTTAACTCAGTAACCTCTTCGCATTAACATTATGGTAGAGTTCTGCCTATGAAGAACATTTTGTTACCGCCAGGCTCCCATGTCTTCGTCAAGTAAATTAAAAAGTGTTCCTGTTTAGTGATTAGCTCTCAAATATCAAGCGTGAAATTTGAGTTTGAAAACTTCTGAGTGAACGCATGATGTAATCCTGATAACTGAATTTAATCAGACTAGTTTACGCGGAAATCTTTTCCCCAGAATTACTCACGGGACCAGATCTTCCAAACGTGAATCCTGATCCAACGTCCCAAACATAACCATAAATCATGTTTGAATAAACTAATTTGGCTGCTAGCCATTTGTTGAACAGACAACTGGAACCCAAAACCAAGCTAAAAGTCGAGTCGTGTTCCACAAAATATTAAATATAGTAAAGTTTATTGCATGGATTTAAGATCTCTGATTGACCAGTGTTCAATATATCAGTCAACAATACTGGAAGAAGAAGAAGAAGAAAAGATAGACTAAAAATTGGCAGTCCAGCAGCATAAGAATAAACAGATCTGAGGAAGTTGGATGGCATGGGCGATAAGAGAGATAAGATCTGAGCCGCATAACTATACAAAGGTGAGAGTACAGAGTTACCGATGGAGAAGGAAGGATCCAGATGCAGAGGCAGAGGTGTCAGCCGATGTAAATATGAATGTGAAGAGCCAAAAGAAGGATGGCGTAGAGAGCGAAGAAGAGGAGTGTGTGGAAGAAGATGGCTTTGCCGTTGGTCTTCATGCCTCCGAACTCCAGCTGCTTGCTGTGCCCGGGGAAGGAGCAGAGCAGGCCTGGTTGAAGAAGCACGAACAGCACCACGCCGATGAACACTGGGGCCCAATCCGCCATTTCCTTTTGAACTCACACGGTGGATCTTTCGATTTTTTCTCTTCCCAATTGCTTTCGCTGCTTCACCGACTCCACTTCGGCGTGCACGTTCCCCCAGCGAAAGCCAGATGCGGCCTCAATATCAAAACCGAAAGCCACTGGGTCCCACCTACACTGTCCTACCCAACCTAACCTGCATTATTTTATTATTAATTAATAGTCACAGATCTGTCACGCTTGGTTTTAATTATGATTATTAATTTCAATTTTAATGAACCAAGCCCGTCTAATTGAGTCGCCTTTTTTACCCTTATCGTTTTGCACCCACCACGCTTCCCAAACGAATCACATTCCTTTGGCTGCTCTCAGCCCCCACACTATGACAACGCTTTCGGATAGAAATGGCAGAGAAAAGAGCCTTTGCTTAATTAATTTTCCTTTCTTTATTATTGATCGCTAGATAACACGAGAGCACAAAGTCGAGTGATTATTGGTTGAAGAAAATACTAATGAGATTTCATTAGCTTTTGCCTTCATTTTGTGATCTTGACGGCATGTTCACTCTAGCTAGCCCAGTGGCCTTCTTACATGATAGCGTGAGAGTGGGGAGGACAAGGACAAGGTTGTAATCAAACATTACATGGATAATGACGAAGCCTCATGAGCCAGCTCTAAATCTCTAATCAACCATTGTTTAGTTGAATTTTAATTCAAATGCAGGCATAATAGAGCCAGCCGGACCAACCAGCTTTTTGTAGTGGACTCATAAAGAAAACGATGCCTTGCCTTTTCTTATCCAGTAACAGCCACGAACCTCCGGCAAAAAAGGGCAAAATAAATAAATAAATAAAGATGCATGATTGATGGTTTATTTGTAGGTTGGGAATCAAGTTCCCTTTCAAGTGGTAAAACAGAATAAGTTGTTGCTGTTTCATATTATTCATACCTTCATATTCAGAGCGACCTTGTTATATTGTGAGAGTACTTAAGGATGTTGGATTGGGCTGCTCCTCTGATAGCAGCTGCTCTGTTCGCGTTTTTGTCACCGGGGATGATATTTCAGATGCCGGGGAAGAATCGGCCGTTGGAGATCATGAACATGAAGACCACGGCTGCTTCCATCTTTGTACACACTGTTATTTATGGTCTCTTCCTTATTTTGTTCTTTATTGTTCTTAATGTCCATCTCTATTTCTAAAATTAATTACCTACCCTGCCGCTGTAACTTAGGGATTAGCCTTTCCTCTGTTTTTTTTTACGGTCACTGTAACTGAAATCTAGTGCTACAGACTCTAATCATAGTATGGACTCCTTTTGATTTTCTCACCATAGCCCTCCTCATTCATATTTCATACGCTTGCGCTTTTCTTTTTAGATACATGAAGGCCTTCGATTCATCGTTTGTTTCGTATGTTTTTTTCACCCAGGTCCAGAGTTTCAGTATATTATCGCATAAATTAAATTAAAATGAAACTACCTTGTATTGATATCTATTACTAATTACTAATAGCAAATACAATCCCCCAAATTTAGCCACACGATAACATACAAATCTGAGCTCTCCCTCTCAATTTTAATTTTGCGAATAGAGCGGTATGATATAACATGTTGATGCTGATATTGATATTGATGCAAATAACATTTAAAAGTACTGAATAATAATGTTACATCCACAAATTTATAGATGTTCCATCCAAAGAGGAAAATATGGCAAAAAAATGTAGGAATTTGAATTTTTGGACAATCTTGTATCGCTGAGTTTATAAAAGTAAGGGGAAAGGAACGGATCAGTCGAGTAATTTTAGTGTAGAACTTGTGCTCGCAGCTTCTGCTTCATATCCTCCCAAAACTCTTCGTTACCGACTCATCCAAAAGTTTCACTTCTCGGGGCATGCTTCGCTGCTTGGCTTGGTTACACACGCATAAAGCATATGTTGTGTTTAATCAAATTTGATTTCACTGTTTTAAGTTTTCTACGTCGTATTTGTTTGAGATCACGTTTAAGTTCTTTAAAATTATTTATTTATGTAAATCGAGATAAACTCTTATCACATGTTTATTTCATATATTATAAATTATGATTAATTTTTTTTTTAAATATTTCAATTACTATTTCAAATAAACAGAAAGACTTGTTTCCGACTTGAATAATAATGTGTGGCCCATGGTCCTTCATTTTATTATTTTTAATGGGTTATAAGTTATAACCTTGAAAGAATGGCTTTACCGACAGAATGGCAAATTCTTTTACAATGTGTACTTTTTATTTGAGCCTCAACTGATCTTTTTTTCCTCAAAATATAAGACATCATTAAATAATTATGCGTGTACGGTATCGGAATATGTCAAAGTGTGACCTCTGATCTGATTTGATGTGAAAAAAAAGACCCAAGGTATTTTTTTAAGGGAAAATTTCATGGGTCATTAAGTAATTAAGAAAGAATACTTTCAGCGACCTCAAAATTTTCTAAGATTTTATTACACCTCATGGGTTAAAATGAGATTAAATTTTGAGAATGAAAAAATTAATGATACCCTTATTTTATTTGTTTTATAAATTATTTTATGTATCTTATAAATATCCATACTTATCTTATAAATTTTCATATTTGTCTTGTAAATGGCCAAAATGCCTTTAATTCCCTAAGTTCTTTTAAATTTTTTTATTTGTCTTATAAATGTCTATATTTGTCTTGTAGATGGCCAAAATGTTTTTAATTTCCTAGGTTCTTTCGAATCCCTTTATTTGTCTTGTAAATGCTTGTTTAAAAAAATAAAAAAAATTAAAGGTATCATCGTCTTTTCATCTATAAAACTTAATTTCATTTTGACCCATGAGATTGCAGTGAAGTTTCAAAAAATTTTGGATGTGAACTAAATTTATGTCATATCCCTAGAGGCTCAATTAAATTTTCCCTTTTTTTAATAACTAATTAAAAATCAAGTGACATTCAGTCATTTGTTTGGAGCTGTTTAAACATATTTATGTAAGTTAAGATAAAATTCCATTCACATATTTACCTTATATATATAGTGAATCACATATTATTAAAAAATTGTTTTGAAGACTCTAATCATCGTTCTAAACATGCCAAACAAACCCTAAATGTATGTTTACGTCAACTTTTGAAAAATGATTTTAGGGTTTATCTCACTTTACCTGAAAGCACTTTGTTAACTATGCGTGCCCTGTTATTTTATACGGATGTTGGCACTTGGCAGGAAGAAAGCATTTAAATTTCCATACGAAAACCATTACTTAACGTGCAGTGTTAATATAGTTTAATAGGTAGTTTTTTTATTTCAAATTTAAAAATATTCATGTGGTTGTCATGTTTATGTAACAATCTTTGGCCCGAAATGAAAGATGAAACCTATGACTGTTAATCTTATTGTTGGACACAACCATATGTATATATAGGCCTTCTGTCTGTTGCTTTTAACTTTGTTCTCCCTGTTCACATACATCGATATTATTGGATAGTTTTTTAATCGTAATTTATGATATAGGAAGTGAGTATGTGATTTATGTAAATAAATATTTTTGGGGTTCCAAACGTGATCTCAAACAAACATGTTTTTTTATGACAATTTCAAAACTATAAGTGAAACTTGTACCCAAAAAAAAAAAAAAAACACTATACAGGGAAACGCGCTCTTCCAGATTGTAATTTTTATGCTCACACTAGTTTAAAGCATACATCTACATGTGAATACTATATTGGACATCGAAAGACTTTGACTGGGTCTGTTGACTCATATTATTTAAGTTGAATCCTATAAATAAATAAACTACATGACTGGATTGTATCACGTCTCAAAGAGTTCTCCAATGTCTCTCTTGCATGCTTCATTATATACTCATTCTCTCAATTATTTTTGCCAATCAAGTGGGGACTAATGAATGGTGTTGGCATGCAGAAAAGGATGAACGTCAAGTAAGAAAGTAAATTAAACAGTAGGGGAGTGAGTGAGTACGTATAACAATTAAAATGAAGCGTAAAATACAAATAAATACAAGATGAAGCAGTGATGGAGAAACTCCAAGCCGAAACAAAACCCACCAGTTGGTAAATGAAATTAAAGGAGTACTATATTTATATAAAGATGGATGATATAATGAAATAAGGGATCAACCCAAATACAAATGGATGCGAACAACAAAATAGAAGATACAAATGAGAGCAAAGTAGATAAGGGAATGAACCAGTATGGACAATCCACCGGTCTTGAAGTTCCCAAACTCTACATACTTGCTGTTTCCCGGTATCTGTACCAGTAAACCCGGCGTTAACAGCAAGAACAGCACAACCGCCACAAACACCGGCCCCCAGTCCGCCATCTTCCTCCTTCAATGCCTGCTTTCAGCTATACCTAGCTAGTACCTGTGTTGGAATGACGATACTGCACATATATATAATTAGATATTTATAATAAAGCAGTGTGTGTGTACGTAGTATGCTATCTTTTGGAAGAACGACACACAAGTGAGGTATGACGAGGAAAAAGCCAAAGTTGATGAACTGATTACAAAAAATGAACCTTTGGCCATTCAAATCTTCAGAGAATGATGTGTATGAGGCCAGTCTACCACACACTTGCTGTTCAAGGATCTGAACTATAATGCACAATGCATGTTTTCTTTTTTCAAAACCACTTTCGGATTTGGATAACAAAGCAGTAAAGGCGTGCTTTTTGATTCCTTACTAATTAAACATTCTTATAAATTCACACATTATTGCTTTAATTAATTAGTCAATTTTTCTTTCTTTCTTTATGGCCGAAGAAAAAGTTATTTTTGTAATAAATTAAAAATTGATACCCACTTGTTCTTTAATTACTTATTATTTATGGCCGCTCATAATTAGCTTGTTGAAGTGGAAGGAGAACACCAGACCAGAGACAATGAAGTTAATTAAAGCAGACATCTTTGTTAGTATCACTTTGAAATGTCATCTTAAGTAAGCCTATATAACTAGTATTTAGCGATAATTACATTTACGAATGAGAATTGGCAAAGTTTATCGACCACTCGAGTTTGGATATAAGATTTTGGGATATCTGAGTTGATGAAAGTAGCCTCAATTCATTCGAGTTGTTTGAATCGATTTGACCCTTTCTAGAGTCGCTAGCTACTTGCGCAATCTCTTGGCATAAGTAATAGTAGTAACACAATACTCCATATATGGATCCCCTTATGCATGCATATAATCAATGAAACCTGTATTTGAGAGTACGTACCAAATTTATGTGGTTTGATGGGGGTAATGAATTTGAGTCAAAGAGTAGGCAGTTGAATTTGTTTTTTCTCCTTAAAAAAGTGTATATGCGCATGGATCGGATCTGATAATAAGAATGTATCATCAAGTTGTAATTCAAAAAGGAAGAAACAAAGTGAAGTGATCCCTTGGAGGGGCCAGAGAAAATATGTACAATGGAGGGAGAAAACATGTGGGGGTGATGAAGATATGAAGGAAATCATGGAAGAAATTAAAGAGATTATATTGATAAAAAAGGAAATGCAATGTTTTCAACTTTAGATGCATGGCGTGTTGCAAAAAGTTGTGAAGTTAGTAACAATATCAGTAAAACTGAGTAGCTAAAGGCTTGTTTGGTATCATTTATTTTTTTGACAATAAGTCTTTATTACGTAAGTCGAGATAAAACTTCTGTCATATATTTACCTCGTATACCGTAAACTCACGATTTATAAGTATTTATTACCTAAAAATAAGTTATTACAAATGAGCACCAAATCTGACCGATAATGTCGATAGATGATGATGATAGTGATGATGCCTTTATGAGCACGCAAAGAAAAGAAATGCTAAAAGGACCAAAACGACGTCGACAGCAGGGTTCGAACCTGCGCGGGCGAAGCCCAACAGATTTCAAGTCTGTCTCCTTAACCACTCGGACATATCGACGTTGTTAGAATGTCCCCACAAAAAGTTTTTATAAATCCACAATAAATATCACTGATATCCCTTCTCTTATCCCATATGTTTCTTGTAAAAGTTAACTTATTTAATAGAATATTTAGGAAGCCACAAAACTGTGATTTTATAAGTTATTTTTTTCAAGTCAAAACAAATCTCTCCTCATATAAATACCTCATAAAAACTATTCTCTAAAATGTAATTCACTCTTAAATCAAATTTGTAGTGTGTGAATCAAATGCAAAGAATAAAAAATTGAGAAGTTTCCATGCTCTTCTAAAAGAAGCATGAATCAGGTTGTTTCTTAATAGTTTGAAGTTATCTCTCTCTGCTGTCATTTTTTCATAGCCACTATGGTATTGACAAATTGCTGTCCAGCTTGTGCTGATCGATCTATCGTCACACAATTCCAAGACGAATGCACTCACATCATTGAAAAATGGGAATTTTACACTCTAGCCCTAAAAAAAAAGAAAAATATAAAAATAGTCAATTGAAATTATAAAATAAAAAAATAGTTCTATGAAGTTGTCAACACCCATTTGTAGAGTTATCAATAGAACTATTTCTTTATTTTACAATTTTAAAGGACTATTTTTTTATTTCCCTTCTTTCTTGAGACTTGATTGTAATTTTCCCTTGAAAAATTGATCACCAGAAGCCACCGTATGCCAACTGTGAACTGCCAATTTAGTGCTTGTTTAGATTAGTAATGGAGAAGTAGTTTTTTTTTAAAATTTAATTTTTGGAAAATTCATATTATAAATGCGATTTATCTTTGGATTAGTTGTGGTAGAAGTACCTTTTTTTTTTTTCTAATTTTAAACATGTTTGTATTAGTGTTTGAAAACTCGTGTAGATGAAAAATGACTAAAAAGGGCATGAATATTAGGAATACTACATATGTATATATATATTATTTATATATATTGTGATAATTGAAGTGAAAAAATATAAATAAAATTTGATAAAATAAACCAAATTCAATTATTATTGAAAAAAAAAGAAAAATATATAAAAGTATTCAATTAAAAATAGATAAATTTATATTTAAATTAAAATACATATATGAAATAGATTATTATTAAATCATCTGTCCCTAATCTAGATATATAGACAATCTAAATCGTGAATTCCAAACCTAGATGTAAATGTATTTTGGAGGTTTGTGTCGATTTGTCAAACAACTTTATTAGACGGGACATATTAATGTGACATCATACTCATCCTTAGTTTGTGCTTGCGGAGCTAGATTTGGCGTTTTGGTCAACCACACCGAGAAGCAACTTCTCGATCCCCCGACAAAGCATCTGGATTCGGCTTCTATTAGAAGATGCTTTTTTTTTTTTTTTTTTGAAGCTCAGTGCTGCCAATCGTGAACTCAAATGGAGGGAAGATAAGCCACCTAGCCTTTTGGGAACTTTAGACAGCTAACTAGGCTTTTTTTTTTTTTTTTTTTTTTTCCTTATTGCGTTCAAAAACAGACCCTTAAACCATTCACCCAAAAAAAAAAAAAATCTCACACCAAATCTACTTCAGGTATATATGACTCATGTATGATTAATCCTGGTAACAGTATATATAATTTTCACACTAATTCAGTTATTTCCAACATTTTCTTCATTTGATAATAAGAAACAGAATCTTAATTTTAATTTTGTCTGTATAGTCAATTACAGCTATATATATATATGTTACGTACCGCTTTACAGTTATACACTCGTATCATTCAATCAGGTCAAGTGCACAACTTATATTTACCAGAATTATAATAGGTTGAGTATTTTAATTTTTAACGGTGCCATGTCCAAGAGATTATTAAACTTATCATTGCAATGATTACTAGAAGAAGTGCATCATTGTGTTTGATCATTGATAAGAAGAAACGATTAAAAAAGGATTAAGGGGCATTTTTGTCATAGAAGTTTTCACTGATGGGCAATTTTGCTCTGAAAGTTTTTTAGAAGGCAATTTTGCTTTGGAAGTGTAAAAAATAGAGTAATTTTGCCTTTACCATAATTCCAATTAATTTTAATGATGAGTTTGTCAAATATGCTGAGCTGGTAATATACACGTCATCAACGTTATTTTCATTAAAATGCAAATTTGCTCTAAAAATTTTAAATATAACTTTGAAAAGGATGAATAGATGACAAATGGACTTTTGGTGCAAATTTAAACTTTAATAAAATGATGTGAAAGACATGTGGACTACCAGTTAAAAGTTTTAAATATAACTTTGAAAAAGGATGAGTAGATGACAAATGGACTTTTGGTGCAAATTTGAACTTTAATAAAATAACGTGAATGACATGTGGACTACTAGCTCAGCATATTTGATAAAATAATAATAAAAAATAACTGAAATAACGGCAAAAACAAAATTGATTATTTTTTTATACTACCGCAATAAAATTGCTACTTAACCCATAAGAAAAACCAAAAAGTTGAATAATGTGTTATATATGCGAAAATTAAACTCGTCAATATGCAATGTTTACAAGAAGAAGCGCATCATTGTGTTTGATCATTGATCAGAAGAAACTATGAGAAAAACCAAAAAGTTGAATAGTTTTATATATATGTGAAAATTTAACTCGCGTTGCTGGAAATACCATGCAATATATTGTAGTATAATACTATGTAATAGATACATTGGATTTGAACACGTTATTATTGTATGAACAATATGCAGAAAATGTTACTAAGAATTGAATTTAGTACAATCAATCCTGATTTGGCCTTCACTCCCAGTCTTGACGCCAACCCTCCCAAGCTTCCTCATGGCAGAGGCAAAGGCACCGTTGAATTCACCAGGGTTGTTGGCGAACTCAACCACCGTGGATTGAGAATCGGAGTCAGTAAAAAGCACCTGATCGGAATGGAGCAACCCGCGCCCTGCAACCAAGTTCTGGTAATACAAGTTGTCGAACACTTGTGGGGTTTGAACATCGAGATTGACGGCCACCAGAGGGTTAAAATTCCTGGGGCACTGCTGCATCAACTGCTGGGCGAACCCGGAGTTCAAAGTGGGGTCCACCGCAGAAGAGTATAAGCGATCGGTGAACTTGTTGCAGTGAGAGAAGCCCACCGTGTGTGCTCCGGACAGGGCTATCATATCGGTTTGGCTCAAACCGTGACGACCAAACATGGCATTCTGTTGTTTCAGATTGAATTCTGGTTCTGGCAAGTTTCCTTCCACCCGTGACGCACTTGAAACGAGCCCATCCCTCCGTCCTAGTTCTACGTTGAAAAAAGGGCCTCCTCCCTGAAGAATTTATATGTATATGTATATGAGTTTTTGGTTGAGATTAATAATGTAATAAGCTTGTGTGTTTGGGTTGATTAATTAATTACCAAGACGACCACGTCTCTGGCGGCGAGTGCTAAAATGTCAGCGCATGAGACCACGCCGGGGCATTGAGCTTCCACGGCTTGCTTTGCTTTGACGACGGTGTCGAACCCATCTCCGGCCAGCGATAGATTGATGGGAGCATCCTTCTCTGCGTCTCCGTTCGGTGACGAGATCAACACCGAACCATCACATCCCTATGTATATGTATACCACAAAATCATGCATTGATTCAAAAAGCCGTTATTCGTACACTAGCTCTGTTGTCGGTGGTTAAACTCAGAAGAAGCTCAGGTTTAATTTGTTCATTTACTTTCCTTTTGCTTAATTTAATATATATGTACTTGCAAGTCAATTGTTTTTAATACTGTGCATTGGCGTCACGGGAACGGCGGTGCCCACTCGGGAAGGTTTCAAATGATTTAAAATATTACAATAATGAAGAATGCACAAAAATATAGGAATAAGAAAAGAAAGACACGCAACCCAAATTTCCTGAGAATTATAACAAAGGAATTGCAAGCAGCTGCAATTAGAAGAAGAGGAAGAACACAAAAATGATGCATCAAGGCTCTATATATATATATTTATGGGACAGATTAAACATCTAAAACTAGGTACTATAATAAGTGAGTGAATAATATTTTTATTTTGGGAAGAGAAAGATAAGCTAAGTACCTCAACAAAGCAGTCATGAAAGAAGAGACGAAGAGTAGCAGGAATGGTGGTGAAGGTCTGAACTAACTTGTTGGTGACTGCCTGGTTTACTATGTCTTCCACGTTGGGACATGTGGAACTGTAAAAATTCTCCACTAGTTTTTGTGCTTCTGATCCCCCACACATCATCGCTATACCAATTAACAAACCCACTATTCTTCTTCTTTTTATCTCCATCTCTCTATTTGCTTCCTTCTCTCTTCTCTATATTATTCCTGTCTCGTTCTGTATGTGACCTCTCTCTATATATATAGCGCACATAATGACATGCCTTGGCTTACTCAGCTCGCTTGTACTGTTCCTCCCAGTGCTGAAATTAAGCATTATTTATTAATTGTCATATATAGCTGATTTAGTTCAATATAATATCCTCTCTTAATTATATACGTTCCAACTTGTCAAAAATGACGCTCCCCCCACCGGTGTTTTACTATCCCTACATATTAGAAAATAACTTTTACGTATGGAGGTTAATATGTATTAATTAATTGTGTTATTATAGCGTAGAAATTAGTGAAGTTATACTTAATCATATTTTAAAGATACAAAATCTCGAGTCTGAACCAGGTAATATCCTTTGGGGTGCTGCACTGCTGCTAGCATTTTAAAGTCAAATTCTTTCCGCGTGTAAAAAGTGTTTGGAATGAGTCCTTTTCATGCAGACGCGTCAACCCAGTACGGTACAGCCACCCTATAGATCGATTCCTACACAACTTTTTTTTTTATTATTATTATTATTTGTTATCCTTTTCCCCTAGTTTTGAGATAACCATGATTAATTAATTTGCAATAGTTACCGAGGATCAGGACCTTCGAATTGTTTACATACACAAGTTTCATAACAATAATAAATGTATATTTCACGGCTTAGTTATTTTAATGCTTACTTAATTTTCAATCATTATTTAATTTATGTCAACACATACAAATTCACGACCATTTCTTAACTTTACCATGAACTGAAAATTATTATGCTTCTGAAAATAACATGGATTGTTATTTGCACACATCACTAAATGTTGATAGGCAAAATCCTCACTACTTCGGCCGAATTTTGATTGGCTATCGTAGTAAGATTTTATAATAGGAGGCAAAAGCATGAGCGAGACTTGCATATTTTTCCCTTGACACGAGTAATGACCCGTTCAAATACCGATATTCTTTACAAATAAAAGTCTCTTTAATTATGAGGACGCAATTAATTAAACCCTCAGTGTCATGGTTTTTTTTTTTTTTTTTTGCTGAATGAGTATTGGTGTTTTTAAGTGGAATTATAAAAAGGGGTGGTGGACTAAGTCGCCGTTGCTTGCAAATTTGTAAAACGAACGTCATTGCAAATTAACTTAACCCCATTGGCATCTATGAAAGTGATGGATTTTGACATTTGAATAATATGGCTTAAAATTATTGGAGGTATATATATTTGACATATTCACTTCTTCTAAACTTCGTCGTTTTTATTGTCCAAAAAAAAAAAAAAACTTCGTCGTTTTAGCCTATATATGACCTGGTAAAAACTGATTCTTCATATAGAACTTTTTTAGCTATACATGTTTTGTATGGTCCCTGGGTGCAGACAGGAAACAACATGACATTTGAGATTTTAAGAGTGGCAAATAAATTCGTTTCTTTATTTACTTTTTAGAGCTTTTAAGTTAATGCCTTTTTGGTTTCGAAGGACCTGCTTCTCATATCATCTTTTAAACTTTAATATCACACACATACCCTGTTTTTTAATATAGTAGTTGACCTGACTTCAGTACCCACCTACTAAACTTGAAGAAAAATTAGCGGCACCTAACTGAATTATTATACCCAAAAAAAATAATACTAGCGTTATGCTGTAGCATGTGAAATTTTTTATTTTATTTAGAATAAGCTTGCTTATATATGTGAGTGACGTACTGACGTGCAAGCATACATTCCCATGGCCCGTGCCTCAACAGTACAGTAAGAAGGCAAGTTGTCGTCCATAAATGCTTTGTTGAAGGTCAAATTTCGTGATTTTGGATAAACCCAACCCAAGGCATGTGATTTTGGAAGAAGACGGGGGCTTGCTGGAGTAATACCCCTGTAAATTAAAGTTGGTCCCAATTAATAAATAAACATTACAGTTAAACCTGGTAAGGGAAGTAAGACCGCGTTGAGATCCGACAAATACACTTCATTACTTATTATGTGTTTGGTTTATTTGTGGCTCAATTGTAACCCCACACCTAAACGCTAACTACGCATCTGGGTCCCTCAGGACACGTCTTTCCATCTCATCACTCTGGCTTTTCTCTAAACTAATGTATAAATTACTTACTCATCAAGCTAAAAGATAACATACCTGTCTTAGTGCGAAAGTAATCCCTATATGCGTGTGCGTGTGCGTGTGGAGGGCTAGTTAAACGTCCTTCCAATTTTTGTTTTTTTTAAATAGTTACATACATTAAATAAAGAGTGTGAAAAAATCACCAATCTAAAGTTTTTCTGAGTTTTTCTCTCTCTTGAAACGCGTGCTGTGGTTATTTCACAATGGAAAACTCCGCCGTCCGAAAGGTGCCTCCAGATAGGCCACCGGAGGACCCTGCTATGCTAAATGTTTCAAAGAAATCCAAGAAAGAGGTAAAAGAAGATGCCATAATGTCTAACCTGATGCTTGATGCTGAGGAAACGGAGATAGAACATGGAGAAAATGTGGATGATCTGAAGACTAGGTCGTCGTTCTCCTACAAGGATTCGCTCATGGGGTTTAAAAGTGAAGAATTTAATGGAGTATTGTATGGTGCATCGAATATGGAGGAAGATCCTCTGATTTCGGATCTTATGGACCAAACATGGAAAATGCCCGAACCATCCGAGGAACTAAAACAGCTTATGAAGATATATCCCTCCATGCTGTTGACAGAGGAGGAATATAACGAAAGCTGTCAACAATGGAACAATGCCTTAATCATCATTGTGTTGGGAGCTAGAATAAATCTCCAAAGACTAAAAGAGCTTCTTTGTTGTACCTGGAAATTCAACGAGTTTGAACTAGTTGATTTACCAAACAATTACTACGTGGTGAGATTTACAAATGCTGAGCACTGGGGCACACAATACAAAAGGATTATTTTTGAAGGGCCATGGGTGGTTGCTCACCACAGCGTTTTGGTTCAGAGATGGTCACCTCACTTCAATCCTTTCCATAACCCACCGGGACGTATAGCTACGTGGGTCAGTATTCCAAATATCCCTCTCTAGTGGTATTCCAAGAAATATATCTCAAGGGTGGGTGATGTGATAGGGAAAATTTTGAAAGTAGATTTGTTGACCCTGTCAGGAGAGGAAGGTGAGAGAGCAAAGGTGGAAAGAGGAAGGTTTGCTAGAATTTGTGTTGAGATCAATCTCCAAAAACGGCTCATTCCCAGAGTTATTATAGCTGAAGCCATTTTTAATGTCGAGTATAAGGGGCTGGACATGATTTGCTTTAGGTGTGGGAGGTATGGTCACAGAAAGGAAGGATGCCCATGGAAAACGAATTGCAGTGCTGCTTCGGGATACCAACCTCCCTCAGTGAAACCACAAGAACCGAGTATGTTGCCGAAAAAATCTTTGCCAGCCGAAGGAGAGGAGTTCGGTCCATGGATGATTGTCCGCAGGGCATCTAAAGCTCGGTTATCGAGGGGTGAACGAAGTTGGGGCAATGTGAAAGGAGTTGCTCAAAGTACGAAATTTGACTATAAGTCAAAGAGGAGATCCCATATTTCACGATTTGCGACTTTGGCAGACTGTGAGGAGGGTATGGAGGTGTCAGAGGAAAAGACAGATCACAGGACTGAGAAAGAGATGGCACAAGAATTGGGGGGTGGACAGATGATAGTATACGAGGAAAGGGAAAATGCCTAAAATCAAAAAATCATGGGTGTGGGCTAGAAGATTGTGCATCAGAAAAAAACCCAGGTTAACCAAAAAAATATGTATGTGCCGAAGGGAAAGGAGAACACAAAGCCCTCTGCGGGTGAGAAACAAACCCAAAAAGTGTTGGGCCAAACCGAGAATATTATTGAGCTGGGCGAAATACAATCTCCAAAAACAAAAAAAAAACCAAGAGGTATGGGTCAAAGGCTTCACTGTGTATTGAGTGGCAATTTGGAAAATAAAGAAAACAGAGTGATCAATAGTGGCCAGAATACAAGTGGAAAGTCAGATATAAGCTCTTACAAGGAACTGCAAAAACTGCGTCAAAGGATCATATAAGCGCAGAGAAGCAAAAGACCCATTGGAGAGTCGACGAGAATAAGGAAGTAGAGATTCAAAGCAATAATCTCAAGGACTCGGGATCAACGGAAATAGTGGTGGACTCCAGCTTGACAGAGGTGAAACAAAGTAGCTCAAAGGGTTGAACCAGATCAGGGAATCGAAGTGGTCATATATGACAGGGATGGATTAGGTGGAATCTCAAAAACACCCCGGGGAACCGATATTTTAATCGATGGCTGTGGCTGCGAGTTTTCAGCTTATTGTGCTGGCTGATATGAAAGAATAGATGCAAGAAAGCAATTGAAGGTGTCAGCGATAGCCATTGAGCAATCACTCATCGGTGCAGTCACCTGCTTCATGAAGGAGTTGAAGATGGGAAGTTCAGACACTTGATATTCCAGGTGCCGGAGAGAGCGGATGTTCGTTGGCCTACCCCCCAGAAGACTATGTTAGAGTTGATGTTGACAGCACTGTAAACCAACTGAAGCAAGCTGCTTGTGGAGGCATGGTTCGAGATAGCTCGGGAACTTGGATATGTGGGTTTCAACAGAAATTAGGTGCTGGTTTGTCGCCAATGACTGCAGAAATTCAAGCGATCAAGGCCGGTTTGGTAATGTGTGAGATTCAAGGATTTGGTAAGATAAAGCTTTTTTCCGATTCATTGGAAGCGATCCAATTACTGTTAATGGGTTATGGGCAGTATCATCCTCTGGCCGAAGAAATTGCAGATGTAAGAGCATTGATATTTTCAGATTGGGACCTCTAGATTACGCACACACATAGAGAAGTTTTTGAGTTGTGCTGATATGCTAGCGAAAGGAGCTCAGTTTGTGAACAAACAATGAGTTGGTGATTCTACAAGCAACTCCAACTTATTGTTTGAATCAAATGTTAACTGATTTAGGTTGATATTTGTGATCTTATATGGTATAGGGACGCTATAGCCCTTAGTATCTGTATCCAAGCTTAAGCTTGTCTTTGTTAATCAAAAAAAAGAAAAAGAAAAAATCACCAATCTTATCTTGAGACAAGTAACAGTGAGCATGCTTTTACATATCTACCTTGGCATAAACAAAGGAGACGCCTTCCTCTGAACATTAATCTCTTGGATCTGCTCAGTCGACAAAATGGATGACTCACTTTCGTAGTTGCCATTTTCCATTTGCTGGTGGATCTGCAAGTGCCAAATAATTCTTCATTCTAATTTATAAGGACCAAGATAATCTGATTGGCATTTGGTAATACGAGTAAAGATGCTAACCCATTCGGGCACACACAAAAAGTAGACATAATTACATTGAGTCTGACCAATTATAAAGCAAAAACTCGATGAATCAACTAATATAAAGTTAGTAAATTAACCAACAAGCATTGGTCTTAGTGGAAGGGGTTTTGACTGTTTATGCACAAGGTCTTGAGTTTGAGTCCACATGAATGTAGAAAATACTTTTGGACCGCGGAAAAAAAAAATCTCTCAAATACCTTAGAAACTGTAGCAATTACCTTGTCAAGAATGGCTGACTGATCATCTAAAGGAAACTTCCGCATGTACTTCAGCATCTCCAGTTGCTACAAGTTCGTTATCTTAATGTCAATACTGCACTGAATCAGTAACATGTTTTTCTGGAGATTACTACTAAATTGTACCTTTTCCTGTAATTTTTGCTGGCCGAGCATTCTTTCTGAAAATTCATCTGGCCCGAGCTCTGCTTCATCACAGGCTATTTCTTCTCTGCCATTTCAGTGTATAAAAACATCTTACTGTGAATGATTAGTACTTGCTAATCTTTTTAACTAACCAATTAAAGACTTCCACACTGGAGTCCTATAAAAAATGTCATTTGTTGGGCAAGGGAAGACGAAACAGAAAATGGCCTTTTGTTTTTTTACATCAAAGAGGGTCTGAACTCTGGCACCCAAATCATCTGTGCTATGCTAGGTGGCAGAAAATTATCTAAGGAATGTCTATGGCAAACGTCACAGAAAGGTAAGGCTATGTAGAACAGTAGAGAGAAAAGAGGGAGATAATGAGAATTAAAGAGACCAAGTTGGGAGAGAAAATTGATGATATAGCCTCACTTCAACTGGTCCCAGAAACTAACATACTACTATTATCCATTAATAGGGCAGGCCACTTATTCAATTCTTGCAAAGGTCACTACATCAAACTAGACAAGGCACAGGCATAGAACAGTCACTGTGACAATCTCTGTTGCCTTGTTCCAATATAAGTTTTGAAGAGAGTTTGCAAGACTAAAGTGGGTGGTGCATATAGATAGAGAAGAAAGAACTTACTTTGCAATGAATTTATAAAATTGAATCACCAAATCCAGGTCATTCTCATATACAGTACTCACTTTACCCAGGCATGCAATGCCATATCGTGGATCTGTAGTCAAAAAATGGCACAACTTAAACCCGAGTTATATCATGCACAATAAAGTCTGAAAGGTTTACGAAATTGTAATATTTATCCATCAATATATCTATAAAGTCTCTTGCAACTCAGGGTCCATAAAAATAGAGGGCTCGAGATCTAGTTGTAGATGGAATAAAACTTAGTCACAAATTGATTTGGTCATAATATGGTTTTGATTCCAATTTTCAAACTGGAAATAAAAGCAGTGTTCACTTTACATGAGATAATGGATTCTGCTTACAATTAGCTCATTTCATGTATCACTAATAGAAGTCCTAAACTTCCTTCACAACAATCTTGAACTGCAGAAGACGTCAAGACGGCAAATGACCTTTTCTTTTCTCTAATTGAAAGAAAAAGAAATGAAATGCTGATCCCAAGATATCATAAATGACAACTAAGTGTGTGTTTGGATTAGTTTTTGGAGAACAGCTTTTACGATTTACGAGGTAAGTATATGAGAGGAGTTTTGTCTTGGTTAACGAAAAAGAACTTCTGAAACCGCGATTTCAGCCTTACCCAAACACTCACTAAGATGGTCATCTTACTCACTTTTCTCTCTTGCATTAACAAGTAAATTTCCCAAAAAAATGCAGCACATGGTTTTCTCACGGAGGGAGTAAACAAAACTTCAACTTGGAATGCATAACAAGGCATAGAGATATTGTAATACCGCATAATACAACCAACTTACCAATTCCCATCTCCAAAAATATCTCTTCCTGTATTGCAGTGGTCACAGCAACGGCTTCCTGTCCATGCAGTATTAATCCCAGAAAATAGGTGAACAGGCAACATACATTGATTATCTGGTCTTATAATGTTGATCCCATGAATGTTCTAGATACTCCAGTTAAGTCAAGAGTCTATCGCCTATGAGAAAATAAATCCAGTTCCCCGAAAATGAAATCGATATCAAAGCTATGAATCGAGGTAAGTATATAATTTCTTCCGGACAAACCCAATTTCAAACACTATCATATAACATTTCTTTTCCGGGTTAATATGACGAATCGCGAAACTCCCATTTTAGGTCCTGAGATAGAAGTAAGCTGCTTAACTTAAAGGGAATACAAAAGCGAAGAAATGGGTAAAGGAACGAGAAAGGGAAAAAGAACTCTCCGATGAGAAATTCACCTGTTTGTCCTGTACAGCGTCTGCTATCCTTTTCTTCACTTCTGTAAACCACAAGAATAACCAAAGAAGCATTACAAAGACGAAAATAGGAGGATAATTACAGAGAATGAGAAAGCAGAGACGAAGTACCAGGTTGGGAAGTAAGGAAACAGAAGCGATCGAAAAGATGGAGAAGCTGTTCTCTTGCTAACATTCCGTTGCCCTGTACCTGAGGAGTTGCCATGGATGAAGACAAATCCTCCTATGGTAAGAATGTAAGATGCTGCTCTCAGAGGGAATCGGCCTCCGTATGTCAGTGCCTACTCTTCATTTTTTTTCGTCTGCCCTGAAACTCAATATTTAACCACTTTTTTAAATCTTTGAGGCTTCGTGATCTCGTGAGAAAATAAGAAGGAAAAAAACCTCTTCTTGCTGGGAAAAGGTCGTTGAAAAACAATATTCATGAGAATAATTTTACTCTGATGTGAGCTGTTCCTTCGGCCCAAGGATCCATTACTCCAACCTCCAATTGCATCTGACAAATATAAGTGCACTTCTTTCACATTTTCCTTTTAACCAGGTTTTTTAGTGCACATTTTTTTAACCAAGGTTTTTTGGTGCAACATTTTAATGCAAACTTTTCTGCATTCTGACTTGTGAGGCAAAGAGTTATTTTGCACTAATTATCATTTTTTTAATACATTTGACTTACTTGAAAATAGAATAATTTTACTCTCAGTTTCGTTGATCTGAATTTAAATGTTATTGATAAATTAATACTCGATAGTAAGAATAGTTCACTGTAAATCGAAGTAACAATAGTATAATTTTCAATGAAGTGTTAAATTTTTGGGTTAAGGAGCAAATTTACCAACGAAGTTTTATCTGAAGAGCGTATGGCACAAATATGTTTTAGAAGGAACAAAAATACCAATAAACAATTAAAAAGGGACATCCAGCACAAAAACCGTTAAATCCGTACTAATGCCGTTAGGGTTTTCTTCTCTTATAATTTAACGCCGTTAATACGGATTTAACGGTTTTTGTGCTGGATGCCTCTTTTTAATTATTCATTAATATGTTTGCCCCTTCTAAAACATATTTGTGTTAGACGTTTATAGGACAAAAATTCGTTGGTAAATTTTCTCCTTAACCCTAAATTTTTAGGCCAATTAATATTGGAAAAAAGAAAATTAAAAAGCTTTTTAGAAAGAGTGAACTAAATCCTTTAAGATTGGAAAGATGTATGCGAGATTGACTTTGTTGAGGCCCGACAATCATATGACGCCCAAAAATTAAGAATAAAATAAAAAAAATAATGGAGCTTCAGTAAAACTGTGTATGCGTTTTTATATCTTATATTTTTCCTTAAAAAGTAAAATGAATATTTGAAGCTGTTCTTATAAACAAAGCAAAAATAAGTAAAAACAAGATAAAATTTGAAACATTCAAATCAGTCCCTGATCATTCGCCCTTTATAATCTCTCTCTATTTTACTACAAATCAATATCATAGGGACGACCATTAATGCGGAGTAGGCAGAAAAGTATCGTGCATAAACCTTGCAAGAAGGGAATTCCTAAAAGAAAAAACCTTTGATTGAAGCAAAATGAGCTTCAACACAAGACTTGAATTTACATATGATGCCTAACCACTTCACACAATATGAATCTTGTTTTGTCCATGTTACAACCATTTCCATCTCTTCCTGTTTGCTCTAAGCAATAAAAGATGTGAAGCTGAAATTGACAGGGAAAATTGGGGGAAAACTGAACAAGAGTTTTTTTGACATTTGAACTTGAACCAAGATGCATGACCGAGTTTCAAATGGCAGAAGGGATGAGGTCTTCTTCACCTTCACTTTTCTGATCGTCTAACAACTTCATCCACGGCAAAATAGGTCCCTGAAAATAATAATATATTTCTCAAATATCAGAGTATTGACTAGTATGGCCTGCTTCTCATTGTCAAGTGAAATAACAAAGCAAATATTTCCTTTGTTTAATTATGAACTCCACCTTTATGAGATTATTAAGATGACAATTAAAAACCAAAAGCATCCAAGATGTCCTAGAAGACTTCATCAAGTTTCCATGGCCTGATTCAGTAATAGGTCACCAAGTGAATGTACATTACCTTTCCTTGTCGTATGACTGTCGGAGGAACTTTTGTCATATCAACCACAGTGGATGGCTCAGCAACTCTCACACCGCCATCAACAACGAAATCAAGACCCTAAACAAGAAGAAACCGATGGATTAGAGTGCAGTGCAGTTTTATCTTTTCTACTACTTATAAATAATTTGGTTCTCTCTATCTGAAACAGTGCAAGACTACAGGGGGTGGGACGTAAGAGAAGTAAATAGCCAGTTCCTTATGAGAGAACCGAGGAGATCAAATTAGCCAGTATTTGAAAGAGCACTGACATTTTTCGTGGAGGCATGCAAAATCTGCTTTACTAGGAGGAAAATTAAAATGCAAATGCAGTGTCCTGTCAACATTATGTGGTCTATTTCTAATACATACAAATATATATATATGTATGTATGTATGGCCGGCCAAAACCTATTTCTAATATATATCTAAAAGCCCATAATAATATTCATAATCGTTACAGCAAAAACCAAAAAGAAAAGAAAAGAAACACATCACTTGGGACCTAGAAAGTGACATACTTCGGGTCCATATGTGTCAGCTATCATAACTGGATCAACCATCCACTCATCTTCATTTCGGGACTTGATACTGAAAAAGGGGTTGAAAATCAAGAGTAAGAGTCAACATGTTGAAGCATCAGTTGTCACAATCTATTTGCTCATAAGAATTGGTTTAGAACTAGATGCCCTTTCACAGCAAACAATTTCTATTTTCTTATTCTTCTTGTTCTTTTATTTCCCCCCTTCTTTTGTGTGTGTGTGTGTGTGTGTGTGTTGGGGGGGGGGGCATAAAATCAATTAAACAAACCTGGTGCATATTAAGGGTGCATCCATCTTCTCTAGTATTGCTTGACAAATTGCATCATCAGGCATACGGACACCCACATTTTTTCTTGATGCATATTTGGCAGAAGTAGTGCCATATCTTATGCACTGTTTTGGTAATTCTTTACTTGCTATTAAGATGAAAGTGTACTGTGACAAAAATAACTGATGTTAACAAAGAGCTGTCTCCACTTAATGCAGCTGAGAATACTAAATTGGTAACAAATAAAAAAAAATTGCTGCCATCCACAAAGAGATAAGAAGATGCTTAAAACATGAAACATATACAACGTGTGACAATAAATTGATGCCTCAATAAACATGCTTATGTTACATACACAACAACTGAAAGTAAACTAACATCAATCAAGAGACATCCTTTTACCGAAAATCTACATTGTTACAAGATAAAACCAAAATGAAAGCTCAGTTGTCATCTTTGTGCTTGATATTTGATGGAAGGAAAATAATATTTCCTTCAACTTCAATTAGCACTGCTTATGCATGACGCAAAATGATATTTGCCCGTTCCAATATGTTTTTCCCGTACCAGTATCTTTTACAATGATTTCCCAAAATACACCCAGTCCCACTTATTGAAGCTTAAAGTATGTTTTAGCTAAAAATGAATATACATGATAACTGTTGCCAAGGTGTTCACCTTGTCAAAAACAACCTGGAAACACATGCTTTCTAGTTTCTACATCTCAACTCAAATTTAGAGAACCAGCTTGATTACAACAGGTAGAGGCAATTTATGCTCACTAATGCTATTTTCAGTGCATTAAAGAAGTAGATAATTAGACCTTTCAATACTCCCTTCATCATGTTCATGAATTCTAGACCTTTCTTTTTCTCTGTGTTTATCAGCAGAAGTTAACCCTTATAAAGCAAAACAATTCAGTACAGAACTTTTGCATTGGAGACCAAATCAATCAAAAAATTCAGAGAAAAGATAGTTCTAAAGCAATCCACGCTTTCTAGGTCATAGATATATCCATGTGGCTAACAACGGATAAACGATACCAAAAGGTAACTGATAAGATATTGTGATAAAAGCATTTTGAAAGTTCGTTAGTTTAGTTGATTAGACGAGCGGCATTAACCATTAGTGGCATTAGCCGTTTATGAGCGGCACTAGCCAAACATGACCTTAGCCATGAGAGCCAGGAAATCGAGCCGAGTCCGTCAAGGGCCAAGCTTATGATTTAGAGCCTCTAGAAGAAGTCGGGCCTAAAAGGGCTAGCCCTGTAGGGCCGCGAGCTTAAAAGGGCTGGCCTTACAACCCTGTAGGGCTAGCCCTTTTAAACCTGTTTAATTTTTTTAAAAAATAAATTAATATATGTAATATCATTATATCAAATTATCAATATGAAAGACACCTAAGTACCTAATAGAGTATTAGTAACAGGCTAACACTTATTAAATGTTTTGTTTTATTTGGTTTTCTACAATGATTTATTCATTTAAACTTTGAAAAAATAGGTTAATTTGAACATTAAATAATTATTTTAACTAAAAATTTATGAGTTTTAAAAATAATGTATTTCAATTTAAAGCAAAATAATAACTAAATTGTAAAATTTGAAAGCAAATTTTATTTAAATTAAAATGAGTTTAGACCCGGGCCCATGAAAGGCTGACCCTGTAGCGCCACGGGCTTCACAAATTGGGGGTTTTATAGGAGTCGGGCCACAACGGGTCAGCCTGTTTAGGCCCGAGCCCTGAAGGACCAACCCTGCAGGACCGGGCTGGCCCTTATTCCCGGCTATGCCCCGTGTCTAATGACTAATGAGCCCTAGGGTGATAAGTGCCCCTATTTTAATGAACCCTCTTATGCCTATATATATGGCAAGGTATCTCTATTGTAATTCAGATTTGCATTGCTAATAAAGTCTAGTGAATAATTCAGATTACTCTACTCTCTCTATCTCTCTTCTACTACTTCTTCTTCACCCTCTAATTTTCTTCTCTTCTACCCTAAATTCCCAATTCTACAACATTCATATTACAATTAGATATCACTAACAGCCTTGTTCGTCTATTAAATACTAGCAATTAAAGAAACATCTGAAGAGCATACTCACCGGACCAGGTAAGTAAGGCTTAATAGCTTTGAATATATTTGTATGACCTTGACCATCACCACGTGGAAATCCAATAGTATACTTGTCTATGTCCCGAAGTGAGTGGCACAAGATGCTAAGAGGCTGCATTTATAAAACATTACAAACATTACTAATAGGAAGTTAAATCAATAACATACACATATGTAATCAGAAGCCTGGTGTAGCCCTAAGTTCTTGACATACGCCATAATGTCAAAAGTTTGGTAATTTAAGCCTACTCAACAAGATTGAATACTAATAAAGTGAAGCTAGATTCCTCGCCTTTGAAGCTTCTATCTTCTTGATCCTGCAAATGCAAAACTAGACCCTTTGTGAATGAGATCAACAAAGAGTTATTTTGGGGCAAAAATTCCCATATATTAACAAAAGTCACCTACCTACGGAGACGCTCAATGGCTGAGTGGCTTCTCAGATCACATACTATAGAATACCTATATAGAAAAAAAATTTCAAGCAGTCACGCCACCATCATTTATTTTTCTTTGGAGGGGGGGAGCTTAATGCTTCCAGGAAGAAAGGAGATTGGGCACTTGGACAAGCAAATTGTGTATTGATAGTCACAAATTTCTTACATAAATTTATACATCAAAAAGCAAACGGCAAATGTAGATAAATTTAACAGCCTCAAAAATCTCCAATCTTGAGAACCGAAATCTCCTATACAGATCACATATAGATAAGAGTCTAAACCACGCAGAGTCTCGTACTTCCCTAGAGGAGAGTTTAATTATAAATTATATACAAACCAGATGAAATAGAAAGAAGATAGAGAAATTAGAAGAAACAAAAGCAGAAATCTAGCCAGCAAAGGTTGTTTCAATTGGTAAGGAATTGGTTTATAACCCAGGAGATCAAATAGTTCAGCAGAGAATCTGAACGTCTTGAGCTCGTCAGAGAGTTTTCAGAAAGCTAGTAGGATTACGAAAAATTGGACATGAAACGCAAGACTACATCAAAACAACTATAAAAGAGTTTATAACAGAAGAACAAAACATACAAGCCTGAACGAGAAAAGCTACATACAATTTAAAAGGTCAACAGCAAAAGGGCCCAAATAAGATAAGAAAAAACTTAACTGAGTATCAGTGGGAATGACTCCAACAGCTCCTTCATTTAAAAGATTGACCACGGGTTCTAACTTCCAGCTGTCAGACCCGGACGAGTCCGCTTCAATGTAAAGCAAACCATCTTCCTGGTATTACCAATTTCAGTGTCAGATAAGGTTAACTGTATTGAATAGTAGATGATATAATACAAAAGAGAAGAGTTGGTGCATGCCGATAAACAGAGATTGCACCTACTCATCGATGATCCAACCAGAAAAATACAGAAGAAACCAAAAGGGACGGATATTTGCATCCCAAACAAGCAGAGAAATATCACAACCCAATACAATATTGTTCGCCTCCATTATAAAGGGGCAACAGAAAATGCTCATGGCTTCAGCTAATCATGAAGAAACAAATAGGTACCAACCAGACAGTATTGAAGAAGACTAAGATGGAACAGAGATAAAGGCGCAAGGATGGCAATAGAGGAGTAACAAGTAAAGAGTGATGAACACGACCTTGGTAAAGCGAGGAGAGGTATACTTGAGACGCTTAGGACTTCGCTTAACAGCCATAGATAGGACTGAGAATTTGCGGGTTTTAGGTAGGTGAAGGGGGAAATGGGTCGGAAGCAATATATCAGTGGCCATTGCAGAAGAGTGACAGAATGAGAGAAGAATCAGCGAGTCACGACCGCATAGCTTCTGTCCGAAAAGCATTTGCAATTTATTGTTCAGAAACCCTCGGTTGAGAAATTTCAAGATTCAGCAGGGCTTCTGTTCCCGCTAGCGGGGGCCTGAGACTACGAAGCAACCAGAAACGGATTTCAGCAACTTCGAGCATGGACGATGAACAATGAACATCACCGCATCATCTTCCTTAACGACATCGTTTCATCAGCCCTACCACTACGTAGATTTTAGAAATTTAGAATGTGCTTGACCTGTTGACTCAAATTATTTTTAAGTGCCCGTTTAGATTAATGGTAGAAAAGTAATTTTTTTTTACAATTTGATTTCTACAAAAGTCATATAGGATAAAAGTTAGATTGTAAAAGTGATTTGTATTTGAATTAGTGTAACGACCCCTCTTAATTACCATATAATTAATACCAAAACCAAGTAAAACATTAAATATCACATAATACAACATATTAGGAGGTTTCGTCCACAGCACAAACCCCAGTATGCAGCGTAATATTCAACATATGCAACATAAAACCAAAAAGACCCTTAAGTTTGGCAATATACATTATGCTCATGTAACCAAACGAAACATACGATTGATATCAAATCAAGTCTCGTTTGCCTTCCCTTTGGTAACACCACCTGAACTCTCGCCTGAAAAATTTAAAATATTGATAGGGTGAGTCATACGGACTCCGTAACCACAATTCCACTTTAACAAATATGCAGGGAATGATTATAATATAATTAAGCGGGCAAAATATATGTTCATATAACATAAAGTTCAATCTTCCCAAAACATTATTATTTCAAGAAAACCATTCAATATGCATAAAACTCCCTCAACCATCCTTATAACCTCCTTAACCGCTGACAAAATCCATGAGCTATAACATATAATAGGATTAGTCTCTTTGACAAGACTGCACCAAGCTCTCCAATAATGAGGTGTAACCCGGCCAAAGGCTACAGAACTCATATCAGATCATGGATTTCCTTTCCGTCGAAAATGGAAAGGTGTCACCTACCCTTGAGCTGACCCTTAACCCGGCCAAAGGAAAAGGGTGATGCCAAGGGTCCTGAATGCCAAAACCATCCACTGTGCACACGGTGGTGGCTATACCACGTGGTATAAAAGAATCAAACCTCTCCTCAATCACAACACCACATCCAACATCTCAACATCACAATCTTCAATATCAATAATTTATCCATATATTTCATATTTAATGCTATGCATCATCAATCATTCAAATAAATTATTCATGCCCACTTAACTAAAAATTACTAAAAACATGATTAACACTATCATTGTACATTTTTCATATATAAATTACTATAACATATGTATAGCAGTTAAAAATACCAACATACGTATATAATCATTTCAACAAGCATACATGATAAATTGGAAAGTGGTTACCTCAAGTTCTTGACACCTAAACTTGAGAATTTAACTCCAACAAGCCAAAATCAAATTCACTCTACAATAAATATATATATATATATATACATGTTAATATAATTTATAATAATTGCTAACTATTACAAAATAGCAAATAATAATCCCCATAATTAACTCAATTTTCTTAAAAATAACAATAATTTATCTATTCCTCAAATTCCTTTTTAAATCAAAATTTCTTAACTCTATTTCACAATAAAATATTTAATAACTATAATTCTCCAACTATAATATCAAATTATAATTTATAATTTCACATAATTCAAAATCTACAAAATTAAACCGATTAAAATTTCAATAATACTTCCAATAACTCAAATAAATTGTTTAATCCAAATTTAATCGGTCAAAAACGTTTCTAAAGCATAATTTATTATTTATTTAAGAAGAAATTAATTATAAAATCATACAATAACCAAATGGTAAATCTAAACCGATTAAAATCAACTATTAATTATTCTCTACATATCTATAACCATCTTTTGTAAAAACTCAAATTCTCCCAAAATCCTAACCCCAAATTTCTCGTTAATCAATATAATATTACTATCAATACGAAGATCAAAATACGTAGAACAACTTTTATGAAGGAAGTTTGTTAAGAAAACGTGATTTTAAGTACCAAAATTATCTGCTAAATTCAGAACCTTACCTGTTAATATTACGTTCGCTCCGCTCGCCTACTCGTGAAGCCTAACGAAACTGATGAAATGAAAGGGTATTAATAATACACCCTCACATTTTTTTCTTCCAGCGGGCCCCACGTGTTTTTAAGAAAAAATCTGCCGACAGTTTTTTTTTTTTTATAATATTACAACTCTACCCACCTAAATAGAATTTTGTCCCCAAAATTCACAACAATCAATAGAAACAATCACAACACAAGATTCTTACATAATATTTAAGCGTACCTAAACAAACAAATTAGGGAAATCACGTCGCATTCGCTCTTCAGTTTCCCAAGTAGCATCCCCAGGAGACATACCCTTCCAGAAAACTTTTAGAAGACGGATTGTTCTGTTCCGCAATTGCTTATCTTTTACATCTAAAATCTTTTCTGGTCCGGGCACATAAGTCAAATTTTCCCTTAACTCAACTTCTTCAGGCTCAATTACATGGGAAGGATCTGAATGATATTTCTTAAGCTGTGACACGTGGAACACGTTATGCACATTTGACAAATGTGGCGGCAAGGCGATTCGATAGGCAACTATTCCAATTCGCTCCAATATCTCATAGGGTCCAATGAAACGAGGAGTTAACTTTTTGGCTTTAATGGATCTGCCAATACCAGTCACTGGTGTAACCTTAAGGAACACGTGGTCACCCACTTCAAACTCTAAAGGTCTACGCCGCCTATCCGCATAGCTCTTTTGTCTGCTTTGAGCGGTCAACAACTTTTGGCGAATCATCTCAATTTTCATAGTAGTTTCATCCACAAAGTCCGGTCCAATCACAGTTCTTTCGTTCAATTCAGTCCAACAAAGAGGCGATCTACATTTTCTTCCATATAATGCCTCAAAAGGAGCCATCTGAATGCTTGAATGGTAACTATTGTTGTAGGCAAATTCTGCTAAAGGCAGGTGAGAATCCCAATTACCAGGTAGCTCAATTGCGCAAGCTCTCAACATATCCTCAAGAGTTTGAATCGTTATCTCAGTTTGACCATCAGTCTGCGGATGATAAGCTGTACTGAACTTCAGCCTAGTCCCCATGGCCTCCTGTAACGCTTTCCAGAAATTTGACGTGAACCTTGGATCACGGTCTGACACAATTTCTACAGGTACACCATGCAACCTAACAATCCAATCCACATACAATTGGGCTAGCTTCTGCAAACTATATCCAATATGGATCGGCAAGAAATGAGCTGACTTCGTCAATCTGTCTACAATGACCCATATGGCATTATGGTGCGTAGTATTAGGCAATCCCACAATAAAATCCATGGAAATGCTGTCCCACTTCCACTGAGGAATCTGTAAAGGTTGAAGTAGCCCTGAAGGTTTTTGATGCTCAATCTTCACTTTCTGACAAGTCAAACACCTCATTACGAAGTCTGTCACATCTTGTTTCATATTAGGCCACCAATAATTTCGCTTTAAATCATTGTACATCTTAGTGATCCCCGGATGAATAGTGTATTTGCTTCGATGCGCTTCTTCTAAAATACAAGTCTTAGCTTCTTCATCATTCAGAACGCAAACCTTCCCTTTAAATCTCAAAATACCATCACTACCTACGTCAAAATCATTGACTCTTCCTTCCTCTAATTCTTCCTTAATTTTCAGTAGATATTCATCCTCCAACTGAGCCATCTTTAACTCCTTCCAAAATTCATTCTCAATTTGTACAGATTGCATCATAACTTTACTGACTAGCATGTTTATGTCCTTCAACCTTTCTAACCAGTGGTTCTCATAAAGACTCAAATGAAATACATGAATAGCTTTTCTGCTTAAAGCGTTTGCAACAACGTTGGCTTTACCGGGATGATACTTTAGTTCGAAATCATAATCTTTTAAAAATTCCATCCACCTCCTTTGCCTATTGTTAAGCTCCTTCTGATCCACCAGATACTTTGAACTCTTAACTGATGATATCCTGACCTTAAATCAATTTTGGAGAATATCGATGACCCTTCAAGTTGATCTAGCAAGTCATCAATCCTTGGAAGAGGATATTTGTTCTTGATGGTGACTTTGTTTAGTTGGCGGTAATCAATACACAACCGCAAGGTCCCATCCTTCTTTTTCACGAATAGAACAGGTGATCCCCATGGTGATACACTTGGTCTGATAAATCCCTTCTCAAGTAGTTCTTCTAGTTGCTTCTTCAATCTGCTAGTTCTGCTGGAGCCATTCGATAGGGGGCCTTTGAGATAGGTTCTGTACCAGGTACCACGTCAATCAAAAATTCTACTTCTCGCTCAGGGGGTAATCTTGACATTTCCTTTGGAAAAACCTCAGGAAACTCATTCACTATATGAATTCTATCAATCCCTTCCTTTATCTCAGCTTGAACAGAGAAGAAAACCATATAGGCTTGACATCCCTGTTTGATACAACTTTCAACTTGAACAGCTGATAACAATAGAGGGCCACTAGACACCTCTCTGGACGCAGCATACACAGGTAAAGAAATAGTTTTTGCTCTACACTCGAGTATGGCACCATTGGCTGTAAGCCAATCCATGCCCACAATTACATCAAGTCCCTTAAGGGGTAAACAAATAAGATCAATTTTTGTCTTACGACTCTCAAACTCCAATGCAAGATTCATACATGCATTAGAAGTTTTTACAGAAGATCCAGCAGGTGTTGATACATTTACATCGAAAGGTAACTCAGAAACATCTAAGTTTAGTCTCTTGGCACAATCAAAAGCTATAAAGGAGTGTGTAGCACCGGAGTCAAACAATGCAAGAATATCATCATTTTGCAATTTAATTTTACCTCTAATGAGATTAGGTAAAGTACCCGCCTCCTCTTGTGTCAAAGCAAAGACTCGTCCTGGTATGATAGGTCTGGAGACTTGAGAGGTCTGCTTGCCTTCTGGACAGAAGCGAGAAATGTGTCCCACCTTACCGCAAGTGAAACAAGTCAAATTGCCTTGTGGACAAAAACGAGAGGTGTGCCCCACCTTACCACAAGCATAGCAAGTCAAACAATTTCCCTGATGATACCTTCCACATTTCGAGCAAACTGGAGTCCTAGCAGTACTAGGCACAGGGGCAGTAGAGCCTCTATAAGATGACTGACTTCTCCCACCTTGACTCCTCTGAGCTTGAGTCCTCGAACCTGATCCACTCTGAAATGATCCCATCGGTTGCTTGTTCTTCTTCTCTGGGTATCCAGAGTTTCCAAAACTATAATTACTCCTCTTGTTAAAACCTCCAGTAGGACCAGTATAAGATGAAATTCTGCCCTGTGGATCCCTCCTCAGCTCGAGCTCATAATTATAACCTCGTATCTCTGCATCCAAGAGACGAAGACATGTACACATATCCTCAAAAGAAGTAATCCGTAGAGGTATCAGCTGTCTTTTAAACTCTGGGCGTGCCTTCTGTAGCAGCCTATCTGCCATCCATGCTTCATTCTTTTGTGATTTACCATCAACGGTATACTTCACGAGCTCTAGAAATTGTGCAATGAATGAGTCCATATCCAGGTCACCTTGTTGAAAATTATAGAACTCAGTCTCCTTGAGTGACTGTAAAGCTGCTGGAAAGTAGTGCTGACTGAACATCACCTTGAACTCGTTCCAGTTTGGAATGGTCCCATCTGTAGGCTTGACACTTTTCCACCACATCTTTGCATTATCTACCAATAACACCACTGCTATTATTACCTTTTGTTGTTCATTACATTCAACTACAGAGAAGATGGTCTCTAATCGATCAATCCAGCCTTCGCTAACTTTTGGATTAAACTTGCCGTCAAAGGTTTGGGGTGAGAATTTATGCACCTCTTTCCACACTTTAGTGATGGAAACTCCATTATACTCATCTTTAGATCTTTTATCCTTTGTCTCCCTGGTAGTATTATGGCTACTACTAGAATGATGACCATCGTGAGCTCCAGTATCCTCAAAACCCACTTTCATGAATAGAGTGCCCGTCCTCATGATTTCCCTTTATTCAATTCCTCCTCATGCCTTTGCACCATTTGACCAAGCCCACGTACTGTGGTCAACAGCTCTCGTAAAATGTCATTAGTATCTTGTGGTCCTATAGGTTGATCATGGTCAACTCGGTCTCCAACTGAGTGCGTTTTACTCGTATCTCTCATTTCTATTCTCCTACAAGGAGAAAAACTAATTGGTCAGACAAAAAGGAAAAGCACATGAGTAACTAATGTATATTGCCAATACAACTATATGCAAGAATGAAAATACCAGAGAACCTTGAAACTCAAAGCTCTGATACCAAAAATGTAACGACCCCTCTTAATTACCATATAATTAATACCAAAACCAAGTAAAACATTAAATATCACATAATACAACATATTAGGAGGTTTCGTCCACAGCACAAACCCCAGTATGCAGCGTAATATTCAACATATGCAACATAAAACCAAAAAGACCCTTAAGTTTGGCAATATACATTATGCTCATGTAACCAAACGAAACATACGATTGATATCAAATCAAGTCTCGTTTGCCTTCCCTTTGGTAACACCACCTGAACTCTCGCCTGAAAAATTTAAAATATTGATAGGGTGAGTCATACGGACTCCGTAACCACAATTCCACTTTAACAAATATGCAGGGAATGATTATAATATAATTAAGCGGGCAAAATATATGTTCATATAACATAAAGTTCAATCTTCCCAAAACATTATTATTTCAAGAAAACCATTCAATATGCATAAAACTCCCTCAACCATCCTTATAACCTCCTTAACCGCTGACAAAATCCATGAGCTATAACATATAATAGGATTAGTCTCTTTGACAAAACTGCACCAAGCTCTCCAATAATGAGGTGTAACCCGGCCAAAGGCTACAGAACTCATATCAGATCATGGATTTCCTTTCCGTCGAAAATGGAAAGGTGTCACCTACCCTTGAGCTGACCCTTAACCCGGCCAAAGGAAAAGGGTGATACCAAGGGTCCTGAATGCCAAAACCATCCACTGTGCACACGGTGGTGGCTATACCACGTGGTATAAAAGAATCAAACCTCTCCTCAATCACAACACCACATCCAACATCTCAACATCACAATCTTCAATATCAATAATTTATCCATATATTTCATATTTAATGCTATGCATCATCAATCATTCAAATAAATTATTCATGCCCACTTAACTAAAAATTACTAAAAACATGATTAACACTATCATTGTACATTTTTCATATATAAATTACTATAACATATGTATAGCAGTTAAAAATACCAACATACGTATATAATCATTTCAACAAGCATACATGATAAATTGGAAAGTGGTTACCTCAAGTTCTTGACACCTAAACTTGAGAATTTAACTCCAACAAGCCAAAATCAAATTCACTCTACAATAAATATATATATATATATACATGTTAATATAATTTATAATAATTGCTAACTATTACAAAATAGCAAATAATAATCCCCATAATTAACTCAATTTTCTTAAAAATAACAATAATTTATCTATTCCTCAAATTCCTTTTTAAATCAAAATTTCTTAACTCTATTTCACAATAAAATATTTAATAACTATAATTCTCCAACTATAATATCAAATTATAATTTATAATTTCACATAATTCAAAATCTACAAAATTAAACCGATTAAAATTTCAATAATACTTCCAATAACTCAAATAAATTGTTTAATCCAAATTTAATCGGTCAAAAACGTTTCTAAAGCATAATTTATTATTTATTTAAGAAGAAATTAATTATAAAATCATACAATAACCAAATGGTAAATCTAAACCGATTAAAATCAACTATTAATTATTCTCTACATATCTATAACCATCTTTTGTAAAAACTCAAATTCTCCCAAAATCCTAACCCCAAATTTCTCGTTAATCAATATAATATTACTATCAATACGAAGATCAAAATACGTAGAACAACTTTTATGAAGGAAGTTTGTTAAGAAAACGTGATTTTAAGTACCAAAATTATCTGCTAAATTCAGAACCTTACCTGTTAATATTACGTTCGCTCCGCTCGCCTACTCGTGAAGCCTAACGAAACTGATGAAATGAAAGGGTATTAATAATACACCCTCACATTTTTTTCTTCCAGCGGGCCCCACGTGTTTTTAAGAAAAAATCCCCACGTGTTTTTAAGAAAAAATCTGCCGACAGTTTTTTTTTTTTTATAATATTACAACTAGCAGTAACAAAAGTGACTTTTTTTCTAACCTTAAATTTATTTGGATTAGTGTTTGAAAAGCCCGTTTAGATAAAAAATGAATGAAAATGGCATGAATTTTATTAAATATTATATATATATATATATATTAATTATTTGTATATATTGTGATAATTGAAATGAAAAATTAAAATTAAAATTTGATAAAATACAAAAAACTCAATTATTATTTAAAAAAATACACTAAAGTACTTAATTGAAAAAAAAAAAAGAGGAAAAAATAACATCAGTTTGGGAATTTCTTTGAATAAGATTATGTATAGCTATTATTATACAAACTATGTGAACTTATGTTTCAAAGCTATATAACTTCATATTCTAAAGAATTGAAATTTGTTCTTCCAAGACTCCAAACGTACTTTCTATAGTGATCTTCAAACTTAAGTAAGAATGAAAACATAAACATATGTGTGTTAAATAATCATAAATGCTTGTTTTTAATCATGCAGTATTATACAAAAAAGTAATGCAAACAGGTTCACAAAGATTTGTGCCTAAAGGCTAAAACTTTGCTATAAGTAGCAGCGTAGAGTAAGCCAAATTTGCGTTCTCTGCTGCATTATGGCTTTATGATTCTACACCTTCTCTCCCTCTCTATTACACTCCCTCCACTCTTTTTCCTCTTAGTTCATGCCAAACGCCTGCTCTCTCTCTCTAAAATGCCAGGTAAAGAAGGGTCAAGACTCAAGCTCTGCTATTTATCTATTCTACCTTCTTATTTCATTCACCATCACTGTCTTCTCTATTTTTGCTCAAGCTTGTTCGTTATGAAAGATGGGTTTGTGCTGTTTTGTTTGCAGAAGCAGAAAAAGAAGCATATTCTTGTAGCAATGGTGTCTCTCTTTCTCTTTTCTCCATTTACCTCCTCCATTAGCCAAGAAGGTATGTCTATATGTATGTGTAAGTTGTATGCATATGATTTATCACTCTATAAGTTTCACCTCCATGCCATTGTTCTTACCTCTCCCCACTGTACCTTAAATGTGTAATTTGATCGCAACAGTCAAAACATAAAACAAGCCATAGATCGGCCACCAACCAAGTCCCACCGCCGAATCACCACCCACGGACGCCCACATGATCAGATAACCACTGAAAAACTAGACACGCATCAATGGCATCCGTCTGTCACTGACATAGCCGACTCGTGTAAGGATCTGGCCAAAAAATGCCCAAGGCCACAGATCACCACTGTATACAACTGATCAAGTTAGAGCTCGGAGAACAACCGCGTCCTACCGGTGAACCAACCACGGCGGCGACGCTTTCTCACAATGATCAGCCAACACAAGCAACAATAGAGAAGCAAGGTGAGAAGTGTGAAGGTTCGGGTGAGAAGAGATAAGAGACTCAACCAAGTACAGAAGCTAATAAATGCTCTTAACGGTCTTCACCCATAGTCACAATTGTCACTGAGCAAAGCTCAAATGTTGGTCTTCTTTTTAGAAGCCGCTTTTCGGCTATAAGCCCAGTCCTCCAGCTGCCAACCCAAACAGCTTCGCTTTTGCCCACTGTGCTTTTAAGGCTGCACCGCTTGGTTTGGGTGGCCAAACGCTTTGTCAAACATACCCTTAGTCGTTTTCCACTTCCCCCACTTATCCTTCTCCTTCTTCTTCTTATTATTATTTAGTTCAAGACTTGAAAAAGGGTTTTCACCTCTCTAATAAGTACGTTTCTAATATTTGAATTTGTATTTTTCTCCTTATGAAGGTAAAGCACGTTACCATTTTAACTAACAGATTGTTGGTATTATTATTATTACTACTACTATTTCCTTAAAAAATGAAGCATTTTGGGTTTTAAATTTTTTTTTTTTACAAAACCCAGAAAAGCATCAGTCATCGATTCGCAATCATGTATTTATTGCAAATTTTGTGATGATTATATATATATTTGAAAGTGACTTTAATATTTCGTACCTATATTATGATTGTTCTGTAAAATACACAACACAAACAGGAATGCCTGACACAAAGAAGAAAGGCTTTAACATTTCAAGGCAGCCGGCTCCTTACAGCAAATAGGAAGCACTTAAAAATGAAGGCAGGCTGTACTTAAGCTCATTGAATCACCAAAAATCACCTCACAAATACTCCTTAAAACATGAGCACCCAATCACAACATACATATTTGCTCGTTTAGAATAACAATTGAAATCTTCAACAGCAGCTTTTTCAATCATAATTTATTATATGAAGTAAATATATAAAATGAGTGTTATCTCAACTTATATACACAAGCACATCAATCACCCAAACAAACAAGCCCTCTATCTAAAACGTTTCAATGAACTATGAACGCTTATTAGGACCTTGTTTTCTTTCTTTTCACATAAAATTCCTTGTGAGTAGATAGATGTTGGCAGTGATTCTGGTATTTGTAACATTTTTATTTCAATGATGTCAATGGAGGAAGCCGCCCTACTAGCTTTGCATAATAGCTCGTCAACCAATAAACTTGAGAAAAGATTTCATATGCTAAACAAATATATGGTTTAAGAGCGATATACATCACTGCTGTCAAAATTTTAAGTAATATGATGTGACTCTCAATAATCATCAACACATCTGCTAGGACTAATGTTTGGTCGACGAAGACGAAGCAAATAGCTGACTGCACTTATCGAGGAGGTGTCGGTGGGGGAGACAGATTCGATTTCGCAAATCCCACCCATGCAACAATGCCAACAGCCAGAATTACCCAGCCAAGAATGTCATACTTCAGATCACTGCTCTTCTTTTTCTTTTGAGTCTGCAAGTAATGAAATAGATCAGGGGAAGCAAAATACAACTCAACTGTCTAACTTCACTAAACATCTCTTATATTTGCTTTTATTTTTTTTAAACGCAAAAGCATATGCCTCCAAAATGGAACTAAGTCAGCCTAATAAAACTTGAGTTACAAAATTATATTTCTTGAAAGAACAAGAAATTTTATCCATTCAACGGGAAAGTAGCTTTCCATAACTGGCTTTGAATTAACCCAGATGTCAACCCAATCCACCTTAAAACCCAAATAAGCATGAAAATAAATAAGATTTTATGTATTCAGCCGGATCCAGTCATGGTTGAACCTACCACCATAGTCCACAAATCAAGAAGTTAACTGAAGGGGAGAAAATGAGGTGAACAAAAAGAACCAATTCTCTTCACTCTCTGGTTGAAAGACTTAATCTGAAATGACATTTCTTAGCCCACGTTTTATATATAAGTAAAACAACGGATTAATTAAGATAAAAAGGATTAATTTTCTTCCATTCATCAGCAATGTCTATTATGTCTCTAATAATTACTCAAAAGTTTGTATTCTTTTAGTCCATTCCATTCTATATGCTAAATGAATCATGGTCGTCATTCTTCACCAAAATAAAAATACAAAGTTATTCTACCAGGAAGAAAACATGTCCGCTTACAAATCATTTTTCTAGAAATAAGTAAATGAATTCTATTTAAAAGCATCTCTTACAGCAACAGGAAAACTCATTGATTGTCAATTTTTCTTAGTCCGATTCATTAGAACCATAACCTATACCACTCAGAAGTCAAGAGGGGAAAAAACAACTGCACGTCTGAAACATTAACTAAAAGACATGATACAACACAACACCTGAAGAGACACAAAGGAAGTTTTAAGTAATACCTTTGTACTTGAAGAAGCAGAAGGACCAGGTGCCCCTGTCACCTTCTCTGCAAATCCATGCTTATGTATTTCCGCGTGCAGCTCAGGCGCCTTATGAAAAAATGTCAGTAGTCAAAGTGGTCAAGTGAATAGTTGATGAATATAACAAATTAAATTTCAGCAGAATCCATCAATCACTATGGTTATATATTGTTCATCAGCAGAAAATACATGGTGACAACAGAGAATCCTACAAAAGTCTCATTAAATTGTTTCGCACTTAAGTGGAACAATCCACATAATCAGATTAAGCCTGGTTGTATATCAGTATTACAATCCATTAAGTCAAAACACAGTCGAAATAATTTGAACTAAGAGCCAATTTACATAATTCGAAACAAGAGTAAGGGAAACAATGTACAATACACTATGTTCAACGTTGTACATGCTACATATTTAATGCAATATTTATCGTTTATCATTAACATTTGAAAATCATAACACCAACCTAGCCACTCTAACTAGTTTTCAGTCTTCTTAAAAAGTAGATAACCCCATGAAACAGTGTCAGCATCTACGTGTTATAGAGAGGTATTATGCCTAAAATTTTTTTAAAAAAAAAAACTAAGAAAAAGATGCAATTACATCAGCAGGAAGACCTAAATATAATAGCAGGACATGTATAATACAGAACATACCTTAGCAGCCACTTCCAGAGATTTCCGGTACAGTTCATTTTCTGGTTCCTATAACGAAAAAGGTTACTACTTTACATCATTACATTGAATGTAATGTATTGACATCAATACAAGACTGAAAATTTACCTCGTCAACAGCTCGCTGAAAGTACTCAGATGCCTTTTCAAAACAAGTTTTTGCCTCATCCTGATCCGGATTTACAAATGCATCGGATGTGTAGGCATTTCCCAGGCACCAAAGAGTATCATGCTTCTTGGGATTAACCACCAATGCCTCCTCGAGCTTTGAAATAGCATCTTCAGATCAAGTCCCAGAATGAGGATTCAAAATAGGAGGTGTATCAGCAATTAATTGATATTTTAAAGAAATTCAAGAATTTAAAAACAATGGGCAAGAAATGAAGCCTCCTTAGTTTAACAGAGTGTAAAAGTGTCAAAAGTTCAGGCTGCCAAAAATGCATGTCACATCTCGATATCGAAAATAAAAATCTTGTTCCGTCAATAAAAATTTGGCGTATGGTTTGCACCTTGGATCATCTTCTTTGAGTCAGTAATACTCTGAAACTGAGAAAGCTCTAACAAAGCGCCTCCCCATCTTGTCAGATTCTGCGTTGATTATCAGACAAACAGTTATTTTTTTTTTCCCATAACCCATGATGTATTTATTTTTCCCGACCTATGATGTATTTTTTCCCTAATCCAGAATGCCAAAACTGGAGCTTAAACAAACAATAAAATTTCAGATAATTAACAGCATTACGTGGATCAACATGAAATACAAACATTCTTCTATGCGATAATCCACTCTATAACCTGAACCAGATCATTTGGCAACAAAGAACGCAGAAATATTTTATCTTGAAACAAAAATCACAAAGAATTACAATACTTTTGAGCTTCCGTGAACATTTCAAGAAGCAGCGGGGCTTCAACAAATATTAATACGTTCTATCCAAGAATGAAGAAAGAGGGAAATTTGGGATAAGAGAAGAAGAAAGAAAGACCAACATCGGCATCGAGAGGGTCACTGGCGTATGTAGCTTCGGCAGTCTTACGGGCATGCTCAAAGAACAGAAGGCGGTCGAAATCGTTCTGCTGCAAGTCCATGCTCGCAGACTCAATTTGCCAATTTGGTTACCCTAGGGTTTTGGGTTTTGATGACATGAATGACGCTATATATATGGGGTTAGTTTCCGGCCAGCTCTGGTAATACCGTAATACAAAGGCACTTTCTTGAATTCCTTTAATTAAAATCTAAAAACCCTGTAGGAAAATCACGTCAGCATTCATAATATCAAAAAAGTTTTAAAGGTCATCAATGAGTGAAAAGAGTAACTATTTATAAGTAAAAAATCTATTACTAAGAAGTTATAAGACTTTTTTTATTTTTGTAAATGATATCTTAATGTGATTTTCCCAAACTGAATTTTGGATTCTTAAAAATTGGCATGTCGCATAGTAATTATGAAAAATTTACCTTCCAAATTAGATTAAAAAATTAATGTTTGGATTAGTGCAAGGAACAAATGATATTTTTATTTAAAAAATCACTTAGATTGAAAGTCATATTTTGTAAAAGACTTATCTTCAAATAGACTTTTCTTTAGTGAAAATGGTTCTTAATATGTTTTTTTATAATAATTTTTATTTTTTAGTTTTATATTCACATATATTTAATTTTTTACTTTTCAAATCCATCAAATCTTTTACATTTAAAACTATTCTTCAAGAACATATTTAAACATAAATTTTGTTACACCAATTATTTTCTACACAACTTCAATTTTCAAAATGTTGTTAGCATGTGTTAATATGAACAAGCGCTGAATTTCTAATGCTTTGCTGTTTCGGTAATTGCACGATAATGGACTAAAAAAAAATATTAGCAAAATATTTCAGATGGTAGATGCATCACAAAATAGTTTAAAATATCGGAGATATTTATTAACCCTTTAATTAAATTAATTATGAGGTCCTTAACTAAACACCCTTTAATACTCACAGCCACAGGTTTGATTGACCTTCAGCTTTCTTTTACTCCTAACTGCCAGAAGAGAACGACAATTGGGGGGAAAGCGAAACACATAAAACATTGAGAAGAAAAAAAATGAAGCTAGTGTTACTGCAAGTCGCAAGCTTTACAAAAGCAAGAAGAGATCTAGTTTAAAACTGCATAATCAACAGTTCCTCACTAAATTAATAACAATCCATATTAGAAATGTGTTACACAAAATGGGACTCAGAACCATCACTATGTGTCGTGGTTTGTCTAATGGGTTGTAGAGTTTGAGCCCCGCCGTCCATCGCCGTAGACTCATATTGCTGCACAACAAGCAACGAAGATTGGGAACCAAAATTATTCGAAGCCACTATGTCCCCTAACACTCCTAATTCTGGGTTGTCACACCATTCCAATAATTTTGAAAACAACACTGAGCTCCTATGATTCCCTCGTCCAACAATTATCAAATCATAATCATCTTTACCGAATTCCTGCATAAGTGAAGTCAATTCCTCAGCACTGCCCACATCTTCCTCTGAATATGTAACGATTTCATTATTATGAACCATCTTGAGCCTGAACGAGCCTAAATACTCGTCATCTAACATCTTTTGCTTCTCTTCATCCATTATTGCAGAAGTTAGCCACTGAGAAGAATCATTGCTGACTGATACATCATCTGCAGCTTCACCGTACAGAACAATCCGCACGACGGTGATTTGTGTCCCTTGCTGGCCGGCCATTCTCCAGGTGACGGCCAAGGCTTCACGGTCGTCAGGACCACCGACGAAGAGCGTTAGAATGCTCGTGTTCATTTTGGTGGACGATGTTCCAAGACCACGATCAATGAAGATTCCAACAGAACAAGGAGGATTTCGCAGAACATTATCGTTTATGTCTCTGTAGATAGCGTTTTCTGTCTCCAGACCACCTTCTACATCTGCATGTTTGTGAAAGGGAAGGAGAACTAACGACGTTAATTTTTGCTGTGCCAGGCTGTATATATCATCATGAATTGTCTCATAAGCTGACATAGCATCGGTGGTTTCGACTCTAACGGCGCTGTTCCATTCTGACAGAACTTTGAAGGTATTGGCGGTGATGTCTGACTCACTTTGTGATGCTGTGGCCCTGCTTGGTGATCCGGTGAGGTACGGCTGTTCCATATGGGAGGCGTAAAGGGTGGCGGCCCGGCCCTTAAACTCAACCATACGAACTCCGAAGACATGCATGGGAGAAATTCTGGTGGCGTTACAGTTTTTCAAGACGCTGACCATGCCCGCAGCTTGGCGAAAATTATGGACACAAGCAAGGATTCGAAGTTCTGTCTCTGGCCTTAGCTTTTGCACAGTCCTTAACTTGTACATCTCAAAACGCTTTCTTGGGTGGTATATGATGCTGATGAAAATAGGCGCCATCATCGTCATCAAAAAAACCGCAGACACCATAATTGTGAAATATACCGCAGATAAAATCTGCAACATTCAAGTAAGCTCTTTAGTTAAAAGCTACTAGGGAAAATTTCATTCAGACCCCATGAAAGAAACTTAATCTCAGTTAACGATTCTGAAACTTCACTGTGCACCTGAATAAAAATTTAATTAAGTTTTGTGGGAAGAAGACACTGATGCTCTTGTTTAGTGTTTTTTATAAGAGCATTATAAAACAAATGAAGGGATTAGAATTAACAAAAATATTTTGGTCATTCATAAAATAAATAATGGCATTCATAGACAGATAAAAACATTTATAAAACAAATAAAAAAATTCATAAGAATATAGGGATTAAGGAGTTATAGGGAATATTCATAAAAAAAAATAAGGAGATTCAAAAAATAAAACAAGAGCTTTATTATCTTTTCATCTATAAAACTTTAAGTATCTCCCACTACAAGGGAGTGAATGAAATTTTTCCCCACACACACACATATATATATATATATATATCACACAGAGTACGTTTCAATATATATACCTTTCTATCCCAGGCTATGTTTAGAATTATGAGAGCCAAGACGCCTTTGGTGTTGAGAAGTAGTCCAATACCTAAGCCATCTCGGGCTGGTATATTGAAGAAGATGGTGGCTATCAAGGTGCTCAAGACTTTGGGGATGAAGAGAAGGAAGATAACCAAGGTCATCAAGGCCCAATATTTTTGTTGTGCAACCGTGGCCAAGTTAATTGTTAAGCCAGTACGAAAGAAGAAAAGTGACGACAGAATCCCAGAAACACAATCATCCACCTTGCCCATCACCAGATCTGCAAATTTCCCATTAGGTAAAATAAGCCCATACACAAAAGCTCCAACAATGGCGTGTGTGCCAAGTATATCCGTGATACAAGAACAAACGACAGCGCCCAACATCACCGTAACGGCCAGCTGAGAATTCTCCCATGAATCTGTGTCGGTCTTGTGATCAATGTACCGGGTAATGATAGGACGGACGACAAAGAAGCAGATAAGGATGAACAATAAGGTACTCATCATCGACAGTAATGGTCTAGCTGCATCATTACTGGCAAATGGAACCAACATTATGGACAAAAGCCAACCATAGGCGTCGCCTATCATAGCTGTGGTTAGTGCGATTCTTCCTAGATTGGTATTGAGGAGCTTGAGATTAGTAAGGATTCGAGCAAGGATTGGGAAGCCTGTGATGGCTAGAGCCAAACTCCAGAATAAATAAGCATGAACGATATATTTCTCAGGAGTTTCTACAGAAGTCCTTTCATGATAATGCCGTAACAAGGCCAAAAAGCCCATCCCAATCCCCACCGGAATGATAATCCCGGCGACGGCAATGCCCATGGCCTTCCTTCGGATTCGTAGAACCGCATCTAAGTTCATTTCTAAACCGCTCAGAAGGACATAGCACACGAGCCCAAGATTAGCTAAGGTATCGATATTGAGGATTCCTCTTGAAGCCAAAAGCGTCTTCCCTACTATGGTAGGTTCCAAACAAAGAGGACTCAAAGTGAAACCGGCCTGAATAATATAAAAGAAATCAATTATTAAATGAGAAAACTCCCACGTTGAGACTAAAATTACTTTGGGTTAATGGGTAATTTTGTCCCAAAAGTCTCTTCCGAAAGGCAATTTTGTCTTAGAAGTATAAAAAAGGTGGCAATTTTACCTTGTCCGTTATTCATATTAATTTTAACCGTTAATTAACTAAATATGTTAAGTTGATAGTCCACATACTATCCACGTCGTTTTTTTAAAAATACAAATTTGCTATGGAAGTTGATGAACTTCCGATGCAAATTTACACTTTAACAAAAATGATATGTGGACTGTCAATTCAGCGTATTTGATCAACTAACGGTTAAAATTAACTGGGATAACGATCAAGATAAAATTACTCCATTTTTTACATTTCCGAGGCAAAATTGCCTCTTGGTGAAAAGTTCTAAAACAAAAATGCCCCTTAACCCAATTACTATGCACAAGACTCCCAACAGATGAGGTTTAGGGAGTGTTAGATGTACGTAACCTTATCCCAACAGGTGAAAATGTTGTTTTCAAAATAATTTGAACCATCACCTCTTAATTACTTGGCAACAACTGTTTTTTTTTTTTTTTTTTTTGCCAACATCGTGGCAACTAGTGCTGGGCAAACGGGCCGGCCCGGCCCTGCAGGGCCGGCCCGTGACGGGCTCGGGCCTAAACGGGCCGGCCCGTTTAGGCCCGCGAAGGAATCCGTACCCTTTTAAGGCGGCCCGGCCCGTTTAAGTTAGGCCCGCGGGCTTTTGGCCCGTTTATTTTTTTTTTTTTTTGCAATTCCTTTTTTTTCTTTTATTCTCATAAAGACTAAAATACCTAATTTAAAACATAAATATCATTAACACTAATTTAAAATATAAATATTATCCAAGTTTAATAGAACACAAACACTAAAACTTAAGTCCAAACCATAATTAATGTTCATAACCAATTAAATAAGTTCACAGCCACAATCAAACAAGCCTACAAGCTTCAAATGTCAGTAATAATATAACACCTGATTTGGATTTTGGCGTATACATGCAAAAAAAGAAAAAAGAAAATCAAAGAAGAGAAGCTTCAAATGATGTCTGAATCAATGTGAGAGCATTTTTTATATGAGGGTTAGGTTAGGTTAACTCTACCTCTGACCAATGCTTACTACCCATTGTCTTGTTGCCATTTAAAAAAAAAAAAAAGTTAAACGGGCCTAAAAGGGCCGGCCCTCAGGGCTCGGGCCTAAACGGGCCGGCCCTTTTAGGCCCGCTTCCATTTTCAGCCTCCAAATCATAGGCCCGGCCCTTGACGGGCTCGGGCCTAAACGGGCCGGCCCGACGGGCTCGGCCCGAATTCCCAACCTTTTAGTGTTGTTCGGAGACTCACCCTCTATCTCTCTCTATGTATTTGCACACGTATATCTGTGTGTGCACATGAAAAATAATGTCCATGTACTTACGAGAATCTCTGCAACCATACGAGGCTGATGAAGAGGCTTGAGCATGTAGTAGATAAGACTGGAGACGGAGACGGCGTAGGCGATCTGCAAACACAAGAGTTGGCCCTCTTCTTCCTGGACGGCACTACTTTTCCATATTCTATTGCTATTGCTTGCTCCCAATTCATAGCATACTACCTTGGGGTTGGTCCATGATGTGGAGTTATGGAGATGATGAACTTCTTCAGCTGCCATTTAATTTGATTGCCCTTTCCTTAATTTCTCCCACTGAGAAAGAGAGTTTATGACCTCTGACAAAAAGACCCAAACTTTGAAACCCTTCATGATAAGATTATATATATATATATACACACCAGCGAAGTCAAAGGAGGGGGAAGAACAGTCATGAGTTTCCACAGACGCATCTGGATTATTCTATTTTTCTAGTTATGGTTGTGTTTCCTCTATGGATGTTTGTGGTTCATTTCATGCCTTGGACTATATTGCTGTTTTTTCTCCCCATTTTAGCTCAAAAACGGAAAGCAATGCCTTTCCAACCAAATTAGTTTTCAACCTTAGTCAATAACAACAAATTTCAGTAACTGATTTTTGTTACTTGCCCTGTCTCCAACTACAGAACCGATAACGTAAATATAATTTTTTGTTTTTTTGACCAACTGAATAACAAACTCCATGTTTTGTTGACTTCACTCTAATCTAAAAGGAAAAAAACACTTTTTTTAACAGCACAAGGGATATTATTAGATGATAAAATTTTATTTGTCCGCAAATTTGACCAAAGTTGACTATACAGTTGCACATAAAAATACAGAAACAATGGCAGCACACATTCGATGCGCCATACACGGTCAACCCAGAAAAAAATAAAAAATCCGAAGCTGGTGGCAAATGACGAAATTCAGTCAAGCTTTATGGGCATTTGTGGGATATGAAAAGATATGAACCATAAAATTCCAGCCTCTCCAAACTGAAACGCGCTGTCTTTCTCGCGTCCTTCGGGTTCATAGCCAGGTAGGCAATAGCTAATATCTAATGCTTTTCATTTTATCTGACGAGTCTTGAGATCCCTAAATCTAGCGAGTTGTAGCATTTCTCTTCGAATTTCCCAAATCGGTGGCATAATTTTCGTGATCAACTCTATGATTCGATTTTTTTCTAGTGAGTCGGGTAAGCTAATTTTTCTTCACCTTATCGTGAATTTTGTTCTTTAGGGCGACTTCATACTCTCTGTACATCTTGACGGAGTTCATGAATTAGGATTCTGTATATAATTGGTTTAATTCAGGTCTAGCATGGCAGAGATGATGCGCATTTTAGAGTTGGATGCTTGATATCTCCTGTTTTGCTTCATTCTTTTTCTTAGTTTTAGAGTTCCATGGTTGCTGGCAAAATGGTGTTAAATCTGAGCTTAGAAAAATCAAACTTTTTTTCCTTCGTCATTGTTTTGCATCTTGTGTGGCCGATTATGGGAGGTTTACTATGTTCAAGAGTTGCATTGTTTCAATGACGTTAGATGTGGAACGAAAGCCATGTAATCACCGGGAATAATTTTTACCTGCAGGCATTTAGACATCACATGTCATTCGTGTCTGGTGTATTAGTTTGATAGTCTGTGCTTGCTGATTTATTATGCTACAATATTTTGGTGGACTTCAAGCATCCCTCCCGCTCTCCCTTTTTCTTTTTTTTTAAAAAACAGAAAGATGCCATTGTTTTCAATTTTCCGTAATACTTTAATTTTCTTTGTACTGTCTCTTGCTATAGTTTTTTGCTGATCTTACTTATTGAACAAGTTCTGAACTTCTTTTAAATTCAATTAGGGTTTCAAAATATGGATAGCCTGCACAGCTTTTGGCAATTGGGAGATGAGCTTCGTGGACACTCAAGAGCATCGGAGGATCACAAATGGCTGTTGGCAGCTTCTAGGTTGGCTGAGCAGACAAGGTTAAAGGGAGAGCGTCTGAATAACCTTGATCTTTCAAAAGGTCCAATTGAAACAAGGTCAAGGGATAAATTTGGATATCAGGAGGATAAGAAAATTGACATTCTTAACATGAGCATGTTGATGGCAGATTCTAAAATTTCCAAAAATTTGAGTAAAAGCTCTCTCCAAAATGGTGGTATATACAATATGAATGTAGTGTATCAGAGAAACAATGCAATCTTGGTGGGAAATATGAATAGTGACAAGTATAGTAGCAATGTTCAGAACAAAGAATCTAACAATAATAGCAATAACAATAACAGCAATGATAGTGGCAACTCAAATGCAACTGACAAAAGGTTTAAGACATTGCCTGCATCAGAAACACTGCCTCGAAATGAGGTTCTTGGTGGATATATCTTTGTCTGCAACAATGACACGATGGAGGAAGATTTAAAGCGTCAGCTATTTGGTAAGTGTATTTTAGCTCAATCACTACCAACAATTTATAGTGATTAAGGGGATGTAGTTTATAGGGACTTGGCATCTTATTTATGAGAATGTTGTTTCTCTCTAGCTTTGTTATTATTGGTTACATAATGCATATAACTACTGCTTTTAGAGGGTTGACACCTTAAGCCATTGGTTATGGTCTAGTAGTATAAAGCATGGTTAATTTACCAGAGTTCTCATATTCTTATCTTTGTAATAAGGAGCAATTTATTTTCTGGAGAGTAGGGAGGAAGTAATGTGAAATGCACTAAAGAGTAAATGGGTGAGAACTTGGTTGGTGAAGCTGTTTGTCTTTTAAGATTGTAATTATTTAACAGAATCATTGTAGAACCCCATTTAGAATGGATAGCATATCATATTTTGTGCCGATTAAATATAGGAATTTCTATTTTGAAGATTACAAACAAATACATCTTTAGGACTGACATGATTAGTTAATAGGTTTGCCTTCGAGGTATCGGGATTCTGTTCGAGCAATTACACCAGGGCTGCCTCTCTTCCTGTATAACTATACCACTCATCAGCTGCACGGAATTTTTGAGGTGAGGTATATTTAATTTGGAGTTATATTGAATTGGGTTATATTTTATTTTTGAGGTGGATTGTATTATTAAATGGTGCTTCAGGCTTTGCAGGAATTACCATAGTTTTAACTTCATTTAGTGCCTTGAATAAATATGAAATGGAACGGGGGAAGTTGATGACGTTAAAATAGGTATTTAGTTTATTCTCTTACTTTGAAAAGACTGACTTTGGCAGGCAGCAAGTTTTGGAGGCGCTAACATTGATCCTGCTGCATGGGAGGATAAAAAATGCAAGGGCGAATCGAGATTTCCTGCTCAGGTAGAAATATAATCTAGGCCGTTGGAATAGAAGAGTCCCTGTACTTATTAATTTTCTCCAAGATGTTAAATAGTCAGTTGACTTTGTTCCTTGTGTTTACGTATAGGTAAGGATCCGTGTGAGGAAACTCTGCAAAGCACTGGAAGAAGATTCATTTAGGCCTGTTTTACATCATTATGATGGTCCTAAGTTTCGTCTTGAGCTGTCAGTTCCAGAGGTGTGGATTTTAAGGAAACTATTTTGCCCCATTATTATCTCATTATTGGTTTCTTTCTTACCCAATTTTGATGGGTGGAACGTTTCTTTTAATTTTGCAGACTTTAAATCTGTTAGACCTATGTGAGCAAGCGGGCCCTGCAGCTTAGGCCAACTATGGGGTATAAAATATAGATCGTAGGCTTTGGTACGCTGGAAGTGTTTTTTTGGCAGATTTTCCATGAAGCGTAAGCTTGGAAATTAGTCTGTATATGGGATCATCTCAGGGGAGCTATGGTAGGGTGTTGAGAAACCCTCCTGAATATGTTATAGTGACCCTAAAGATGCTTTTTAATGCTTTTGGCTTTTGCGGGGCAGTTATCCTAATAAAGCTTGTGTTTGTGTACAACCATGATACCTTCTCGGCCTTTTGCTAAGATCAAGTGCATTATCTGGCCGTATGCACAACCATTAAAAACAAGAAACAAAATAAGCTTTTTTGATTCTTCGACTATATTCGCTCGTCAAGATTTAATACACATATTCCTCGATGGTCGAGTCGTCGCTCTGTCTGAAATAAGGTAGAACTTCAACACCTAGTGGTCCTAATTGCTCAAGGGGCGACAAGTTTTTCGCGAGCTCGAGATAAAAGTGATAATGGTATTGACAAATCAAGAATAACGGTTGCCAGAAAGTCGAAAAAAGCGAGCCGGCAACTAAAAATAGGGGTTGAATATAAATTATATTACTCCATCCTGTCCTGTGCTTCATATAAGATGTCCTTCATATAAGATACTTCTGGGGGTTGATTTTGTTTTTATATTTATCAATTTTATTTTCTAATTTACTATAGTGATACTCCTTTGACAATAATCAAAAGTGGGAATGAGGAAATTAAAAAAGATAATTAAAGTATTTTAAAAAATACATGTCATATTAATAACTTGATTAACTTTTTTAATTTAATCAGTTATATTTTACATTAATGATAGGAGGCATGTGAAAAGGATTAAAAAAAGACTAGGGGAAGCCATTCTAACGTCAGTCCTTGACATGACATCTGGATAGTGCCACCAGAGTAAGTGTTAAATATGTGAACAATTATAAAATTTTTTATACCCTTATTGAAAGTTAATATTATATTAATTACAATAAATTAAGTATGTGAAAATTTTAATGTGTAAAATATAAAGGGTTTAATTGTACTCAGTAATAGTACCTTAAATTATTTTTTAAGGGGTAATCAACACTCAAAAATATTTATTGATATAATTTCACCCCTAATATACTAACCCTAAATTATAGAGAGGAGATTGCCCGGTTGCCTCTTGAAACATAGTTTAGAGTGCTAAGTGCACTTTAGCCCAAGAATAAAATAGGAAAATTAGTGAAAATCCCCTAATTTATAATTTTTTAAGTCAGAACTTGATATGATTTCATATATAGGTACTCAAATTTAAGTTGTCTATCCAATAAAATTTTCAAACACAATTTTTCACTTTTTTTCTAAGAAAAATATTAAACAATCTAAATGTTATCAAACTTATAATTCAAAACATGACGTTTTGAAATTTCAACATTCCATTTCAAAATCTTATAATTAAATAATCGGTTGAAGTGCAAGTTTGTTCCGGAAGTTTTTGCTGAGAAGTAATATTATCCTAAAAAAGTTTTTAGGTTCAATGTTGAACCGAAAGTGTTAAAATGTAGCAATGTTGTCCTTTACCGTTAAAAACTTAGTCGTTAATGTCAATTTTTTAATAATCTTTGTTGGTTTTTTAATGGTATAAAGTAACATTGCTACGTTTTAAAACTTCCAGGGCGATGTTAAACTTGAAAAAACTTACGAGTAATATTGCCCTTCAGTAAAAACTTTTGGAACAAATTTGCCTATATGTCATTGTTAGTGCAAGTGTTTCACCCAAAAGAGGGGGTAAATTGGGTGATTAAAAAAATTTTAATTAAAAATAGCAATTAATAGAGATTAAATTGGAGTTGAGTTGGAACTTAGAAGGATATCACTAAAGTGTACACTAAAGATTTATACTGATGCGCTCACAACTTCTTTGACCTACGTCCAATCCTCAGAGCGACTTTGAGATTGTCACTATATCTTTCAGGATTCAATGGGTTCTTGGCACCTAAGTACATTGCAAATTCCTTCATCGGATACTCGCTTCCCCTTACATTTTGTAGACTAATCCCTCTCAAGGTCCCACTACCTTGAGTATCACTTTACAAATAAATGAAGGTATTTAAAGTTCTCTCAAACAGTAGACAGATAAAAACTGAAGAACAAAAGGTATATCAGGGAATAACAAGCAAGTGAAAAATAGAGCACTTAATGAGCGAATTAAATATCATCGTTGGTTAGTCACTCTGTCTTGAATGCTTCTGTATTTATAGGTAGAGGATGTTTGAATACCGTTGTGAGCATTTAAATTTGTTTGTTGGAGAGTAAATGTAGCTGTTGATGAAAGAGAGTGTTTCCGTCGCTTCTCTCTGCTAAGCATTTAATGCTTCTGTCATATTTTTTATCTTCAACATTTTGCATTTAATCCATATGGTAAAGCACCTGAAACTAGAGCCGGGAATTCGGGCCGAGCCCGTCGAGCCGGCCCATTTAGGCCCAAGCCCTTCAAGGGCCGGGCTTATGATTTAGAGGCTAAAAAGAGAAGCAGACCTAAAAGGTTGGCCCTGCAACCCTGAGGGCCGGCCCTTTTAGGCCTGTTTAATATTTTTTAAAATAAATTAATAAATATAATATCATTATATCAAATTATCAATATAAGAGACACCTAAGTATCTAATAGAGTATTAATAACAGGCAAACACTTATTAATTGATTTGATTTATTTTATTTTCTACAATGGTTTATTAATTTAAACTTTAAAAAATAGGCTAACTTGGACATTAGATGATTATTTTAACTAAAAATTTGTGATTTTTAAAAATAATGTACCTCAATTTAAAGCAAAATAATAAATAAATTGTAAAACTTGAAAAAGAAATTTTTTTAAATTAAAATGAGTTTAAGCCCGAGCCCGTAAAGGGGCAGCCCTGTAGGGCCATGGGCCTAAAAATTACAATACTTTTTAGCAAATGGACCTAAACGGGCTGGCCCGTATTCCCGGCTCTACCTGAAACTTACTAAGAGATGAGCTTAGTAACATTTAAAAATATTATAAAAGTTCAAGAAGTAATTCGTGATGTAAATAATGTATTTTGAATTTTCAAAGACGATGATTTTTGGTTTGTGATAATACCACTCAAATGTGTCTAATAATCACTTATAGTGATTTTAGATCACTCGAGTGATATGGACTTTGACACTCTAAATTTTATTAAAGAAATTAGTAGTGATAGTTTTTGAAGAGTTAAGTATCATTCAAGTGCTCAGAGTCAGTTGCTTGAGTTATGTGATTGATAAGTTTAGTAATGATTTTGACAAGAATTGTAATGGTTTTGATAATCCTATTATAAGATTCCATTATGAAAACATTCATAATATAAATAAAAGGATTTTAACAAATTCAATAATGAGATTGACAGTTTAGTAATGATTTTGACAAAAATTGTAATGATTTTGATAAAAGCGTTTTGTGCAAAACTGCTGATGAAAACATGCAAGTCAAGGTTCATCAGCAAACAGTTTAGTTAATACCATTACAAATTTTGTTATTTCAATTACTAAATTTGTTAAAGCCATTACTGACTTTATCAAAGCTACTACGCCTTTATTTATATTATACATATTTAATAATGTATATATATCCAAGTAGCTTTGATGACCCAAGCCACCATTCTCTTTTGCTAAAGGGGTGGGATGAGTTCGATCCCACCCCTTGCCATTCTCAAATAATTTTTTTCAAAAAAAAAAAACCCATTTCCCACCAAAAAAGTTCCTGTCGGTCGGAGCTTCGGCTGTCGGGGGTCCCGACTGGCCAATGGCCTGTCGGCTGTGGTGCTCCGGCAGGGGCACTACTCCTATTTAAAAAAAAATTTGAGAGGTAAAATGGTAAAAATATTAAAATTTAAAAAATTCAATTTAATATTTGGCATCTTTATATCTTTTTAAAATGTTAATGGACTTTTTAGAATTTTATAATTTTAAATGGTATATTTTCTAAAAAAAAAAATCTAATATATATATACGCAGTATACAAAAGCAGTCGTTAAACCGCACGTTCCGGTTCCGAGCGCCGCAAGCAACCCATACACGCTACACAGGCTTGTATAAATCCAACCCGAAGTCAACCGGAAAAAGAAGTGGCGGGAGACTGCTACCACAGGTGCGGGTTGTGGCCACAAAGCTCGTTGCGTTCACAGCAAACAAACTAGCGACCCAAATATCTCGTCTTCTATTTAGCCTGCAAAGAAGAAAACACCATTCGGACGCTAACCTGAACTCCTGCTGCTTTCCTTCTTCTTTAATGGCGTCCATGCCTTTTCCCTGTCTCTGCCTCTTTCAGAAGCCCAATTCTCTCACTGTCAGCTTCGTAGCTTCGGATCGATTTAAGCTCAATTCTTATTCGACCCTTAGATTAGGGATGATGCAGAGGAGCCGGAAATTTGGAGTTACCGTTTGCAGAGCAGCTCCTGTTGCCTTCCGAAACCTAGATGCTGATGATTTCCGTCACCCTCTCGATCAACAGGTGTGGATGATTTTCAATTTTCTCCTTGTTCCATATTTACGGCGACCGCACCTGGTCATTGGTTTTCTAGTTATTGAAAGAGTGATAAATATATATATTTTTTAAGTCGTTGTTTCTTTTCTTCCGAAATTGTTCCTTCCAAGAACTGATGATTTTTGTTTTGGTTTTCATTTGAAATTCCCCAGAACACGGTGATACTGAGAGCAATTCCAGGATTAAACGAACTGGGAAAGGCTCTTCTTGGTAATGCATAAGACCCCATATCTTAATTAGTTTGCTTCACTTCTAGATTGTATTCTATTGATGCGTACTTGAAAAGCATGATCTTTCACTCTGCTGAGTGCCCTCAAGATGCTCTCTTGTTACTGTGTAGCAACAGATATTTGAATGCATCTCAATATTTTATGTTTTGTTTTTTAAACTTTGAAGTTCTCTTAGGCTGACGGTCAGAAGTGAAAATATTTCAGGTCTTTCCTTTTAATCTTCCTCAGTTTCTTTCATAGAGCGTGAAATCAAATGATAGCATCTAGATGGAAATTTATTCTTGTTAGTATAAATAACCTCCTCCGTACGTACAATCCTCTTATAGCTAATACTTCTACGTCATCCTGAAACATTATTGGGCTTGTTTGAATTGGCATTGGAAAAGCATGTTCACATAAGCCGAGACAAAATTCTTCTCACAAATTTACTTTGTATACTGTAAATCATGTTTTAGAAAAATAGCTTCTATCGCTAATCTAAACAGGCATATTAATGGATAATATAGGCTTAACTGAATTATTGGCTAATGGCAGCACGCAAGGACTCTCTTCATTTGTTCATTTGACATATTTAATGGTGTCAACTACATATTTGCAGATACAAAGCTATTGTTTCAGTTGTTTCGGATTAGATTGCTCATGATATAGTTCCTCCAATATGAATTGCAGGAACTGTAGCAGAGCAGATCATGCTCCTCGAGAATATAGGGACATCTGTTCTTGTTTCTGAAAATCAGGTATCCATGTCCATGACTCATTAAGGACTGCCTAGGAATAAATGAATGTCTGCACGCATGCTCTTGTGCGTAATTGTTCTTTAAAGAACAGTGTTTAGACTTTAGACATGTCTCTCTAAATAGAAATCTAAGGAATGCTTCTTCTGATTAAATATCTAAGAGGAATATCTGCACAGGAAATCTTCCACCTTTTGTGGTGTAATTTAACTTCCAACCATACTCTCTTCTCTTGTTCCAGTAATGAAATTTAACAAGTATGTTAACTTGTGTTATACTCTTTGTAACTTGCATTGACAAGTAGTTCCATTGTAATCACTAATTGCTGTCATCTATTATCAACTTCAGATGAGTAATTGGCCTCCCTTTTTTCCTTGTTGCATCAGCTTCCTGGTCTTCACCAGTTAATGGTGAAAGCTGCAGAAATATTAAATGTTGATGCCCCTGATCTGTATGTCAGGCAGAGTCCTGTGCCTAATGCATATACATTAGCTATAAGCGGTAAACGGCCATTTGTTGTTGTTCATACTAGCCTTGTGGAGCTCCTAACAAGAGAAGAGTTGCAGGTTCTTATTTATTTCTTTGTTATTTTTCATTAATTTCTGAACCAACCTGCATGGTCCACAAGTGATAGCATTTTGGGTGGTTGACTTTGAGATGCATGGGTGTTAGATATGCATATTGGCTTTTTTTCATGATATATATTGTTTCTTTCCATTTTACCTGTCAGTTTAATTTAAACTAGTCAATAATATTGATATCTTGCCCTTGCTTTTTAGAATTTATCACTATTAATGTTCTATCAGTTCACTTTAACAGGCTGTTTTGGCTCATGAGCTGGGTCACCTAAAATGTGATCATGGTGTGTGGCTAACATATGCGAACATTCTAACCATTGGAGCCTATACAGTACCTGGTAGGTGATAGAGTTTTATTTTTTCTGTTTATTATTTTTCTTATTTTGTGTTTGTGCATATATATATATGTATATTATGTTTGTCTTCTGTATCTTTTGGTTCATGGAATTTGGAATGTGACAACAGTATTAGTGAAATGCAGAAATGGTTTTGGATTGTAGAACTAACACTTAATAGTTTTTCCACCCTAGATAAATTATAGTTTAGTTAATTATGTGAGACAATCATGGATGGAGAAACATTGTCTATCTGCCTTTCTATTGACTAACATGGGGATCAAACCCATGTGAATATTACAATTGCTGGATTATGATAAGCCAGGAGCATTGTCTGTGATTATGATACTGTTACAACCTGCAGAATTATCACACAGAAATATCTGGAATGCTGATATTCTCTATTAATTGGGAAAATTACAGAGGATATAGTCCCCAGAACACACACATTGCTCTAGTCTCTAGATGATCACGTTGGAAATACTCAAGAAAGAACACTCCTAACAATACCACACCCCCTGATATTCGAGAGATCAGGACCCCTCCCTACCAACAAAATACTCGCATGCCATAGAATTGATCCCCCCTCTCCTTTTACGCACTCCCACTACTCTGCAATCTGTTAGAGGATCGTATCGTACTCAAATTACCCTCTTGCCCCTTCCTCCCGATGAGAAGCACTCATCAACTCTCTAGTTGGGCCCGGTATCTTACCCAACTTCTTCCTCCTATAAACTTGACCCCAATCCTTCTCTATAGTAGGCCCATAATTTCGCTAGTCTGCAAGAAACACCTTGACCCTAGGTGGAAGGTAGGGAATTGGGACTTGATGGTAGGAAGATCTTCCCACGTATTGTCATGGTCCGGGAGGTTTTTCCACTTAATTAACAGTTGAACAGATCCATCGGCTGACTGCCAAACTGCCTGCACCAATTCTGGTTGCACTTGGAGTTCCAAATCCTCAGTGAGTCCGGTTGGCAGAGGCTGAGCTTCAACTGAAGGTTTCAAGGCCTTCTTGAGCTGAGAGATATGAAAAACATTGTGACTTCTTGCTGTGTCAAGCAATATCAATTTGTAGGCCACTGACCCTACCCTCTCAGAGATTTTGTGTGGCCCATAATAACACGGTGACAATTTCTCATTGAACTTCTTGGCTAAAGTGCGAAATCTGTATGGTTTAAGTTTCAAATAGACCGAGTCGCCCACCTTGTACTCAAGCTCCCTTCGATGCTTGTCGGCTTGAGTTTTCATATGAGCTTGTGCTCGTTGCAGTTGGGTTTTTAACTCTGCCAGAATTTCACTGCACTCCTGCAGCTGTTGGTCCACTTCTTGAACACGAGAAGGCTGTTCTTTTCATTGGAAAAGCATGGGTAGGTCACATCTATAGAGGGCCTTGTAGGGGGTAATTCCAGTGGCTCCATGATAGTTTGTACTATGCCAATATTCAGCCCAAGGGAGCATCTGGGACCATTTCTTTGGTGTGCTTCCAGCAAAGCATCGCAAGTAGGTTTCCAAGCATCTATTCACCACTTCTGTTTGTCCATCGGTCTTAGGGTGGTAGGAAGAACTATACTTCAGCTTGGTACCCGATAAATGGAACAACTCCTTCCAAAATTGGCTAATGAAGACTCGATCCCGGTCTGAAACTATTGAGCAAGGGAAACCATGCAGGCGTACAATTTCTTCGACAAATAATTCTGCAACTCCCTTAGCATCATAAGGGTGAGCCAAAGGAATGAAGTAGCTGTACTTGGAGAGCTGGTCAACCACCACTAACACAGTGTCAAATCTATTGCTTTTTGGCAATCCTCCCACAAAATCCATTGCTAATGTCTTCCCAAGTGTCATGTGAAATAGTTAAAGGCTGCAGTAGGCTTGCTGGGCTATGCGTGTCGTACTTATTCTTTTGGCATATTTCACATTGTGCCACATACTCCTGAATATCTTTCTTCATCCCTTGCTAATAGACTACCGCTGATATTCGTTTATATGTTCTCAAGCATCCAGAGTGCCCTCCTATGGGAGAGTCATGGAACTCCCTCAGAAGCTCACGGGTTTTAGAGGAGTTTCGGGGTAGCACTAACCTCCCCTCAAAAAATAGAGTCCCTTTTTGTAAGGTATATCCCTTCGGTCCTTCATTGCCCTGAATGAGCAGCTGCTTGATTTTGCTCAAATCAGCATCTTGAGAGAGCTCGTGTTCCAGCTTAGCTGCTCCCTCATACTGCTATAGTGATATTGCCTTCATTTCCACTTCAGAGTCGTGCCGTGACAGTGCATCAGCTACCCGATTGTCTCTACCAGGTTTGTACTAAATTTCAAATGAATACTCCATCAGTTTTGAGACCCATTTCTTCTGGTCAGGTGCAATTATTTTATGCTCTAGCAAGTATTTGAGTGCTTTCTGATCTGTTCTAATGATGAACGGCTGGGGGGAGAGGTAATGCTGCCATTTTTTGATAGCTAGAACTATTGCCATTAGCTCTCGTTCATAGACCGAACCTTGCTGGTGTTTATCTGATAATTTTTGGCTATAATAGGCTATCGGTCGCCCTTTTTGCATTAACACGGTGCCAATCCCTTTTCTTGATGCGTCTATCTCTATCTCAAAAGGTTGGCTAAAATTCGGCATTGCCAATACGGGTAGGGTAGTCATAGCAGATTTCAGCTCCTCAAAGGCACTCTGGGCACTGTCATCCCATTTGAAGAAATCTTTTTTAAGGAGCTGCATCAGTGGAGCAGCGATCTTCCCATACCCCTGCACAAATCTGCGGTAGTACCCGGTGAGGCCTAAAAATCCTCTTAGTGTCTTCAAATTATGGGGTTTGGGCCAGTCGACCATGGTAGTGATTTTGGAGGAATCGGCTTGCACCCCTTCGGCTGATATGATGTGCCCCAAGTATTCAATTTAGGATTGTCCGAACACACTTTTTTGGATTGATCACTAGTTGATGTTGCTGCAGCACCTCAAGGACCACCCTCAAATGATCTTTGTGCTCATCCCTGTTTTTGCTATACACGAGAATATCGTCAAAGAATACAAGAACGAATTTCCGTAAATATTCCCGAAAAAGATCATTCATCAATGATTGAAAAGTAGAAGGGGCGTTAGTCAAACCGAATGGCATCACCTTAAATTCATAGTGTCCGTTGTGCGTCTGCAATGCCGTACTTGGCTTATCTCCTTACTTGATGCGAATTTGGTAGTAGCTCGATTTGAGGTCTAGTTTAGTGAAAATTGTAACTCCTGCCAACTCATCCAAGAGCTCATCGATGGCTGGGATAGGATACTTGTCTGGTACAGTGATTCGGTTAAGGGCCCGGTAGTCTACACAGAATCGCCAGCTCCCATCTTTCTTCTTTACCATGAATACCAGACTGGAGTAGGGGCTCATGCTCGGTTGGATAATGCCCCCCAAAAGCATTTCTTTGACCAATTTTTCGATTTCAGCCTTCTGTGCATGCCCATAACAATATGGTCGGGTGTTAGCTGGTGAGGCTCTATCCTTGATCACGATAGAATGGTCTTGTCGCCTTCGGGGAGGTAATCCCATAATGGGTCTGCATATTGACGGAAACTCATCAATTTCGGCACCAGTAATTGCTCTCAATTCAATCAAATACCCCACCTTCTCATAGGCAATAGATTTTTGAAGGGTCTTCAGGGAAGCCTGAGAGTTGGTTAGCACAGGATCTCCCTCAAGAGTCACCCAACATCGGTCTACTCGCACCTTCATATAAAGCTGCCTCCAATTCATACAGGTCTCACCCAGCCACTCCAACCACTCGACTCCCAAAACCAAGTCCACATTACCCAAATTGAATGGGTAGAATTGCTGCTTAATCTCTAGACCTTGAATTTCCAGTACTATTTCTAGGCACTTTCTGTTTGCGATTATCCTCCTCCCATCCCCGACTGTGACTGAATACGATGGCACCTTCTGGGTCGGAATTCCAAGGGTGGTGACTAAGGATGTGGCCACGAAATTGTGTGTGGCCCCGCAATCTATGAGAATGGTGACCTCATGCCCACGTGTGATCCCCTTTAGCTTCAGAGTCCTTTGACCTGCAATTCCCACGACCGTGGCCATAGACAGTTCCAATGACGCCATTGTGGTCTCCTTTGGGCCCTCTGGATCGTCTGGGCCTTCTTTATTGCCCTCTATTGGGCTGTCCTCCTCCTCTAGGACTATTAGTCTTAATTGCCGGTTTTTACATTTGTGGTTTGGCCTGAATTTTTCATCACACTTAAAATAGAGGCCTAATCCACGCCTTCTATTCAGCTTAGCCTCATATAGCCTTTTTCGAGGCGTGTAGCTTCCGCTCGCACTAGCTGCGATGGTCACAGAACTTGGCGGACGCGTGGTGGGCGACTTGGCTTTCTCGGAGGTCTTTGAGACTACCGATTTGGTAGGTGACGCAAAACCTAGTGATTTTGGCGCCTTCACCGCGCTAAACTTTGGTGGATTCATCCGGAATCCCCCCCACCTACTCCCAGTCAGAGCCTTGGTCAATTTATTCTTCTTCTCCCTGAGCTGTCCCTTAACCCTATTTCGACTCTCAACTTGCCCTGCATATGCCATAAGCTGTTTGAGGGAAGTAGGATGCATGAGTTTTACATCACATCGTACCTCCTCTTGAAGGCCATTCATGAATGCCCCCATCAGTATTTCGTTCTTCACATCCTCTAGAGGTGCCGACGCTAGTTCGAACTGCTCTCAGAATTCTGCTACTGTCCCTTGTTGCTTGAGTGCCATTAATTGCTCATATTCATCTCCCATTTGTTGGCAATGGAACCTATCGAGCACCTCCTTCTTGAATTCTCGCCACGAGCTAACCGGCGTACATGTTTCTAGCCACTGGTACCAAGTTACTGCCTTCCCCTCCAGGCCCACCATTGTCGTATCCATCCTCTCATGCACTAGAACATTGTTAACCGAGAAGTAGCGTTCGATCCTAAAGAACCATCCAAGTGGGTCATCCTCGTCGAACAATGGTAAGTCAAGCTTTCGGTGTTTGGTGGTGTCGTTGGGGGCTGATTCCACCTCCTTCTTTGTCTTCTCTCCTTCCTCGTCGGACCCGTGTGGGTGTTCTCCGTCGTGTGGCGGAGGAGACGGTGACCTCCCTCTTTCTAGCCGCTCTAACAATCGTGTCAATGTCATTTTAATCTCGGTAAGCTGCTATGCTATTTCACTTTGTTTCATCTGAACCTCTTCCACCACCTTCTCCAAATGATCGAGTCTACCTTCCATTCGTGTATTAACCATGCCCAGAATAGCCGCTCTGATACCAAAGTGTTACAACCTGCAGAATTATCACAGAAATATCTGGAATGCTGATATTCTCTATTAATTGGGAAAATTACAGAGGATACAGTCCCCAGAACACACACATAGCTCTAGATGATCACACTAGAAATACTCAAGAAAGAACATTGATAGAACAGTAATAGAACACTCCTAACAATACCACACCCCTTGATATTCGAGAGATCAACACCCCTCTCTACCAACAAAATACTCGCATGCCATAGAATTGATCCCCCCTCTCCTTTTATGCACTCCCACTACTCTGCAATCTGTCAGAGGATCGTATTGTACTCAAATTACCCGCTTGCCCCTTCCTCCCGATGAGAAGCACTCCTCAGCTCTTTGGGCCTGGTATCTTACCCAACTTCTTCCTCCTATAGACTTGACCCCAATCCTTCTCCATAGCAGGCCCATCAGATACCATGTTTACATCCATTTTAGTTCTTCTTGAAGAATAAGTTTATATCTAGTTTTGATAGTTCTCATTTTGACTGGTAAGAGAAAGCTGTTCTGGTTGTTGGATGTACTCACTTCTGCTACAATATTTCTCTTTCACAACTGGTGTAACTTATTGTAGGCATTGGCGGCTTAATAGCTCGGACTTTAGAAGAGCAGTTATTCCGCTGGCTTCGAGCAGCTGAGTTGACCTGTGATCGTGCAGCTCTTCTTGTTGCTCAAGACCCTAAGGTATACAAATGTTGAGGTTCAAAATCAATAAAACTAGATAACTTCTGTATTGTATATTGATAAAGTTTTCATTTCCCAACCCTACAAGAGGTTGTCATCTCTGTTCTGATGAAATTAGCTGGAGGATGCCCCTCTATGGCTGATCAACTAAATGTGGATGCGTTCTTGGAGCAAGCACGCTCTTACGATAAAGCTTCTTCCAGCCCCGTTGGGTGGTATCTAAGGTTCGTCACAACTTTCACAGTGCTCAGGCTGTTAACTTTTTCATTTGGAAGCTTGTATGTGAACTCTCTTCCCCTCTTATTAACAGGAATGCTCAAACAAGTCAACTTTCACATCCTCTGCCGGTACTACGAGCTCGAGAAATTGATGAATGGTCAAGAAGTTCAGCTTATAAATCTCTTCTGAAACGGGGAATACCAATCAAATCTCTACAAAATGTTTAACCCTGCCCCATTGATACTGTTCAAAACGCATAACAGCTCGAAAGTTCAAATGGTTGGTTTCTTGGAACATTACAGCTTTTTACTGTTCTGACTTTAAAGCAGTTCACCTTATCGTAATATTACCATTTATAGTTACTAAGCTAATTTATGTGGTTAACTTGTGTTCTACACAATTGTTGATATCGGATCTCTGGATTACATTATCAAATGATCAGCCACAACCCGGCCTTCTCTTTTTGAGCCAATGCCATAACCAAGATTTGATCCTTGCACTGCACACACATTTTATATTGATGTGGTTTATGAATTCCTGTAATTTCATTTTCTAAGTATTATTTTTTTTTGTACTTTATGATACAGTTTGATGCTGCTGGGTGTCGAATCCAATTGCAAGGTGTGAGGATGCAATAGGATTTAATAAGGATCTATACAAGCTGCTATACATGCATATTTTATAATAGTACTACAAATCTAGATATGTATATTCTCTCAGCTCGCTACATTATTCCTGTAAGTAGAATTTTGCCTTAGGGAAGCATTAGATTTAGCTCATATCAATATTGGTCTAGGAAAGAAAATAAATTATTTCTACGTGTTTGTTATTAGAAATTCTGTTCTTATATACTTCCTCTGATATTTAATATAAGATATATTTACCTAATTTGATTAAATTAAGGAAATTAGTTAATATATCACATGTATTTCTAAAACACCCAAGTTATCTTCTTTAATTTCTTCATTCCCTCTCCTTCTTGATTATTGTTAAGGAAATATATATAGGGGTAAATTAGGAAAAGATTAACAAATATGAAAAATATGTTTTATATTTAGGACTGAAATCAATTCTTCATATATGTCCTATATTAAGAACTACAGTGGTTTCCGATTTGCCTGTTGAAATTCGTTGGATACCGTTAATGCCAAACCAAAGAGCAATGCGTAGCGGAAAAAACAAACTAAAGAAACTTTTTATTCTCCATTCATTTCAAAACTATCGTGGGGCTATTCTTTTCTTTTTTTTTTTTTTTGTTATTATAATCTTACGTTTTATTTTGAACCTGTGACTATGTGGCCAGTAAAATTGTTCCTCTCAATCAATCAACATGACATTGTTTTTGATAAAAAAAATAAATGATATTAATAGCAACCAATATGACACTTGAATATTGACATATTCTTATGTTTTTTGAATTAGTTTCTAGGTATTAATTTCTACTAAGTTTTATTTTTACAGTAATTTAGAAAAATAAAATTATTTTTAAAATATTAATATTGATATTAATTACTTAGATGACAAGTCATGCTTCTTGCAATATAACCCCAATCTATATATATATATATATAATAGTAAGGTTTAAAGCTTGTCTCCTATGTGACTACGTCAGCAAATCCTGCTCTCTCTCATACTTCAATGTTATGCTCTCCCAGTTGGTTATTCTACTGCTGCTCTCGGAGGCGGTTAAGAAGAATCCACGTTCATTGTCTACAGCCACGTTCTGTTCGTGTGTTCCGTGATTGGAGTTCCCTATCTCCAGTTCAGCTTCCTTTTGATTTTTTTGGGAGGTTTAAACTAGAGTCTTGTAATGCAATTCCACATATCACGATCTTTCACCTCCATTGTGATTCTTTCCACGCCGTCAGATATTTATCTGCGTAGTTCACTGGCGGTTATCGCACTGCCACGTTCTTCTGCTTGCCTTTCCTTTCGATCGTGTGTTTGTTGGTTGCAAGTATCCCAAGTTCCTCTTCTTCTAGAATTTTTGGCGATGCGGATAGGTTAGTTGTTACTTTCGTTCCTCTATAAATACTTCTTGATTTCGATACTTTTCTTTGCAGTGTTTGAAAGGTTGTAGTTCTATTATTGTAGGTTTATTACACGGCTTCTGTATATGACCCACTCTGATTTCTGACTGTTTCTATCTAGATTGAAGACTGTCGGAGTTGCACCAATAGCGTGAATGACAGTTTGAGTAGTGGTGTTTCTTCATTGTCGGTCTTTCTTTTAAGTCTGTATTGATCTGGTGGGACGTCTGCCATGTTCCTATCTGTTTGTACATGGAGCACTTTGTTGTTGCTAGAGCAATTAATGGTTAAGTATGGAATATTTGAATGGTTTAATGCACTGATCATGGCGGTGTAAGTGTAACCTTTTGTGTAGATCATGTATTTTTGATTTGTGGGTGTGGATAGGTGGTTTCTGACATCTTGCGGTTGTGGATATCGGTGGTATGCGATGAACGGCTTTTGATGTCATGGATATATGGCGGTTACTAGTGTCAGTGTGCTTCGTCTACTTTAAACGGTCACATACGGTACCTTTGTTTTATTGCATATTATATGTAATACCTGGTAATGTATGCTTGTACTCTACGTATTATGTTTGATTTGTGTTTGTGGCTTCGGTGGGCCCCTCTGTGACATTGTCAGTAGCCAATTGAAGTGTTTATAACAAATACTAACATTTTAGAAATCTTATTTGGTATTATGTTTTATTCTCATTACTTTCATCAGATGCTGGCCAAAAAAAAAAACACTTTCGTGGTCATGTTTGTGATGATCTCACATCTTCACCATATGTAATATCCCTTACTGCTCGGAATAAATGTAGTCAATTTAGTAATATATTATACTTTTTTCTAATTTTTGCGTACTTATTAATTAAATGAAGCAATGTTATTACTTCTCTTGTCATTAAATAAAAATTCATTTGAACATTACATTATCAACAAAATATGAACTACATGACTAGATCAAATATTTAACGGTTGACATGTCATCCCCTTGATTTAAAATTGGTTGCTCATCAATTTGTACATTACAGAATGGCAATACCACCCTTAGTTGTTTGATTCATGTATTGTCTTCTTCAGTCAAGATTGTTCAACTGAATTTTGGTCAATTTTGTAGTTTAAATTATGTACCAATTTGGTGTTATTTATTTTTTGTCTTTCATTAATTGGATTCATTCTTATTAGTAGTCTGTTTGTACAGTAGAAGATGCATTGTTTCCTCTTAATGTTTGCTGTAATTTAACAACGGATTTATTCTGTTTTCTTGTGGAAAAAATTATGGCCGATTGACTGTTCATCCATAATCAGTGTCTTCACTATCTCTTGTACGTATTTGGGATTTTTTTTTTTGGGGCTTATACAAAACTACATATTTGTTAGAATTTGTTGTTTGGTGTGGGTGTTGTCACTTGTAATGAGTTACCAGACTATTAAATTTATTGCATACTGAAACTTATGTGCTTGTATTTACATTTGTACGTTTTACACGTTGTTCGATTTAAATTACATGTGTGATTACATTTGGAGAGGATTACTACGTTTGTAATGGTGGTTGGATTATTGCAAATTTAACTGATTTGTACTTGTACTTAGACATATAGATTTTTATTTTGTAAACAATAATATTTTTATATATATATGTTATTCGTTATACTTTACAACTATTTTATCATATACGTTCCATTTTGGGCTGTTTGATTAAGTGAGATCACCATATATATTAATGACATTATTACTAATTCTCATAGCAGGCATTAACATAATTATCCAAGGTTTCTTTTGTCTCTGTGTTTGGAAACTAAAACGCTATTTTTATTATGTCGCGTTTTTAAAGGTTCATGGTATGGTTATATTAAATCATGTTCGATGCAATAACATTCATAGAAACACCCTTTACCGTGAAAACTTATATTTATATATGTAGTTTACTTCGTATTGAGATGTGTTAGTTGTACTTAATTATACTTTCGATGTATGATATACTTTGTTGCATTTTGGGTGGTTTATATTTTTCAGTTGTCACACTATCATCAACATACTTGTATTGTTTGCATCAGTTGATATACTTTGTTTGTTGTTCACTCAGAGGCTTTGGAATTTTTTTGTGATGTGCATACAAGTGTCCTTTTTTTATTCTGTTGTATGCATTACAGTTATTTCTTTTCGCAAGTGTTTCTTCTGTATGGTTGTGGCTATCCATATGTTGTGCAATGGCAATAATATAAAGGTATATATGTTAGTTTTACATTCATTTGATATTCTATCATGGTTATTGGCGGCAGTTTATTTAATAATCCGTTAGTCCTACAACAGGGCCTTCTTCTCTTATAGTCCTTCAGAAGAAGTAACTTTGATGGCATGATCTTTCTTATCGGTGACTTTATATTTTTGAGAAAAAGCATTCAGTGGATCTGGTTTTGGTATGGCTGTTGGTTGTTACCTTTGTTCCGAAACCGTTAGTTTGCATTTCTAGTGTGGATTTGCAAAGTTGTCCTGTTTGGATTCTTTATGGTTGATGATTAGTTATATGTTCAAAAGAAATGCTCATGAATGGTTGATTTCTTAGATTTTTAGTTGCTACAATATATTGTACAATGTGTGTGCGTAGGCGTGTGTCTTGCACACATTACTTATATAATTTACACATGATATTTGTAATCATTAAAAAATCTATATATATAGGATGTTTTTCAGATGATGTCTCTCTGTTCATTTGATAGTGTGTGTTTTTTTGTTACATCATAAGTTGCTTCGTTTTCGTGCTCTCTGAAAGATCGTTGCCTAAACATTTGTTATGCTTGGGGGTTGTCCTATGCATGTTTGGTTCTTACACGCTCACATAGTGCCTTCTATTCTTCTAACTTTGGCTTTGATCTATTTTAAACATTGATTATTATAATGTATTATCGAAATCATTATGGAAGGGGTCAGTATTTTTTATGAGTTTTGTGCTTCTAACTTTATTTGTTTCTTTTATAGTTGTGTTGTTTAAGTCTTACACTTTGTGGAATTTGTCGCAAAGTTTAGTAGTCGTTAGTTAGGTAAGTGAGGAAACCATTACTTCTGTTATTATTAGTCTTTTGTTGCGACAAAAGCTGTGGTAAGGCATCTGACATTCCCCCAGGCGAACGAGAGTTCGAACCTGGGAGAAGCACTTGTTGGGAGGGGGAACCCACCCTTGGTGCAAAGCACCTTACAGGGGTGTGCCTAAAAATATCTCCCGCTCCGGATTAGTCAGTTGCCCCGGGTTACCTGGTCCAGTGTTAGAAGGTAGAGGTGGTAATATGGTCCGGCCCGGTGGGTTCGGGCCAACCCGTCACGGGTTGGGACCATATGGGTTCGGTCTCAAAAGAACCGCATCAATATGGGTTGGCATTTAGCCAACCCAACCCATAACCGCTGGGTTGGCGGGTTGGGCGGGCCAACCCATATTTTTTTTCAATTTTTTTTAACAATATACTAAGATTGTTTTTTTTTTAAACACAATAAGATTGTTTTCTCTACACACTTAAACATAACAAAATTAAAATACATTACAAATTAAATAATCATCACAGGTCCATACACAAAAAAATAAATATAAATCCACAAGTCATCAGTATAATTTAACAATAATCAATAATTAGTTAATATTAAAGGTGTTTCAATTTGAAGCATGCTAAGGAGAGTAGGGATTGAGGAGAAATGAGTTGGACTTTGGACTTTGGAGTTATGGTTTTGGAGATTTGGACTGTTGGCTAATGGCTCTTCCTTTTCCCTCTTAATTAAAAAAAAAATATGGGTCAACCCGCCAACCCGATGGTCCAACCCATGACGGGTTGGGACCATATGGGCATCAATATGGTCCCAGTTTTGTAGAACCCAAACCGCCCATTTTGTCGGGTTGGGCGGGCTCGGTCCACGGTCCCAACCCATATTACCACATCTATTAGAAGGCCAGGGACTCAGGAAAAGGCGCCGGATACCGGAGGGATTCCGGGTTAGGGAGCCAAAGGCCCTGTTTACCTATTGTTTACCAAAAAAAAAAAAAAAAAAGCTGTGTCTTTCAAGTGGGTCGTGTTAATCGTAATTTACTAACTAGGTGTATTCTAAAAATTAACATGTTGATTTTTACTTATTTTGTTTCTTTGATTTTCTATAAATTGTGTTTTTTCAAACTTGTTATAATAGTTATATTCAGTTCAAGAGCCTCAATGAAACTCTAAACTGTAATTAGTATATTTATGTCGTTATTCCCATTTTGTAATGAATCTTTGTGTGATGCAATAATGTTGAAAATTTATTCAATTGTTCGTAACATCCACATCCGAGTGATGTCTTCGGTGGGTGAATATAATATAAACTTAAGTTATTTAGTGCATGTTTGGATTAGTAGTGAAGAAGGAGTTTTTTTTTTTTTTACAGATGGGCTTTTGGAAAAGTCATATAGAAAAAAATGAGCTTTGTAGATGTGATTTGTGTTTGGATTGACGGTGTCAGAAGTGACTTTTTTTTCATAAAAGTTGAGAGAAGTAACTTGGATGAGCTTCTTATAAAAGCTTCATTTACTTCATAAGCTCAGTCATCCCAAAAGCTTTCCCAAACACATTAAATGAGCTTTTAAAACTTTTAACCCCCAGATGAGCAGTTTTTGAACCCAAACGGGTTCCTAAACAGACACTTACTATTTTAGCTTTGATATTTTCATCATGTAATATGTCTTTCATTTATAAGTACTGATATAAAGTATAATCACCAATTGCGTGAATTGGGGTCAATTAATAAAATGTTTTTTGGGCCACGCCCCTATTTGTCAAACTTGATCTTTGAGTTATGTTTCTTTGTGGTATGATTAATTTTAAATGCACCATATACATATTACTGATTGTGTCATTTCAATTACCATAAAAAAGTTGTCCAAAACTGTTTCTATATTATATAAATAAGGTTCACAAATATTATAGTCAAATATATAATTTACTATAATAGTATAAAGCTCCAATACGGATATTGAACTAGTTACATGATATAATAGTGGTAATATAGTAATAAAATACGAATTAGTAATTTTAAAAGGAAAACTAATAGATGACGTTCATTGGTCAAATTCAACTTTCTGGAGGAAGCTATGGAAATGGGAAATTCCTGAGAAAATTAAATCCTTTATGTGGCTTGTGGCATATGGAAGGGTTCATACAGTGCAGCTAAGAGCCAGGAGAGGATTAGCTGATCTAGCAACTTGTCCTTATCAATGTGAACAGGATGAAGATGTGATGCATCTTCTGCGAGATTGCGCGAACGCGTATGAAAGGTGGATATCCATAGTTAAACCTGTCATGTGGAATAACTTTGTTAATTTGCAGGGTATGAAGTGGATCGAGTGGAACCTAAACAATGAAGCTGGTCGGGATTTCACCAGCAAAGTCAGATGGGCAACTCTGTTTGGTTATGTCTGTTGGGATATCTGGGTGGACAGATGCAAGAAGCTGTTCGGAGAAGAAACGGGATCAAGCTGCCAGAATGCCCAATCAAGTTTCTTTCGGGCATGTTGGGATTTGGACCCCGAGCAATCATTATAGTTTATACTCACAAGTAGGTGAGGGGAATGAGGGCCAACCAATTCGAAGACCGGGATTCAGTACACTCGAAACAGATGGATCAGTTCTTGACTCGGGTCTAAGTGCGAGTGCCTGAGAGATGCGGACAGAAGATGGTGGATGGATATGCGGGTACATGAGCAAACTTACACGGGTGCCACCGGTAATAGCAGAGATTATCACAATCATCCAGGGATTACAGATTTGCTGGCAAAGGAATTTAAAGAAGGTCATTCTTTCCACGGACTGTATGGAAGTGGTTCATTTCCTTACTAGGGGATGTGATGAAAGTAACTCTTTTAAGGAGGTCATTAACGAGGCTAGAGAGTGGTTATCTAGAGATTGTTGTGTCCTTATAAACCATATCTCTAGAGATAGAAATTCCCAGGCGGATTTTTTAGCAAAACTTACTCATAGTAGCACTGAGTATTTTGTCATCTTTGATCAACCACCTCCTGTTTTGTTTGCAGGAATTGGTTGAGGTAGGTTGGTTGTTTTGCCTCTCTTGAGGTGTCTCTTGTGTAATCTTAGATTAATAAATTCCAGGTTTTAGTCAAAAAAAAAAAAAAAAAGTACCTGCATGGCTGAATGAAGTAGGATGGTATGGCTATTAATTACTGGAAAATAATTTTACAGAAATAATCATCAACATCATTAATATTTAATATTTATTATATGCATAGAAAACTACCCTTACTTTATGGAGGAAGGCCAGTGAGAGCGGTCCACGTCAGCTGATTCCTCCCATTATCCATTCGTATGCAATGGCACAGTGTGAATTCTGAGCTTTTCTGAAGGAGCTGAGAATGCCGGGACTGAGAGCGCCCTCCGATTATTCTGGAGAACCTCCTCGACACCCATCCCTTCGTGTTAACTCCAAGGCAATCCTCGTCCTTATTTCCTTTCTATCATTCATTTAAGTGATCACTCTTGTGGATTCTAACAAATTTTGAAGTAGATGCGATATATATACATATATAACTTCTTTGGGGAAATCGAATCGAACTTATAGAGTATAGGCTATGTACTGTAATTGTAGATGAAGGGATTTTTCTTTTTCTTTTTTTTGCCTGCGGGAAGGGATTTTTCTTTGGAGAACTAGCGAGTGTTTTATTTTGCTTTCTGCAGTATTTAACCGAATGTGGCCTATTTGGTTTGAGTGTGCACTGTGCGTCTTCAAGTATATGGCTTGTTTCTATCATCTGTATTGCGACTCAAGTTCGATCTGCTGTATTCTTCAGGAACCATTCAATGCCGAGCCACCGCGTTCTTTGTTGATTTCCTCATATTTAACTCCTGCGGATTTCTTGTACAAGAGAAATCATGGCCCTGTACCAATAGTTGATAATATAAAAAGGTACTTGTTGATATTGCCTAATTCTTCCGCTTTAATCATCAAGGCTGTTCAGTAAAGGAAATTTGACGTTTTTCATGTCACGTTTGGCATAGCAGATACTCCATCTGAATTTCTGGTTTAATAGAAAAGCCCAAACAGCTTTGGATGAAGGATATCAGGTTAGTGATGGTAGAGAAAACTTAAATCTTCTAGAATTTTCGGCCTGAGCTATAATACTCCCTCTGGTCCTAACTATAAAATCCAGCTGACTTATTTTGGAGAGACTAAAATATATATGCATGTATTTGGTATCACTTATTTTTGGACAATAAGTCCTTATTACGCAAACCGAGATAAAACTCCTATCACATATTTATCTCGTATACCATGAATTACGATTTATAAATACTTATTGCCCAAATAAGCTATTCCAAACGAGCACAGAAAGGTAAATAAGTTACTTAATCGTATCATATGTTGTGTATTATTAGATTATATATTAGTTTATAAGTTTGGTAAAATAGTTTGGAGAAAAAAAAGATAAATATAAATGTTTTAAAATAACTTAATTAGCTTTCTGAATATCTCCAAAAAAGACAATTGATCTTATATTTAGAGCCGAAGATAGTACCACTTTGTTCAAACCTTCTCATGTCATCCCTATTATTTATTTGCTATATGTATCTCCGGAGAAGTGTATCTGAAGCAAGCAACTGAACTTGTTACTTGATCATAGGATGCTTCCAAAGGATAATGTCACTGCCACACTACAGGTTGGTTTGTTGAAAATTCATGCTGCATTTTCAGATGAGATTTGTTTGCTAAACTTGCAATGAAAGGCCATATTAGGATTTAACCATAAATTAAAAAAAGGGACCATATTAGGCTTTAGTTTCTCGCTGTCTACGTCCTGCAAATACATTCATCTTCTTTCAATGGGTTGAATAGTGTGCAGGCAATAGAAGGACTGCTATGAGCAAGACCAAAGTGGTCAAGGGAGTTGGTTGGGAAGTTTCTGCTATTGGAAATGGTTAGTATTATCATTGTCAAAAGCGAGTGGACACAGACCCTGGTGTAATCCAAAATTTTCTCAAGGGATAAAATCCATACCCACATTCCACATGCATAACTGTTTATTGTTCTCTGGTTGAACCATGTCTTTCTCAATGCATGTGGGGTTGCGTACCATACACTTTGTTGTCTGGGGTCTGAGTTTATCTTGGATGTCTCAAATTCTAAGAATTCTTTGATTATATATTTTTTTCAGCTGTTTGGAGTGGTGCTAAATTGGCTGATGTGCTTGAACTTGCTGGAATCCAAAGTTGACAAGTATCACTCAATTTGGTGGAAAACATGTAGAATTTGTTAGCATTGACAAATGTAAGGTAAGAACTCCTAGTTTGTGAGTTTTTTTTTTTTTTCCTTTTCTTTTTTTTTGTTGAAAATTTTTTTCCCTTTTCTTATTAATATAACCACTTTGTAAATTCACTCCAAGGATCCTGTATTATTTTTAGTCATTTATAGATGAGCGTAATCTGTTGTTTTCCTTATAAAAAAATGTAGGAGGAAAATGGAGGCCCTTACAAGGTATCAATTCCATTAAATCAGGCCACAAATCCTGATGCAGACGTTCTTCTCGCATATGAGATGAACGGAGAAGTAAGTGAAATTAACTTCATTTTTTTAGGCGGAATGAAATTAGCTTCATGAAGTCTGTTATTTCTGTACAAGATGAACTGCAGATACCATTTCTAAAGTCATTAATAGCTCTAGAGCAATATGGTGCATGTTTGTTGGAAACAGAATTACAGATGAGCCTGTCTCTTCTTTTGGTTTCATTTTCTCAGTCTAATTTTAGCTTTTTTTTATAGATTACATGTTTGACCCATGACTGGAATCCAATTATTAAAGCATGTCTTCATACGTTAATGATAAAAAAACATGTTATACAGCCTCATGATTGGCCCGTGAGATAGACATGCTAGATAATGTGTGGGGTACCTTATTTTCTTACATGCAGTTCCAACTTTAAGTTTGCATAACTAAAACCGTTTTACTAAGCTTGCTCTTCCGGAATTTCAAAGATGTTTTTCATATTATCGTAGTTCTTTCTTTATCATGACTTTTACAAACCACTTGTACCCAATATGAATTGACAAGTGTAAAAGGTTCTTTTTGGTCCACCATACGTTTTGTGTATTTTTCTTTTCTGTTTTTACCTTTTAGGGGCAGGGTAGTGGAGCATAGTAATATCTTTTCATCATGTTCCTCTTTCCTCTGTTCAATATTCTTTTGCCTTGCTTTAGCCTCTCAATAGGGATCATGGGCATCCATCACGTGTGGTTGTTCCTGGTGTTATTGGAACTCGCTCTGTTAAATCGCTTGATTCTATCAATATCATTGCAGAAGAAAGTCAGGTCTGATATATGCTGTAAAATGATTCTGGTATTACTAAAATTTCCTTCTTATAATGTTCTACAACTTCACATTGTCACGTGGCAGGGTTTCTTCATTCAAAAGGACTACAAAATGTTCCCTCCCTCAGTGAACTGGGAGAACATTGACTGGTCAACCAGGAGACCGCAAATGGATTTTCCTGTCCAGGCAATTTTTCTCTTTCAACCTCCACCTTACTTTTCTTATTAATTAAAAAACCAGTCATTTATTATCTTTCAAATCACTTCTAGTATTCATTATATTTTGGCTCATTAGGCCCCAATGAAGAAGGCACGGAAATTTCCTTAGATTTTAAAGCTGAGAATTTGTAGCTAGTTCTCGCTAATTCACTATGACAGTGTGTTATATGTTCTCTAGAAGATGTGAGCACAATAAAGCCTGGGAAGGTTAGTTTATGCAACCTCTGGTTTGATGAGCTATTCTATGAATGAGTGAGTATCTGTTATTTATTATTTCAGCTTTTCATGTGTTCTATTGATCTTATTTCGCCTGACTAGCTCATTCAGATCTCTGACCATGTTTTCCAATAAATTTGGCATGGTGGTTTTGGTTTTCAACTACAGAAAATAAGTTTATATAGATTTTGAATCCCCTTCCCCCAGGGCGGTTAAGTTTGCACTGTGGTTCACCACGCGTAGGTAAAAATTAGTGGATATGCAGTATCTGGGGGTGGCAGAGGCATTGAGAGGGTAGATGTATCTGTTGGAGGCAGAACTTGGATGGAAGCCCCGAGGTTTCAGAAAAGTGGCATTCCCTCCCTACATAGCAGATGATGCTAACAGTGATAAATGGGCATGGGTGCTGTTTGAGGTCACAGTTGATATTCTTCATAGCACTGAAATTATTGCGAAAGCGATACAGCTCATATTTTTTCCTTGCTAACAAATATTTATCATGACTCTAGTTTTCCACTTAATAGTTTCCATTAAACAAGCAATTTATCCCCTGAGTGGCCTGATCTGCATAATGGTTCACATTGATCAACAATCTGATGGAGTTAGTATCTGCTCTTTTTTTTGGCTCATTTTGCAGGTAGATTCATCTGCAAATGTGCAACCTCAAAATGTAGAAGACATTTGGAACTTGAGAGGGATATTAAACACTTCATGGCATCGGATTCAAGGCCAAGCAGGTCACTCAAACATGTAGAAGTTGCGTGGCTTGTGTGTGTTGCCATGGACCAACACCTCATATTTGACTGTTCCTGTTTCTTCTCCTGGATGACATGTGAAGCGTAAAGAATATTTAGTCAAGGCGACTCTGAACAAGATTGAACATTAACTTGGATAATGTATAATTTATTAGCTATGGCTCAGAATCTTCTTATTCAATACTTTTAGTTTTAGATATAAATTATTCGCATCAGTATTATGACTGACGGGCAAACCCTGAAAGAAGCAGGGATTGCTGGACACAAAAATTGGCAAATATATTATCCTTCTAATTTCCATAAGGAAATACATTCTTTGCCTATGCGTGTTGGACTTCCAAATATCATATCATCGTTTAGTGGTGACCATTTATTGAATACAAGCACCTGGGCTACCCTTGAGCTCTTTCCTTTTCTAAAAAGACACGTTTTTTCACCATCAAGTGATTGGTCAAAATGGTAATTGGTCTTGCTCCGTAAAAATAAGAATACAAGCTTGAATCCCAGGAATTTCAATTGTTAGGAAAGGAGATAACCCTTTAAATGACACACTCTCACTCCTCGAGTCTAGACTAATCAGTTGTTTGGATTTTTGGCCCAATTGAGAATGTCAAAGTTAAGAAATTGTATGGATGGTGGGGTTTTCCCATATACCAACCAAAAAAAGACGCCTTTCTTGGCAGGAGAAGGGGAAAAACCTGAGATCAGGGGACTAAGTAGATATATAACTTAGACCATACTACCAAAACTACTTCATCATTCTGTGTTTTGAATAAAAATGAGCAAGAATGTGCAGGGGAATTATTCCTTCAAGGTCAGGGTCTTCTTTATTTTATTTCTAACCGCTGACATAGTTTAATGCCTGCATTGAAAATCAATGAATATAATATATAAACATGTATATAGAGTCGCGTGCAGTGAAAATCAAGAGACAAGAAGAGGAAGTGGTGCATGATGAGAAAGGTTTCAGGGACAAGCAGTGAAAAATCCAAAAGAGAGAATGGAGCATGACTGACGGAGACGTAGGAGCTATTTGATTTTGTTTTTAAATTTTTTTTTATTTTTAAAAACAAAAAAATAATAAAACCTGTTTGATAAAGTATTTTCAAAAAATTGTTTTTAAAAATAAAAAAAACAAAAAGTTGTTTTTAAAAACTAAAAACAAAAACTGTTTTTAGTTGTTTTTTTGTTTTTGTTTTTCTATTTTTCATTTTTTGATACCGTCACTTATTCACTATTGATGTTACACTACTAGTGACGACTATCATCACGTCACCACCAGCAACGCACCGCTACGTCACTTAAAAAATATATTTTTCAAAATCATTATTCAAATAATTTTTTTATTTTTAAAATTTATTTCCAAAATCTGTTTTATAAAATTATTTCTGAAAATAAAAAACAGACAATAAAATCAAACAAATCCGCGTTGTCGATAAAAAAGAACTTGCCTGGTTGTTCCACTGTGATAAGATAATTAAATGAGTGGAGAAAAAAGCGAGATGGTGACAAAGGACGAGGTCCCTACTCATTTACTTCAAAATGGTAAACCCTAGTCCCTAGCCTTTCCCTTCCCACTCAACTTGTGTGAATGCAGCAGATTCTCCGCTTGCCAATTCAAGAAACTTACCAAGTTACCATGATAGCTCTGACCCATGTGATCAATGTTTATTTTACGTTCTGTGCTGTGAGCTGGAAATAGATAAAGGCCAGGTTTTGTCACTGTCATGGATTTATTATTATTATATGGGACCCGCGTCCTGCATATTCTGCCCTGTCTTATTTTCAAGCAAATACAACTCACATACTATTGGTCCTGCTTTTATTACAATATAATTTCTGAAATGTATGCTCAACAAAGGCTATCCGTTCTTGCTATGTATAAAGCTAATTCTAATCAACCTTTGAAACTGCTTTTACTCATTTTATGCTGACATAATAGGATATTGTTTTCAAACTTGTAAGTTGACTCTCTAAGTTTACCATTTTTATGTTTTTATCTTATAAAATCATGTTGGGTCACTAGTAAACACGTGTTTGTTGTAAACTTTGATAAATTCATAAATTTACACACCAAATTTATCATTTTTAAGTTTCTAACTTATAAAACCGTATCTGTTAACTTACTATTAAAACCTGCATTAGCTTTTTTTGATTTAATCATACTCAATGGCTTTATATATGAATTTTGTTTAAATTTCTTTGCTAATTATGATAAAATTTTCAATGTTGATGTATTTAATTTAAATTATTTGGATTAAAAATAAATTTAAATTAATTTTTTTGTTCATTTTGTATATTTTAATTATTTAATTATATACTACACTACTACAAAAAGGGGTTTTAACCTCCCAAATTTGGCACTTTTAACGTCCCAAAACGGGGGGACGTATATGCTGGGGGCGTAGTAAGTTGAAACAAAAGACGTCCCAAATGATAGGGATGCCGAAAGGCTGACTTTAGGCGTCCCAAATTAAAATTTGGGACGCCTAAAGGCGGGACTTTAGGCGTCCCAAATTAAGAATTGGGACGCCTAAAGTCCCACCCTGTGGGGTCTTTAGGCGTCCCAAATTAAGAATTGGGACGCCTAAAGTCCCACCCCCTGTGGGGTCTTTAGGCGTCCCAAATTAAGAATTGGGACGCCTAAAGTCCCAAGGTGGGACTTTAGGCGTCCCAAATTGTAATTTGGGACGCCTAAAGGCCCACCCTGCGCCTTTAGGCGTCCCAATTCTTAATTTGGGACGTCTAAAAGTTAGGTTTTTTTTTTATACCATAATTTACATTCTGTATTACCCAACGAATTGAAACTGCAGAAACAGAATAGAAGATGGATTCATAAACCACACTGTCCATTACAAACTGGTAAGGACATCCAGCACTACAATCTTTACTATATATACATACAATAACCTTTCATGCAACCTACTACTATATATATCAACAAAAAACAACCAGAAAGTGTCAAAACGCTGTCATCACAGAAGTACAAACTGATATAAAATAACAAGTTTACTGCTCTATATGTTGAAGAAGATGTCCAGCCAAAAGATCTCTGATCAAATCAAGGTCTTCACGTAGGTAGGCATCTTCATTATCAAAAATCTGAAAATTAGAAAGTAATAAGCTTTGATGAAATGAATCTCAAGCAAATGAATTAATTAGCATTTCGATTAGAACACCAAAAATATTATCATTTGAGAATGAAAAAAGCGATTACCTTTTCAAAATCGCTAGTAATTCCACTTTGAATTATGTTATACATATAAAGTATAACATAATATCCGCATTCAGTGTTGCCAGGTTGCCGAGGGCACTTTTAATCAAAGGGATGCAATTGGTTGTTAAAATCAATAAAGGTATGTCTAAAAGGACCGTCAATGTCACAATTATGTAGGATCGAATGTACTTACTATGGGATAAAACCACCTTGGCTTTTTAACAACTGCACCCTCGCGTGACCCACCTAGGATTCTATATGTTTGACAAGCACTATCATGAAAAGCAAAATGAACAGAAATTAGAACCATTCATTTATTTTTGTTGTCAATGAAATACAAACAGAATAACTTACGTGTCGAAGACAGATTTTGTATCTCTGTCTGGCTTTTTACTCAAGGGATCAAACCAATAGACTACGTTGCGGCGGGGACATATAACACACAAAGTCCAGTAGAAACTTTAACAACATGTACACATTAAAATGAAGTTAGATAAGTGAGAAGACAATTATTTATTAAACTTCTTAAATTGACAAAATGTAAATACGAACCGTTGGACAATGGGTGCTAGATAACAACGAAGTTTGGTATTTGCCATTCGGTAGCCGACATAGTGAGTCCTATGCGCCACAGTACAAGTATCCCCTGTCGTATTCGCAGGACATAAGAATCCATACCAATTACTTCTTTCCATGTTTGTGCAGAGATCGTGGAAGGTGCTATAATAGAATTAAAATAAGGAATAAATTCTTGAATGTATGAAAACAAAAAACCACTAAATGAATTCTGTGGGAAAATTGAAAAAAAAAAACACTTACCGGACTGCAAATTTGACCCAGCCTGCATCTATCTCCTCCAACCTGATAAACTGCTTGAGATCTTTATTGTCAATCGTGTAGGGATACTCCTCTTGGCCCACAATCCCTGGAGGCATCTTCAAGTCAATTTGTTTAATGCGCTTGTAGATCTGTTGCAGCCGTGCTAAGAAGGGCCATTTGGTCGCAGCTTCGTCATCCTTTAAGAACATCAAAAAACAAATTGTTATTAGAATGCCAACAGATTTTCAGTAACAGTAAGGTAATTCCTACCATTGGAGGTGTTGCGTCTGAACCAATAAGATTGTGAGGCCAAAGGATGAAAGATCCTATCGCTTGACCTAACGTGCCAACCTCTGGATCAGGAACAGGGATGGCTGTACCTTGTTCCCCATTTCTAACACTCGTCACATTCACCCTACGAAAATCCTCCGGAATTTGCTGATTATGGTGGGTGGTAGCATATGTGTGAACGAGAGCATCAGCAACAACACGCAACAGTGGATCATCCAAATAGAGGGTGCAAGGGTCTCCCGACACTGGAGTGGGAGAAGGGTCGCCAAGTGGTCCCGACACTGGAGTGGGAGAAGGGGCGCCAAGTGGTTGCTCCAGAGGGTTGTAACTTCCTCTGGTGCTATTGAAGGCCGGGGATTCTTGAGTTCTATGCTCGTCCCTTGCCCTTTGTGCTTCAAACATCTTTGCCATTTCAAGTTGAAGCTCTGGCAACAGCTCTTGTCGGAGCTTGTCCGAAGGTTGGCCTCGATCTCTCGTTCGAGCTCCTCTCGAATCTTGGCCACAACGTCCTTACTAGGTCCAGCTTGTGACGAATAACGTGGCTCTCGTCCAAAATACCTCGCGGCACTAATTCCCCGTGTCTCTCCTCGAACACGACCAAGGTCATCTGCCTTCCCAATAGCCGTTGACAAGATGTCCATCCGTCTACTTGGATTGAATGAACCTTGGCTACTCTGCTCGTCCAGGTCATCCTGTAGCATGCAGTTTATCGTAAATGTATCGAAACCACTCGCAACATGTAAAAAATTAGGTACTTATGGTATAACTACTTACAATCCTCGCAGCAACCTCAGCAACAGTCGGATTTATGTACTTCCCAGCCTTAATCCTCCCTGCTTTCCATTTTTTGTGACGTGGAGGAGGTGCTGGTGGCTGGATAACAACGCTAGGATCAGATTCCGCTGCTTCCTTCATTTTATGTAACTCTTCTGCCATCATTTGCCGCTCAAGCTTCCGATATCCACCGCGAGACATGAAATGTTGATATTTATTTTCTGCTTGCCTCTGGGCATTTGCTGCACTTAATTTTTATGAATGAAAAACAACAAAAAATGAATCAACGATATAAAGTATATGAAAATTACAAGTTCTATATCATGATGACAGAAATCTTACCAAAAACTCAGGATCTGCTCGTGATGCCGCAAACAACCTCCAGTCCTCTGGAGATAAATATGTATACTGTGCACATGGATCGTTACCCCTAAGGGCCCCTCGAATGTAATGCTTTGTTAGCTTGTTCTTGAAACCTTTCCATCGTACACGAACCTCATCCATCCAGTGCCTATGCATCTCTGTGGTGTCGGGGACATCGTATGTTTGCTGCAAGGTAAAACATAAGATTATTATATTTGAAACAATAAGAACAAAGCTACAATGCATCAAAACTTACATACCAAAAGTTGCTGCCAAATCATGTCTTTCGTTTTTGGGGGAACCAATCTCCAATTATCGTAGGTAATGCGCACTTTGCTTCGAGCCAAAAGTCCTATGTAGCTAATGAAGTGGTCTTCCTCAGGACCAACTGGATTCAGATTGTCATCAAAGTCTATATGCAGCCTCTCCTGTTGGTGTTCATGACGTGCAACCAATGCTCCCATCTTTGTACAACCTCTAACCCTCCTTCTTGCAGGGGGTTCAACTCTAGGCCCTTCGTCATCGCTAGGGCTTTCGTCATCTCTAGTCCTCTCGTCATCACTAGAGTTGTCCATATTCCTGTTAACACACAAAAAGCGACATCAGAAACGTAAATAAATTGCAATGAAAACGAAATATACTAAGCGGGAAGGAAAACAGAAAAAACACAGTTCTCGTTTATAAATTAATGTCTTACTCTATATTGTTTCCCATAGTCCTTCACCATGGTCATTTCTTACAGCATACTCGTCATCATCTACCAATTCTACTTCATTTGTTCGAGGTGTAGTTGTTGTGAAAGGTGGTGTGTCATCAAGGTTGAAGGTCGGATCACCATACTTCTGTTTTTTACTTTTAAGGACAATGCACATGTTTTTGCTGGCAGGATCGGTGACATAAAACACTTGTTTCGCCTGGCTTGCTAAAATGAAGGGCTCGTCTCTATAGCCAACTCTTCGAAGATCGACTGAGACAAATCCAAATTGTTTATCTATTACCACGGCATTGTTGCTAACCCACTTACATTTAAATAAAGCAACTTTGAACTTGTTGTACGTCATCTCCCATATTTCTTCTATAACTCCATAATAGGTCATAGACGCTAATATGGGGTTTTTGTCTCTCGAACTGGAAAAGTGCATAGATTCAGCTTCTACCATGACCCCACTATTTTGCATGGTACTTTTGTCATCTTGCTCTTTAGTATAGAAAGAATAGCCATTTATATCATAACCGGTCCAAGTAATGACCTGAAACGAAGGCCCCCAAGCTAGCCACTCGATTGTCTCAGACACACCGATCTCGTGCAAAACCTTTTCCTCGAACCACTGCATGAATGTCTTGTTTTGCTCAATAGCAATCTGCATGTCATTCTTCCTTGGATTCTTGTTCTTCAAAGTGTTTCTGTGTTCATTTATGTAAGGTTGAACTTCTTCCGTATTATTCAGGATATACAAGTGGGCTTGCAACACCTCTTCACGAGGAACATTCTTCACTTTCAGTCCTCGTGTTCCCTTGCTTCTCCCTTCTTCATGCCGAGATTGTTCCTTCTTCCCTGACATATAATCTTTGCAAAACTCCATAGCCTCCTCAACTACATATCTTTCTACTATTGAGGCTTCTGGTCGATAAGGATTTTTAGAATACCCTTTTAAGATCTTCATGTATCGCTCGAAAGGGTACATCCACCTCAGGTAAACTGGACCGCATAGCCTTACCTCCCTCACCAAATGAACTACCAAATGCACCATTATATCAAAAAATGAAGGCGGAAAGTGCATCTCTAGTTGTGACAAAATAATGTAACCCTCATTTTCTAGTTCATCCAACTTTTCAGTGTCAATGACTTTGTTACAGATAGCATTGAAGAAAACGCACAATCTTGTCACTGTGTTTCGTACTTCATCTTTCATTATGCCTCTAATAGCTACTGGTAATAGTTGTTGCATCAACACATGATAATCATGGGACTTCATTCCCACTAACTTCAAATCGTCCATTGAGACACATCTTCTCACATTCGAGGAATACCCTTGCGGCACCTTCATTTCATGCAAACACCCACACAAACTTCTTTTCTCTGCTTTTGATAGTGTATGCGCTGCTGGCTCCATGTATGCCCTCCTACCATCATCTCTTAGTTGTGGATGTAACCGTTCTCTTATTCCCATATCGACAAGGTCTAATCTCGCATTAATCCCATCCTTAGTCTTCCCTGGTATGTGCAAAAGCGTACTGATAAGGCTATCACAAACATTCTTCTCCACATGCATCACATCAATACTGTGTCTCACGTCTAGCGCACGCCAATATGGAAGATCAAAGAAAATGGATCTCTTCTTCCATATGTTCTTCTCACCCGCAACCCTCTGATTCTTACCAAAAGTGACATGGATACGTTCCACTCGACTGTAGACTTCCTCTCCGGTTAGTGACTTTGGAGCCATTCCATGCTCCGGTAAGCCGTTAAACCGCTTTCTTAGCCTACGATACGGGTGGAACCGATGAAGAAACCTCCTGTGGCCAAGGTAGACAGTTTTTCTTCCATGCTTTAGTTGTTGGAAGTGTGTGTCTGCTTCACATATTGGGCATGCTTTGTGACCCTTCACGCTGTACCCTGACAAGTTTCCGTACACAGGAAAGTCGTTTATCGTTGTGAAAATCAGTGCACGTAGCTTGAAAGACTCCTTCTTATAAGCATCAAACACATCTACGCCTTCCTCCCATAACTTCTTCAAGTCCTCAATCAAAGGCGCCAAATAGACATCAATATCGTTCCCTGGCTGTTTTGGTCCAGAAATCATCATAGATAGCATCATATACTTACGTTTCATACATAGCCAGGGAGACAAGTTGTATATTACAAGGAGAACCGGCCACGCACTATGTGTGCTAGTAAGAGTTCTATACGGATTGATGCCGTCTGTACAAAGCCCAAGCCGTAGGTTTCTCGGCTCGCTGCCAAATTGAGGGAAGATTTCATCTATTTTTTTCCATTGTGGAGAGTCAGCTGGGTGCCGAAGATATTTCCCATCAGATATTCTCTCATCAGAGTGCCATCTCAACTTCTTCGCTTTTGTTGCACTCGCAAACAAACGTTTAAAACGTGGTATTATTGGAAGATACCACATAACCTTTAAAGGTTGCCTTTTACTTGTCACATCACCACAACCACCATCTTTTTTCACTTTGTATCGTGCAGTTTTACACTTAGGACACTCACTAAGACCTCCGTACTCATTTCTGTACAGTACGCAGTCATTAGGGCAAGCATGTATCTTCTTATACTCCATACCCATTGTAGACAGGATTTTCTTGGCCTCATACATACGATTTGGAAGTACATTATCCTCCGGAAACATATCACACAATAGTTCAAGTAGCAATGTGAAACTACTATCGGTCCACCCACAAGTTGCCTTTAAGTTAACCAAATGTAATGTTCCTGTCAGCCGCGTGTACTTACTACCACTGTACAATGGTGTCTCTGCATCACTCCGCAGGCTGTCATACTCCTGCGACTGCGCAAAGGATTCTGCCTCAACATCGTTAATCATTCTCTCCATTCTATCTTCATCTATGACATCCACAGCTTCCTTCTTGTGTGACGGACAATCAGTTACTTCCTCACCATGCCATATCCACCTTGTGTATCGCAGATTTATTCCATCACAAAGTAGGTAATCCTTTATGACATCAACATCCCGTCTACTCTCATTCAAACAATTGACACAAGGACAAAAATACTTCCCATTTCTTGCAGGAGCATTCTTTTTAGCGAATTCAATAAATTCGTCCACCCCTTTCTCATATTCTTCACTAGTTCTCAAAGCATTCATCCAACTATGATCCATTTTGTTACCACCTAAGGCATTACCAATAACATTCACACGTTTAGTACAATTCTCAACGACATATGATGGGATTGCCTAATTAAGTTATTGCCCCCTCCTAGCCTCATCTCTCCTAGATAACAATCATTTAATGAATATTGTGGGCCGGGGGAGGCTACACTACTACAGAATTGAGATATAACCACCCCAAAAGACGTCCCAAATTGAAAATTGGGTGGTTAAAAAGATAGGCGGTGGCATTTTCGTAATTATATATATGTAGGGGAATTATATAAGAACCTCTCCAAAAAACTGGCACGGCACAATTGCACCCTATCACTATTTTCTATTAATTAATGAAGAGTAAATATCAATTAATAAGTATTTGACAATATTCTGGCAAAAAAAAGTATTTGACAATAATTTTTCATTTATTTGAAATTATAAATAATGCTTAAACTTACATGCATGAATATGAATTTAATTTTATTATCTAATTTGAGTAGAATATTAATTAAACTTACATGCATGAATATGAAAATGTAATAAATTATAAATATTGATCTCTCTGTGAAATCACGAATGGTATAAATTCAAAACTTCATTAAAATCATTTATTACATTTTCATGCCTTGTGTTAATATTGCAATGCTTTTCTCTACGTAGCTTTTACATATTTTTTATAAAAGAAAGTTTGCAAGCTAAGTGAGACGAAGAAGACACTACAACTCTTGAAATATTTGTATTCAACATCCATATTACCTCACATGTCTCTCTACTTCTTACAGCAACATATTGTAATGAATTTAAAAAGGAATTTAGCAACGTGTACATCACATGTCTCTCTACTTCTTACAGCAACATATTGTAATGAATTTAAAAAGGAATTTAGCAACGTGTAAATGCATAACATGTTATAAGGGGTCCTATAACAGGGGAGTCTTCTTAATAGATAAGCACAATCTCAACCATTTATATATAAGCAATATATAATAAGCACAATCTCAACCATTTAATTTATATTTCAAAAACAAAATATAACATTCTGTTACAAAAAAAAAATTAAAAACGAAGAAATAACCAACCTGATCAGCTAGCTAGTATGTTGGAGAGGTAGATGGAGATCCACGGTGGTGTGTGCACAGCAATGGAGCGACCAAGGTGGAGGAGAGAGCAAAGAAACAAAGAGGAAGAAGAAGGGAGGAGTTCAACGACGGTGTTAAAGTTGTGGGTGAGGAATTGAACAAGGGAGGAGGAGAGAGCAAAGATCCACGGTTGAACAAGGGAGGAGGAAGGAGTTGAAGCAAAAAAACTCTAGGAGGGGCCGACGGTGTATGTGGGTGGGGAGAGGAGGAAGAAGAGTTTTGTGGGTGAGGAATTGAAGAAAGAAAACCAGAGGAGGGAGGCCGACGGTGTGGGTGGGGAGAGGAGGAAGAAGAGTAAAGTTGTGGGTGAGTGAGAGGAGATGGGTGTGATAGAGAAGACCGCATGTCAGACAAGTGTCTGACATGCAACGCCTTTAGGCGTCCCAAATGGCATTTGGGACGCCTAAAGTAGGTAGGACTTTAGGCGTCCCAAATGCCATTTGGGACGTCTAAACCTAGTTCCAGGCGCTAAAAAAAATTTGTGAAATTTATATTTCGCGCCATGAAGCACATTAGACGTCCCAAATTTTAATTTGGGACGCCTAAAGGTTCCCCTACATATATATAATTACGAAAATGCCACTGCCTATCTTTTTAACCACCCAATTTTCAATTTGGGACGTCTTTTGGGGTGGTTATATCTCAATTCTGTAGTAGTGCTATAAATACATATTTAATGCTAAAAGTAAACTTTTCCGACGATTCTGGTTGATAACACGAGTTTACATTATTATCACGAGAACTCTCAAATTAAAATTGGATACTACTATTACAAGTCTGAAAACGTGTTTAGATTAGCTTTTGAAAAGTATCTTTTATGATTTATAAGATAAATATGTGAGAGGAGTTTTATCCTGACTTACATAAAAGAGCTTCTCAAACCATGGTTTCGTGATTTCCTAAACACTCACAAACCTTTACATGAAAAGTGTGATTTATAAGTTTAGAATCTAGAAGGTTCTCCACCACACAATGAGTGTTTTATTAATACTCACTTCTGGAACGAGTATTAGTTGAAGGGAAGATTCCGTGATCAATTCATAATGATCTCTATAATTATAAATTTTATGAACTTTCGATTGCAATTTTTTAAGAAGAATGTTTATCCGTCAATATTTTGTAGTCATCCCCTTTTTATATTGTGGACTTTTTATATCGTTTCAAATCATCATCAGTACAGACATGTGATTGTTTTCGCTCTTTTTTATTATGAAAAAGACCCAGAGAAGAGCATTATATGCTTAAAATATTGAACTTCAATTGATTGTCTTGCTGTTCAACGTACGGTGGAACTGTAGATCAAGGAACTATATGCAATATAAAAAAGAAAAGGAGACACCACGTGGTTATTGAGTTGAGGGCTTGAGGCATATAATAATCTCGAAGGCTCATGGAAAGTTATCTAATTATTGATGAGACAGCATGTTGGTAGCTAGGTACTCTTAAATATTGTCTCCATGCTTCTTCCAACCACTGAAGAATTTACGAAGGAAACGCAATATTCAATAACTAATACTGAAAGCCGAGTCATTATCATAATTAAATAGTCGGTTTTCTTCGTGCCACCCAGTTACCATCCTAATACAATTTACGATTTAAATTTGCGTCATTGATAATGTAATCTCATAGTATATTACAAAATTACAATGGACCTGATGGAGTGAGTCTTTCTGAGTTTAATTAGCTTTGTTGGCGCCACTAATATGTGTTCGCAAATAACTACGAGAATCAATGAATCAATTCTTCACGACAAAGCCAATGATATATAGTCAGTCACTGTCTTAATGAAGACCTTGATTATATAAAAAGCCACTCTTTTATATTGGCAACTCGCAGCTTTTATATTTGCTAGCAGAATTGGTGACTTGACTGGTATTTATTGTTTTTTATTGGGCTTTGTTAATGATTAAAAACAAAACCGCCGACAAGTTGTCTGAGTTATTTTAACCGGGCAAGTGATTGGTTCTTGTTTTTTTCGGTTGGGTTGCAGGTTGATGCTATCCAATTGATCTCAAAGTAACATATCAAGTTGAAGTCTGCGACTTTGCGAGAAACCTACTGTTTCATTTTCAAGCTATCAAGTTGTAGTTCTTGAGACTCTTATATTACTATTTAATTTGCATATCGTTTGGATTCAAGTTGCTCAATTTTGTCTCTCTTTTTATTTCATGTTTTAACATTGATTCATAACATTAAAGAACTACAATATATATATATATATATATATATATCTCCTGACGAAGTTTGAAAAGTTGTGTCAAATAAAACTAATCATCAGTTTATATTATGAAAATTGATTGGTAAAGAAGCTTTAGTTTCAATGTTGTTATCTCAAGGGAGACTATCAACATTTTGATCGAGTTGAATTTTCTAAATGGACATATCCTTTATTATATTTTAAGCTTTATACGAAATATTAAATAAGCAACAACTTATTATAAGAGACCAAATAAACTTTGCTTTAATGTCCAATGTGGGAGTTAATATCACTACTTTGGGGAATATTTGGTGTACCTGAACTAATTTTTAGTGCATACAACATCTTAAAATATTTCAAAATATTGACTGGTAATAAAAAAATACTTCAAGATACTGGATAGTACTAAAAAATTATTTTAGGATCTTGAAAAAAATATTATAAGGAACTGACTGGTATTAAAAAAATACTTCAGGATATTAAATAGTAAATACATAAGATACTAGATAATACTGAAAAATTATTTTAAGATCTTAAAAAAATATTTTAAGGAACTGACTGATATTAAAATAATACATCAAGATGTTGAATAATTGAGAAAAACCAATAATTAAGGATTATAAAATTATTTTTTGAAAAACAATCAAATCTTTTCAATTATCTCTGCTTCTGCTTGCTCCTTCTATCCTTTTTTTTTTCTGATATAGGTGGAAGGATTTGATTGGAGGTGGGAAAGCAGCGGATGGCAGCGGAGGGAATTGGAAAATAAGAGAAACCGCTCCCAAAAATGAAGCACCTAGTTTCCTTCTAGAGGGTGGGCAGGCTGCCAGGCTCCCCCAAGTCAACATTTTTTCCCCCTGACGAGAAGAGCTTGTCTAATATCTTCATGCTCCCTGTTGTGACTTACACACCATTCATGATCTTCAGAATAACCATAGCCAAAACCATGCTCCTCCATTTCCCCCACCCTCTCTTCCTCATTCTCTTCTTCTTCTTCTTCTTCATCCTTCTCTTCTCCATAACACTGCTCCGAAACAGGCCAACCCGCCACGGCCCTCCGTCCTACCCTCTCATCGGTTGCCTTATCTCCTTCTACGCCAACCGTAACCGTCTCCTCCATTGGTACACTCACCTCCTCTCTCTCTCTCCCACCAACACCATCCTCATTCACCGCCTAGGCGCACCTACCACCATCATCACCGCTAACCCACAAAACGTCGAGTACATCCTCAAAACCAACTTCCTTAACTTCCCAAAAGGCAAGCCCTTCACCGACATCCTCGGCGACTTCCTCGGCCACGGTATATTCAACGTGGACGGCCAGCTTTGGCGCACCCAACGTAAACTAGCCACCCACGAGTTCACTGCAAGGTCACACGGGGAATTTGTGATCCACGCGCTGCAGGAGGAGGTGGCCGAGAGGCTTGTTCCGGTGATGGACACTTTGCGTGTAAAACAACAACTGGTGGACTTGCAAGAGCTGCTAGCCAGATTCTCGTTCAATGTGATTTGTAAAATCATGTTAGGGATTGATGTTTGTTGCCAGCTGGATGCTTCCGTGCCTGTTTTGCCTCTCGCCGCAGCATTCGACGAGGCCTCGAAGATATCCGCGCGACGTGGAGCGGCGCCTTTGTTCTTGGTATGGAAGGTGAAGAGATGGATCGGAGTTGGATCAGAACGAAGGCTCAGAGAGGCTGTGGGAAAAGTTAGGAGCCATGTGACGAAAATGATTCGAGAAAGGAAGAAGATGACGAGACAAATGAACAACGAGCGCGAAGATCTCTTGTCACGTCTTGTATGTGGAGGTTACGAGGAGGACATGATAAGAGATTTGTTAATAAGTTTCATGATGGCCGGGAGAGATACCACGTCAGCAGCACTGACGTGGTTCTTCTGGTTACTTTCTCAGCACCCACAAGTGGAGGAGCGGGTTTTGAGAGAGATACAAGTCAATGTAGACGAGGCATTAGAGTATGAATCATTGGAGAAATTAAGGTTTTTGAAGGCATGTTTGTGTGAGTCAATGAGGTTGTACCCTCCTGTGCCCTGGGATTCTAAGCATGCCGTGGTAGATGATTTGTTGCCTGATGGTACTGTGGTGAAGGCTGGAGATAGAGTCACGTATTTCCCTTATGGGATGGCCAGGATGGAGGCATTGTGGGGGGAGGACCGGTTCGAGTTTAGACCGGACCGGTGGTTCGTTGAGAGGAACGGTGTCGAGAGGACCATGACAAATGTGTCTCCTTTCAAGTTTCCTATTTTTCAGGCTGGTCCAAGAGTGTGTCTAGGGAAGGAGATGGCTTTTATACAGATGAAATATGTGGTGGTTTCGGTTCTCCGGAGATTCAGAATCCGGCGGATTAGACCCAACAAGCCTTTGTTCGTGCCACTTCTGACGGCACACATGGCCGGCGGCTTCCATGTTTTGATTTGCGAGAGGGAGAAGTAAACTGATCCATCGGTGATGACTTAAAATGGGCTAAATTGTATTCTATTTTGAATGAGTTTCAGGATATTAAGGAGAGTCAATGGTTCCTGGTCAACTATGTGATGGGTTTAATATTTCTTTGTAGCATAGAAAAAACAACTCTTAGAAGCCTAAACAATTTATTCGCCATGCTTTGTTGAGCGTATGGCGCTTAATCTGTTATTTTATAAACTATATATTGTCAGAATATTGTTTCAGCAAGTCCAATGTTTGAATATTTCACGTGCAATGATCTTCACAAGGCACAATATCATTATATTAAAATAGAGACAGCACTAACGGTCAGCCATAGGACTTCATTAGCCCTTTTCTAATTTTGGAGAAACTACAATATCTACTTTTTTAGAAATCACTGTGATTTCAAAAAGAGAATATACTTTCCAAAAAGCTACAATAACAAGCGCACGTCATAGACATGATAGTGATTACATTCCTTCTTTAAAGACTTTATAATGATTTTCTAATTTTTTTCCTGTTAGCGACTTAGTCCATCCAATACGGATACCTTGATATCCTAGATCCAACCGGTTGACGAGTTTAACAAGCTGCTCTTTGGAAAGTCCAACCAATTTAGCTTCTGAAGCATCATTCTTTGGTTGAAAAGGAGATATATTACTATAATTATTTCAAGTCTCGTGAAAGAAAAAACTCCACTTGATTTGGAAATGCCCAATTAATAATTAATAATCATTATTCTGACTGTAGTTGTCCATCAAATCCATTATTGAACTAGCAAGACTTGCGACCATGGAAACATCAATTTCGTCACATCACTGCAAGGAGCAAGCAGACACATGGCGTGCAATGTGTTTTTTAAGCCTCCGCTTAACAAAGCAGTCAATTACAAAATCCATGATACTATTCACCAATCCATCCTTCTTATCCAGACCCCTTACAAATAGTTGTCGAGTCCAACGTGAACTTACCTACCAATGAACACCATCGTGAGGCACAAAGCAAAGAAATGTGAGACTGGTGTACTACTTGTCGCCTAACAAACAATTATCAGCACCACAAGTCTGTCGACTATATTAGTGCTCAAATCAATTACATAGACATGTTTGTATTATAGTGGAGCAGCATTCTTCGTACACATGGATACAGAAAGGTACATTGGCTGCCCCACAAAAGGGAGAATTGATACAGACAACGACGCTCATGGACCACTTAGTACACCTTGTGTCATGTGCTACCTGGAACTTCACTTCCTGCAGCTGGCTTGCGATTCAAATAGCGAATAACAGCATCTTCGACCCTGCTCAAGTTGCCAAACAAACACACCATTCAGCTACTGGGCGCCAATGTATTATGAATTCAAGCAAAATTAAAGATTACAAATTATTTCATGATAATTAGGCAGTGATGCCGAATTTAACATTGGCCAAGAACAAAAAAGATACCATCATGATTTGGGAAGGGAAAAATAAAAGACGATGGTATTGGATGTTTATACATGATACATCCGACTCAAATGCAGTTCCACTATTCTAGTTATATGGTAGATCACCCCCAACACAAGAAAGAGCATGCAGTGTGAAGTGTAATCAAAGGTAAGAAACATAGTAAAATCAAAACCATAAAAGGACTAAAGCTATACAGCAGAAAGCTGGTAAGCTTACCAAGGTTGGTTGAAGAAATCTGATCGACGCTCTTTTTCTGCATTGCGACTGGGTTCCCCGGCCACAAGTTTTAGATCCCTGCTTTGAGATTCAATCAAGGCATTTATGAATTCCACAGGAGATTGGCTAAACCCCAGAAAGAATGCCCGCCTCTTACGGTGCTCATGAATTTTTCTTATGATTGCGCATATTGATTCATCACAGGCTTCAATCTCTTTGTTCTTCTCCACATTGGCCAATAATGCAGACAATTCCCTCTGAACAGGAAAAGGGACATCAACTGTCACATCATAACAAGCACTTCCTGCAGGACTATTTCCTGAGAGCTTGATCCTGTGCTCCAAAAGTATAGGCTGTGGAGAGAATAAATGCTGCGATATCTTGTGTGAAACCATGGTAAACTTCATCTTTTCTTCCCCAAATACTTTCTGAAGAGCCGGGTCACAGAAGAAGAAAGAAGGGTCATTTGGGTTCTGTAACTTCCTGGCCTTCACATAATGCCAGATTGCAGCAACAATTCTCGGGCGGGTATCAACCTCAATACCAAGAACTTCTACCAATGCCGGAGAAAGCTTAAACTTTTCAGGTACATAGTTCATTTCCAACCGTATATTAACAGTAAATTCCTTGTCCCCTTTTCTCTTCACTTCAAAACCCTCATGAGGAGCAGGAGACCTAGCATTCTCCCACATAATAATATGACTATCAGGATAGAGCCTCTGATCCAAAGAAATGGTTACTCTTTTAAAGAAAGCTGAAAATTTAGGATAAATGGGGTTAGACCTCTGAACTACTCCTGGCTGATCAGGATCTACACCATCTTCCAATATTCTCCCTACAATCTTAAGAGTCCATGTAGGAGGCTCAGCATTTGGCTTCTTGGGAATTGTACGTACTTGATTAGCAAAAGTGTTAAATACATAGATGCGAAGAGTTTTCTGCATGCAAGCTGGGGTTTTGAGGGCTTCTTGGATGTCAACCTTCTTCCTATTAAGTGCAGCATCAACCCGGGATTCAAACTCAAGAAGCTGGGTGTAAAGAGCAGACTCTGGCAGAATTGCTGCCACTTTATCTTGAAGCTGTTTCTCAGGGAGCTTCTGCTTCTTTCTTCGGGCAGCAGGCGTAAGTTCCATGGGCCTTAAAGGTGACGCAGTGTTAGGTGGGGAAAATCCAATTGGGCGAATTGGTGGTTTTAGAGGGATCCGCTTTGCGCTTGAATTGCCAGGTGTCGAAAAGGAGGGAGGTGACACCCCTAAATTCCCAAATGCACCTGACTGGCTCGGATTAAGAGACAAACCTTGAGCGTGCAATTGAGCCTGGAGCTGAGCATGCTTTGACTGAGCTTGAGCAATAGCATTAGCATGAGCTTGGGACAGCTGAAACTGACCTTGAAAACCAGCCGCAAGCTGTGCTTGCGCCTGCGGCTGTGAAAAGCCAGGGTTTCCAGGAATAGAAGAGGATCCTATTCCCGCATTGCCAAATGACGATGAAGAGGCCCCAAGGCTCTTAGGCGGGTTATTATTGTTCACAGACATCGCTATCTCACTCTAATCAACTAGATAACCAAGCGTCAAAAAGCTCCAGGACCCCTTTAAAAGATTGTAACTTTACCTACAGATATTAACGGGCAAAGCAATGGCATACGCAACAGCTTCAAGCACCTAGATCATAACCTCCATAATCACGAAATTGGCATTTGCAGGCCAAAAATCCAAAACGACTAAATCTGAATCAATTATGATTTTACCTTTTCAGAAAGTCGCGGACAAAGGTCCCGGCGATCTGGCCATAGAAGATCCAAAGACCGACCTCTGGAGTAAGTCTATGGGCGCGAGCCAACCCTTGGGGGCACTAACCAGGTAGAGGAAACCCCAATAATTAGGAGCTTCGGTTGCTCTAGACACTTGTGAGTTCCGGATTCGATAGAATGAACAAAAAGCTCCAATGAATAAGAACTGACGAAAAAAAGGCCAAGGCAGTAGCCGTGAGTTCAAGCTCCGAAACAGAGTCGGCTTACCGGGAGGTCGATGGTGGCGCTGCCTAGGGTTAGGAAATTGCCGAATTGTAGATTCAAGTTGATCAGTGTTCAATTCTGAGGTTTATCTTTACGTCGTCGTTTCGATATAAGATTTTTTTCGTGTTTTTCCCTCTCTTTAACCATGCGTCTTGCATGTTAAAGTTGACATCTCGTGTCCGATCATGGATCATCGATCATCTATCAAATTGCCGCAAATTGCAAAGATTATATATTGATATGCTACTTAAAAATAAAGTGAATATTGAATAGTAGAAATTGTATTATCTCTTATAATTATCTTAGGAACCATTGGATTTTTAAATTTTACTTTGCTAAGGGTGTTTTGAGTTTTTCTGGTACAAAGATGTTTTGAGTTTTTTCAGGTACATGAGATTAGGATAGTTAATTTTATAATTTTATATTTGAACGAAGTGAAAGAATGGCGTTGAGAAAATAGAACGTAAAAGTTTAAAAAACATTTAAGCAAGAGACCAAATTTACAAAACAAATTTCGGATAATTTGGGCCAAATCCACATTAGAAATAGCTAGGGCGGGAAATGAGAAAAGCCCAATCCAGTTAGCCTCCGCGCCCAGCAACACTTAAACCCTAGTCCGTCAGCCCGGGAACGGTCGCGTTGCGCGTTCGTGTTAAACCGCTTTTGCCTCCAGAGAACCGATCAATTGACCGTGCTCAAAGCCTCAAACTCTCCGCCCAGCCGCGAAAATGGTACGTTCATCTTGTACCCTTATCCCACTTTGTTTGCATCTTCTTCTTTTTGACTTGGCTGCATTTTTCATTCGTTTGATTCCTTTTTTTTTTTTTTTGTTCCAGGTGAAATACTCGAGAGAGCCTGACAATCCCACCAAGTGTAAGTTTTTTCAGTTTTTTCTTTGCAAACTTTTATTTTTGTTTGATTTTCTTTGGTAATTATTGTGCGGATATAATACGAATAACGAAAGGGGCGCACTTTGTTTATGTTGCACTCCCGGATTTTATTGATCCGGAATTGCTCTTGAAATTAGCATAATATGGGGCATTTGTTGATCCTGATCCCATTATGACGTTGACACAGCTTGCAAAGCCCAAGGTTCAGATCTCAGAGTTCATTTTAAGGTATGTTCTGATTCAAACAAGATAATGTCATGAATGAACACATTAATATAGTGCATTTAACAACTTAATTCTTTCTGCTTAGGACAACACGTTCTTCATGATCCCCTACCTGATTTTAATTTTGAAAGTCGATAAACATGGCACCGCCTCAGTAGGATTTAGTTGTGATCCGAATAGCTCTCTCTAAAAAGTATCACTGCAGCATAAACCTCTCCTTTCAGTAGAGAAAATATAATTACGTTAATGATGAAATTCTCTCATGCTAATGAAAATAGAAATGCTTATTCATAATCACAACTCTCCTGTCATGTTATGTGGTAGACGTATATCTGACCTGTAGTCAAGTCATCTGCTATATATTGTTACCAAAACTGTAGGCAGATAAAAGCTAAAAGAGTGGAGCTGTTATTTGGTCCTCCTGTTTTAGCTGGAGTAATTATGTGTCCGCATTTGCAACTTGAATGAGAAATGTGAGCTGAATTCTGGGGTGCATCCATTCATTGTGTGGGTGTGAATTTTAAATTTATGTGTAGAACACAAGGGAGACAGCCTTCGCAATCAGGAAGTTGCCCTTGGTCAAGGCTAAAAGGTATCTGGAAGATGTTATTGCTCACAAACAAGCCATTCCCTTTCGACGTTATTGTGGTGGAGTAGGCCGCACTGCACAAGCTAAAAACCGTCATTCAAATGGTCAAGGACGCTGGCCTGTCAAATCAGCAAAGTTTATTTTTGATCTGTTGAAAAATGCTGAAAGTAATGCGGAAGTAAGTGATATTCCTTGGTGGTTTCTGGCCAGATTATTTTATTATCTGATAATATGCATACGCATATTGAAATATTTTCTGTTCATAACTGTTACTGAATACCTTATCCAACGTGCAGGTGAAAGGTCTTGATGTAGATGCACTATACATTTCCCACATTCAGGTAAATCAAGCTCAGAAGCAGAGGCGCCGTACCTACCGTGCTCATGGGAGAATTAACCGTGAGTTTTCTTACTTATATGTTCTATTTAAGGGGAAGAGAAAGTATATGATGAGTGCCAGAGTTAGCATATATGTTTAAGTGTATGATATGTTTTCTTCCATTCTTTGTGCAGCATACATGTCATCACCCTGCCACATAGAGCTGATTTTGTCTGAAAAGGAGGAGCCAGTCAAAAAGGAGGTATTCATCCATTTCCTTTCAAGTTGTATTTTTAATTACATGTCGTAAAGTAGAGGTTATGATTAATTTAAGGTGACCCCGGAGGTTAATTTCGGCGCATAGATAATGTGAAAGCGTTTTAAATGATTGAAACTCGAAGTTTCAAATTTCTGAATTGACACTTGGCCTTCTGAATGGAAGCTCTGACAGAGGTGCCCATAGTTTCGCTAGTTCTGTCTGTTTTTTGGCCATATGCCATTCACACACGACACACGTCACTTTATAGCTATCTTGCTGATGCGTGGCGTTTAGGTGTAGCTGAGCTCTGATGAAGTAGTGGTTAATCTCTGATTATTGCTCTGTATAAAATATGGTAGTTTATATTTACTATTAGTGTGTAGTATATTCATATTTTGTTGACAGTAAGTAATAGTTTTCCGAGGTTTAACTTTTGGATGTTTCCTTACATACGGTTGTTGAGTTGTATTTATTTACATCAAGTTATATTGTGGCTGATTGTTGAATTTGATATTGCAGCCCGAGACCCAGCTGGCTCCCAGGACTAAGAGCTCGTAGATTGGTGTACCCTGGCGCTCGTTAATGAGATCCGTAGCTTCAGAATGATTGTCTTTTTCGTTTCCTTTAATTTTGATCAGCTCGTTTTGGCTTGTACCCCAACACCTGGCCGTCCACAATTTCACATTGACGACTCTCTATGATCCAATTTTGTTACTTTGTTATCTTTCATATAGGATATATCAATTTGAAGGATCTGGTTTCTGGATACATACTGCTTCCTCTCTGTCTTGTGCTGAGTCCGGAACATTGATTTTTTGGTTGTTCAACTTCAACACACTCACTATTAAAATTGGGGCAACTTGGATCATTGTTAGAACCCTAATTGTTTCCGACAAAGTATTATTCTCTCCGAGATTCTTTTATAAGATTTTAAGATTATTCCTAATAAAAGTTAAGAGAAATATGTTTAATAATTTTGAAAATTTAATTGTCAGAGATTTTAGGCTAGACAAAATTAATAATTCAAGTAAAGCATGTTGTACTCAACAAATTATCACATCAAGTAAAGCATGTCTGCTTCACATATAACTAGTTACCAGTAAGAGTTGAAATTCGCAGGGGGTCATTGTTCTTTCATCAAAATACCATAAACGCGTTGATATATGGAATTTTTTAAGATGAAAGTCACTATATAGAGTTCGATGACTCGCCATAATGGTCAACTGGCCGAAAGAGATGCTACCTCAACCTATTTCAATCTGGCTTCAACTAATGATGTATTTAAAATTAAAGCATAAAATTATTCAAACCAGAGATTCACGTCTGGCATTGCCCATGATTTCAACATTTTAAGCATTGTCTTCAGGTCCATGAATGGAACCACTCTAATAACAGAGATAATGACAGCAACCGAAGAACATCAACTGGTTTTCTTTTCCAAATTCCAACAATGGATGCCATGTCAGTCTCACTATCCTGCAGAGTCGAATATGAAAGGAAAAAAGATACCCTAAAAGGCATCCTTAACATTTCCAGTTTTCAACCGAAAAAAAAAAAAACAAGAACCGAAAAGAAGAAGAAAACATCCTTAACATGGACTCTTTCTCGTCCAGGTAATCCCAGAAAAGTGACACCTCAGTCAGATGCAAAAAAGACGACTCATGACTCTGCTTATTACTCAACACAACTCAAACTTCAAGCTAACATGACAGCACAATTACGAATAAAAGGGTTAATCTTGGTGCCGCTGCCACTTTCAATTTGCTTCCACTTCAGTTTGTCCATAGCTGGATCAGGCTTGCAAGTGTACATAGTCAGGGCTCGCTCCGAAGAAGAAACAGAGGTTGCACCAATCACAAGCAGCTCATTACCCAGAGACTTAAATGCCACTCCCCATCCTTTCTGTGCATCAGCTCTAACCGGAACTGGTCCCAGTTTCTTCCACGAGTTGCTTCCCTTCTGATACACCTTCAGCTCATTAGAACAAGAATCCAGAGAGTAAAGCTCGTTCTTGGCAACAGCAATAAGAGGAGGAGATTGTGAAATAGACAGAGGAATATCCTTCAACATGTTTGGAATCAGAGTCCATGTTTTTGTCTGTTGGTCATAGTACTCTCCACACTTGAGCTCTTTGTGGTTCTCGCCTAGTCCTCCCATTACATAGACCCTGTTGTCCATGAAACACCCAGAACAGAGCTTCCTCCTTCGGTTCATATTAGGGAGGCGTTCCCATGAATTGGTCTCTGGATTGTATTTCTCAGCAGAATTCAGGATTGTCTTACAAGTCTCTGTTTCAAGACCCCCTGCTATGAAAGCAAAGTTACCACATGTTGCAGAGGCAAAGAGACACCTTGGGGTGATCATTGAAGGACCTTTAAACCATTGGTTTGCTGCTAACTCATATCGCCAAACAACAGCTCCTTCAATCTCTTTCCCACAAACGAAAAGATTGGTCCCAGCACAAAATGACTCTTTGTCTCCATACTCGAAATTGTAATCTGATGGAATCACAGGGAGCTTCCTGCGAGACTTGAAATCCCTGTCAAATGTCCACCAGTTGGTGTCCCCACTTGCTAGCATGAACACAGATGGCTCTTTGAATCCCAGGAGCTTCCTGATTTTGAAAATTTCACCACTCTTAATCAGACTCAAGAACCTCCTGCTTAGAAAGCCCAGTTTCCAGTACTCTGCTCTTGGAAATCTTGCAAAGATCACATTTTCTAGCTCGTCGCTTAGGCACGGATTATGTATGAAATCTGCATCCTGAGGTGACTCTTCAGAACTCATCTTCTTTGTGATGCGAGATTGTAGGAACTCAACAAAAAGGTGGGTTTTGGTGCTTCCGACAGGGACTGCTATTGCAGTGTAGTTGGCCTACTGTGTTGTTTGATGCAATTTCTTGACAAATTATATATATTCTCCGCACTCAGATTCTTCTCTTTGGAAAAAAGAAACCTTTTTTTCACCTTCTAGCTATGTACCTGTAAATGCGGGTGTAAAAAAGAAGTCAAGGGAAGGCATTAAGCATCAATCACTGGTTTACACTTTGAGAATAAAAACACACCGCATTGATGTGGTAGGCAGGAACATTAAAACGAAAATGAAAACCAGAAGCGTCAGAGTTTGAGCGGTTCTATTCCACACAATCAGAAGTTTAGGAGAACGGAAAATTTGAGTTTCCAACAGTAAGCATCGATTTCTGGTAGAACTTTGAAGGGGTTGTATAATCAAATCATAATAAAAAAATGAAGATAATGAAAGTTGTAAATATTAACCTCGAGAACAGACACAAACAGTAGAATTTAGAACGTTATCTCCTACTGGACCTAGTTTTTGGCTATCGAGATGGCTGGAATTGAATCTCAAATATCCATAATTCCAAACAGAAGGTTCCCCAGATGAGCATGCACCCGAGGAATAAAAAAAGCAACAAACTTTAGATTCTGGTCTGATTACCATTCAGATATTAATAACACAATCGGGCACGGTCTTGGAAGAAACAGAACAGAAGAGACTAGAGACTGCAAATTTGATCCAAAGGGGAAGATAAAGAAGCAGTGAAGCTTTGGTACATGATCTCTCTCAGAGCCTCAGAAGCTCAAAAATCAATCAACAACCAGTGTAAGAGAATCCAAATCAAGCAATAAAGCAACAAATAACAGAGCAGGGTATGGAATCATCATCAATCAACTCTTACAAAACAAGCAGAAAGGAGCCATTTTGCGAGGGTGCTCCTTTCTCCCTCTGCTTCTCACAGCAGAGACATGCGAACCTGAAGCTTTAAGAGAAGAGAAAGGGAGTGAAGAAGGAGAAGACAGGCCACAAAAAAAAAAAAAAAGCTAGGAGGCCATTGAAGCAGAGGGGAGAGAGGGAAGAGAGTACATGAAGACACCCACTATTTGCTGGAAAATGGTGCATATAGTTTAGTATATTGGGGGGTTTTGTCCTTGGGAATTAAAATAGAGAGTGAGAGTATGATGATCAACCACACCAGCAACACAAGAAGGCATTTTTTTTATTTACCCATTTCAGAAAAAAGGTATAGAGGAGTTTGCAGTTTAGAGAACTGTGCTCTGCCAGTGGTGCCTTGGCTTCCCATGTTGCTTCAGCAGTCCGATGTGAGCAAAAAGAAAGAAAGAAATCAAATGGGTGCAATGAAACTCACTCTGCTCCTTTTGCTTTCTCTTTCTTCATTTATTTTATTACTAATTGCTCACTTACCCCCTCGTTTCAAGAATCAACCAAATTTTATATGGCTCTTAATTAAGTGCCCTGTTTACCAAGCAAGTATCAGTGCGATATGCTTATTACTACTCCACCAACTCACCATTTGTTTTATCTTTCATTTTCCTTCGGTTAGCCATTTAAACATCAGAGGAAACCACCAGTCAGTGGTCTAAACTCTAAAATCTAAACAAGAAAATTTGAATTAAATTACATTTAATAGTGTCCTTCAAAGAGAAAAATCAGAAACAGAATTCAAAACTCAAGTTCTACCACATTAATGTTGAGTATATATGAGAGATTTCATACAGAGAAAAGGTATCACTCCACATAACACATATCATCTAATGTAATTATGTTTGTCATTCATTCTCTTAAAAGCTTAATGTGCAAATTTATCCTAAAATTTTTTTCAAGTTTAATGTTACTCTGAAAGTTTCAAATATAGCAATGTTGTTTTGTATTATTAAAAAATTGAGGATGCCTGTTAATTTTTTAACAGTAAGTAGGCAACATTGTTTTCTTTTAATACTTCAAGGTAATATTTAACCTCGAAAAACTTTTAGGGTAACATTACTCCTCAATGAAAATTTTTGGGATAAATTTGCACCTTAACGCTTTTTTTTTTTAGAACACACAGATGATATTGTGTTAAGAATTTGAATACTGAAACAACAACAAATAGAGAGAGGAAGACGACAGGACTATAATAGATCAAGGCACTAACAAGAAAATAGTAAGGGTAAGAATGATATAAAATTTATCTATATACTGATCTTCACACAAGTAAATTCAATGACTTAATTCAACAAAAGACAAAGAACTAAAACGAATAATTAAAATCGTAAAATAAAGAGTGCAGGTTGTTTCAGGGGGCACAGGGGATCTAAAAGGTGAAGGATTCTCCAATCACATTCACAGAGAAATGCACTTGGTTGATGAATAAGGAAGGGCCACAATAATTAACTGTGCTTGCTGACGAATTTTGGCATCTCAAAATACCCTGTCATGGACCACTAGCCGCAGTTTATAGTGGCATCTTCCATTTAATTAAATCAAATAAAATAAATTTGGTGCCCCTATTCATTTCAGTCTTAAATTAACACTTGTATGCTTTTAGCATAAGGAATTTAATCTTCAGTGGGAAAAATATGCCATATCACTATTAGGGGACCCACTTACTGTTTTTGTTTTTGTTCTTTTCTTTTGAAGATGGAGTCTACAAATTACATGGATATGGCTACGGTCCTCTTCCTTCCTATTCACTCACGGTCCTCTTCTCAATCTGGACCGTTGGATTAAGATCTCAACGGTCCATATTTTTTTTAATATAAAAATATTATTATTATAATGATAATATTTTTATAATATATTAAATTTGGACCGTTGAAATCTTAATCCAACGATTTAGATTGAGAAGAGGACCGTGAATGAATGGGAAGGAAGAGGACCGTAACCGGATCCCAAATTACATACTTCGTGTGCATTTAGATAAACTTTTAAAAAATAGTTTTTATAATTTATGAGATAAATATATAAAATAAATTTTATTTCAGCTTATGAAAAAGGATTTTTGAATCTACGGTTTTACCTTTTTCAAACACTCAATAATCATCACTTATCAGTATAATGTAATTGCATTTTAACAGTGTAGCAGCAGAAACACAACCATCAAACAACAAACAACAAGCAACAAACGAACAATAAATTAATTAATGCAAAAGAATATGATGAATTTAAACACACAAGGGTACAACTCTCCTTTGTATAGGAGGAATAAATAACACTCGCTCTAATACTTAATATATGATATATTTGAAGAGTTAATATTGATCTAAATATGAGAAATATTTTCATAATTGTTAATATTTTTCTAATTTACCCCTATTGATACTCCCTCAACAATAAACAAGGAGGAGAGGGAATAAAGGAATTAAAGAAGATGACTAGTGTATTTTAGAAAATATGTGTCATATTAATTAACTTTCTGAATCTAATTAAATTAGCTAAATATGTATTATATTAAGGATGGAAGGAAGTAGTATCTTGTTTTATGTTCTGGAGGTTTTTAATGTTTATTCTTTGGAGTCCCGACACGAAGATCTGTCGTGGAATGCACAAGCTTTATAATTAAAGCTGCTTGATTATAAATTATAATTAATGGAAACCCTTCTTTCTCTCTTAACTCTAAGAACATTTATATTTCACTTTGTGCTCTAATGATATACTTACACACACTCAACATATATAAATAAAGCGGAAAGGGATGTAAGTGGCTTTACCTTTTTCAGATATGCAGTTGCCACATTCATTCCAATCCCTTTTATGTATACATATAAATTTTAAAAAGGGTTTAATACATGAAGAATGTATGCAATTTTTCAAGTACAAGGGCGAAAAAAAATCCTTGAGAATAAAATATGTAAAGGAATAAATTATCTAACCTGCATCATCAGTGTCCTATATATATTTTTATATATATTCAGTCCTTTCTAATCAAGAATGATAATTCATTAGAGGGTTAATTATTTAATTTAATGAACGCGAATTGGAAAAAGAAAGATGCGATGTCTTAGCCCTACTAAGTGGGAGTCGATTGGCATACTGAAACAGGCTATGTTTTTATAATATTATATTCTTCTGTTTACCCTAAGCAATTTATTTAAACTAATCTCTCTAGGGTTACATGTCGTGATTCCACAGCAACAGTGTGGTGGATTTTAATTACTTTTCAGTTTCATCAATAACCACCTAGCTAGGGTTAGCACTTGTCCTACGATGAAGGAATTATTTAATTTATTATTCAAAAGCACTTTGATCCGCGAAAGAGTAAACAGCCCACAGAAAAGTAAAAGGAATAAGCTAAGTGTTCCACTGTATATATACTGTAATATATACCAACTTTTGAGGAGGATTCTTTTTTTTTTTTTTTTAAACCAGAGAGAAGGATTCATATATAAAAAACTATATCATTTAGAGGTCATTGATCTAAAATGTCACTTTTTGGGCTGCTATATATGCACATGTTCGTATGTTTTAAATATGGGTAGAAGAAAGATCAACCTTTCTTTTTAAATTAGTAGCTTCTTCACGAATGGGACTGGCACAGAGAAGTGATCAGATACCGTGGTAAAAGTTAATTTACAGCACTGAATCACGTTTATTCATGCAGTGAAGCACCCGTGATCTTTCTGTGAAGATAAGAACAGGTAAGCTTCAACTTTGCTACCTAGGATTTACTATTTACATTACTCTTGTTTTCCCTTGAAAACACAATTTCAAATGATTTCATTTTTTGGGAAGAGATATACAACTTCAGGTCGTGTGTACTGTGTAGCATGGCAAATTTTGATGGGGTTTATGTGTCGGTGGAATCAATGTTGGTATAGAGTGTGAAGGGGATCAGAGAACAATATGTATGTTCTCTGAGTTGTAATTGTGTTGGTTGTGTTATTTCCTTTTCTTATAATGCTTTCTAATAATAAAAACTCATGATCAGTTTTGTACCGTCTAATTATTAATTATTATTAATAGTTTTGAAAGCATAGTGAAATCAACTTAACTCGTCTAGAGTCCCATTTGATAGTATATGCGTTAGGGGTTTCATTTGGTTTGTTTTTTAGGTGTAAGGTTTGATTTTGTTATACAATTCTCGTTTGGAATAATTTATTTTTAGGTAATAAATGTTTATAAATCATGATTCATGGCATACGAGGTAAATATATAAGAGGGGTTTTATCTCGACTTGCGTAATAAGAACTTATTCTCTAAAATCCAAACACAGACTTTTATGTAAGAGTTGTAGGAACCAAAAGTTGTTGTGCAATGAATATCACCCCAAAAAAGTTAAAAGAGAGCAAAAGTGTGTTAATTAATCGTTAAAAAATTAATGTTAGTTGTTAAAAAATAAATGTTGATTGATTGTTACCATTTTTTAAAACTTTCATGATAAAAATGATCCAACAAAAACTTTTGAATGTTTATAACTTCTATCGAAAAACTTTCTAAACAACATCGGAGCTTAGCTTTTTTTGTTTTTTTTAACAATTGTTCGGTTTAAGGTTATGACTTCTGAGTTGTGTGTTCTTATACCTTCAAAATCATGATTTCACAAGCACTTTTCCGTAAATCGAGATAAAATTTCTCTTACATACTTACCCCATAAACTGTAAAAGTTATTCTCCAAAAGCTAATCAGAACACATACTAAAATGAATTTAGTGAAACCACTCAGAGTGAAAAACGCAGATTGTTTGCGAGTCACGCCACTTCATTTTATTGATGTGGACACAGAACTTAATGCGTGAAACGAAGCTTGAGATTTAGGAATTAAAGAGTGGGTGCAAATTCTCCTTAAGCTATCCATCATGACGGAGGGCACTTTTTCCCAAAAATATTTTGGGGACATTATTTTTAGAATCAAACCAAAACATGATTTCTATACCCGGGTCTGACCTTTGGGCATGTAGAAAACACTCATGGTTGGAATTTGGTTCCCATTCTTTTTTTTGAAAGAAAATCATCGTCATATTTTTCATATAGATTATTGGATTGAAATCTTAATAGTTTATATTTAAAAATAATATTATTATAATAATATTATTTTTATAATATATTAAATTTAAATATTTAAGATATCAATCCAACGACTCAGATCTAGAAAAATAACCATTATTTTCTTTTAAAAAAAAGAATGGGAGCCGATTTGCACAATGAGATCTTCTACCTCCTTAAAAAAACCTTTGTCAGATGGGATTAGATCAGTCCAGTTCCTATTAATAGGTTTCGAATGCTGGTGGTCCCATTGTAACAAACAAAAAACAAAAAAAAAATCGATGCTTGATGAGCACAAAATAAGCAAAGAAGTCAAAGGAATAAAAAAGTGACAAGATCTTTTCAACAATCAATAAAAATTATAACTTAACGATTATATGGGTTCTATTAATCTGTTTTGTGCATAAACATTAAGAAATAGAAAATGGATGAACCAGATCTTGAGATTTAGGAATGAGGGTTATTCAAATCCCCCTTAGCCCATCTATAATCCTTTATGGATGGCACTTTTTTCCTGTGGACATCTCCTAAACAAAATTTTTAAAGTCGAACTGATTTAGGGTCTGTTTGAGTTAGTTTGTAGAAGTACGTTCACAAAGGTCGAGATAAAATTCATCTCACATATTTATTTTGTATACCGTGAATTATATTAAAAAAGCAATTTCTACCTCTAATCCAAACAATCATTTAATTGGTTTGTTAAAAAAGATAATAAATCGGTGCTTGATCTAGTAACAAAACGATAGATCGAAGCAAAAGAATAAACTATCAATCAGATCAAAAACAAAATTTTTCAAAAACTAAACCAATTCGGTCAATTGGAACAAACAATAATGAATCGATGGTTGATCTGCTAATAAAAAGATGAATTAGAATCAAAGAAATAAAGAATTGATCAGATCTATAGATAATAAGTAAAAACTATGAATTTGATTAATTTGCTAATCTATTCAATGCATGCATGCCATAGAAATGGAAAAATTATTGAGATTTGGGAATTTGAGGGGTTTAGGTCCCCCTTAAGCCATTCATAATCTTTAATAGAGGACACCTTTTCTAGGTATTCCTTGAGGACATAATTTTTAAAATTGATTCAAATCAACCGGTTTAATAAAAAAAATGAATTGGTGCTTGATCAAGTAGCAAAGAGACAACTCGAAATCAAAAGAATAAAGAATCGATTAGATCTATTAACAATTAGTATAAACTAAAAATAGATGATTTGATGAATTTTGCTTATATACTTATTGCACAAAAGAGATAAAAAGAATGGATTAAACGAACCTTGAGATCCAGGAAATGCGCGATTTGTTTCTCTGTTGCTGCCTATCGTCGCTAAAAATAAGAACATGCGAGAGGACTGAGAGTGACCCGGGATGTGAAGAGTAGAATAGAGAGACGCTTTTTATAAGGAAAGTCGAGATGTAATGATATTAACGCCATCAATTAATTCATTGAATTCTTCCAGAAAAAAAATAATTCATTGAACTTATATGTGTTAGTAAATGTACATTGAATATGGCATTGATGAAGGGAGAATTCTCAAAATATTTTAATTTTACCTTGTATCTTTTTTATTGGGGCAATTTTGTTTGAAGCATTGTCTAACATAACTTTTAATAGAAATTCAAATTTTAATTCATCAAACCGTAGAAAATCACCCTTATGCTAAACCCAACTTCGTTGATAACATAACACTAAACTTACATGGTAAATGAACATTCAAATTTTGAGATACAAAAGCAACTAAACAACCCAACATTTTTTTCCCTCCTTTTTGGTAGATAAATAGCCCAACGGTAAAGTAATTTTCTTTTTGCCCAGAGCAACGGTAAAGCAAATTTTTTTTTTTTTTTTTTGACCCGGCAACGGTAAAGTAATTAAACTTCGGCAATTGACGATATTGGCAAATTTTTGTGGGTTAGATGTAATTCATGTAAAGAAAGGCTTTTCAAATATGGGCTTCATGAAACTTGGGTAATCATTCCTGAAATGGCCCAATTAAAGAGAGGCATTTACTCCTTCTAGGCACAAGTTTCAGCCACTCTAGGTAGTCCAATCAATAAATAAAAAAATTAGTCAAAATCAATATGGTTGGGTTTAACGAAATGAATTAATCCCTCAAAACGTAACGAATTAATGTTTGAATTCTCATTAGGAGAGGTACTCATATTTAATGCTTGGCAGTGATTTGAATAAAATGCGTCCAATAAGAGGATACCCATATCTAACGAAAAAATTGGTCAAAAAATAAACATTAAAACATGTTTATGCAAAGAATATGATTGCTTCTAATAAGAGAATACACATGTCTTGGAAAAACACATAAAAATTACTAACAGGGTTAGATTAAGCCTTCACATTATGATGAATTCGAGTTTGAATTCTTGTTAAGAGATGTGTCCATTTTTTATACCCGACATTTAGGAGGATACTCGTGCTGAACAAAATAAATAAATAATTTTTATTTTCTTCCTTTATAGAGGAAATATTTCTTAGACGGTCTATTTGTAAGATTATTTTGAATTAATTTTTTATAAATATGATTTTTTTTACTGCTCCATGTTTATTAATGAATTTATTTTCAATATTGATAATTATTAAAATTAATTCATAACTAAGGAACGACATTAATGATTACTGAGTTAATGTGAAAAAAATAAGAATAGGCCCAAATAAAAGGAAAAAAGCGAAGCAGTGGTGTCCTTTTTTCGGCCACCGCAGCCCCATCGTTACACCAAAGAAAGCAGCGATGGCAGCCTCATCCTCTTTCAGCAATTTTCTCTCCTTTATCTTACCCTCAAAACCACCTCCTCCCAAGACTCCTCCACCATCCCAATTGAACCTCCCTTCTCCTCCTCATCCTCCTCCTTCTCGCTTCTCCTCTCAGACTCACCACAAGTCGCCCGACGGCTTCGCTCCGCTTTTGGCTGAAGATAGCGAGAAACATAATTATTGCTTATCGGAGGAGTTATCCTCTGTCATATGCCCCTCTCTGGCTTATTCGAACACTCTCTTCTTCAAATCAGCCTACAATGTGCAGGTTATCGTTGGAGAGAACGAGTCCGAGGAGGGGCTCCTCAACAGGTTCCGTAGAGAGGTCATGAAGGCCGGTCTCATTCAGGAATGCAAGCGCAGGAGATTCTTCGAGAGTAAGCAGGACGAGAGGAAGCGCAAGGCCCGTGAGGCTGCCAAGCGCAACCGCAGAAGGTTCTCCCCTTTTTTGTTTTCGCTTTCAGCTTCCTCACTTTCTGTTAAGTTGGGGATAGAGAGTGAGGATAATTGATTTCTGGTTAATACAGGAGTGGGAAGAAAAAAAAGAAGTCAAGTTGCCTGGTTGATAACTTATATTTGATTGATTGTAAGGATGGGCCTTCTATGTGAAATTGTGCGTTTGATTCATTGGTTTTACTTCGTGATGGCAATTGATAGCAATTGTGGCATACTGATAAGATCATAAGAAGGTAGTGATGGCCGCAACTGACAATAGTTGGCTAAGCTAGAACACTGTTAGATGCTATTGTGAAAATTCTCTGAACTGTATATGGTAGATCTTGTCTTTGAAATTTAATACTCCCACCGGTCCTTAGGATAAAACATAAAACATATTTGAGGAGATAATCTTGGTTCTAAATATAAGATATAGTTTTCATATTTATCAATCTTTTCCTAATTTACCTCATATTGATCTCCCTCAACAATAATTAAGGTGGAGAAGGAAGAAAAGAATTTAAGAAGATGACTAGAGTGTTTTAAAAAATACATGTCATATCAACTAACTTCTTTAATCTAATCAATTAGCTAAACTTGTCTTAAACTAATGATTGGAGGGTAAGTTTTGTCAAAAGTAGAGAACTAGAGATAGGCTTGGGTGAAAGGTGCTAAGTTGTTCTCTCTTTCTTCAATCTTCACTAGCTGCCTGACCAATATATCGTAGACTATCATTAAAAACTTGTGTCTGCCTTACATTGATTTCAGGCCACGTCCATCAAGGTTTGCAACAGAGGGTAAGCCAGAAGTCCCAACAACAACCGAGAAGGAAGAGGATGATGATAACTGGGATCTGCCTGAAGAAGACGCTCCATACTGACCTCATTATCCCCCACATCTGTAAACACCTTCAAATTTGGTTTGGAGAGGCTTTTCCGGCGTGTAAGTTCTATGTAAATTTGTTCCTCGAGCTGAGTTGGTGGATAATTCCATTTATGTTTTTGTTGGATAAAAAGCATTTTAATTATTCCATTTGTGCATCATCTTTTTTCCACATTTGGTACTTTTGAATTCTGGCATCAACTTGAAATTGCTCTATGTTGCATCATTGGACAGTCTTGCAAAGTGCTTATAAGAAAAGGAGGAAAGATTACAAGTAGGATATACAGGGTAAAATTAAAATAAGCTTATCAGAAACAGGTTCTCGGGGGAAAAATAAAATATATTCTTATTGAGAGGACCTGTTCTTTTAAATGCATTCTTGGAGGTCATAGAAGTTAGATATAAGCCGAGTGTATAACAGGATGCATCTTTGGAGAATATTGTATTTCATGCTTGTTGCAGCATAGAAGTTAGTTGCTGTTGATAGTCTGCAGAACCACGTCAAGAAAGACCACAGCAATGCATTGTCTGCTCCTTTCACTTCTAGGGTCGATGATACTTTTCTCTGTTTGTTTGTTTTTTCTTCGTTTGTAAAGTAGCATCAACAATGTAGACCAACATATCGAGAGCAATTACAGAAGAAAGAAATTGAGGCATCGAACTAAGCGAGGTCATTCCTTGGACCAAAATTTCAGCTGCTTCCCTTGCATCCCGACTGCACCAATCGACATGAACTTGCCAATCTTTGTGCTCGTTTGGAATAGCTTATTTTTGGGCAATAAGTGCTTATAATTCGTGATTCACGGTATACGAGATAAGTATGTGAGAGGAGTTTTTTCTTGGCTTGCGTAATAAGGGCTTATTTCCCAAATATAAGCTCTCCCAAACACACACTTTATCCAGCCACCTTCACGTTTCAGCCAGCAGAACTTTCCACTTCCACCATTGAGTTTCCCACGCATGGTTTAGACCCAAAAGTATCGCCCAACTCTCAGCATACAAACTGTTAGCCGGTCCTAAGTTACACATGTATCCCCATAGAAACTTGCATTCATGGACTCTTGCCACTCCCCCACACGTGGCCAGCGTTCCGTGTCTAACGCAAGCACCATCTCCGTTCATCTTCACCCACCCCACGATAGTAGCAACCCACTTCAACTTATCTCGGACCCCCCCTTCCTTTTTTGACACAAATCACCTTGCGACCATTTCACTGGTCAATAACCTGTTGGCCACCCGTAGCCTCTTCGTGAAAAACCCCAGCATTTCTATTTAGCCATAGTTGATGGCATAAAGTGAGTGTTTGGGAAATAATAAAACTGTTATTTTAGAAGTCGTTTTTTACAAGCCGAAGCAAATCTTTTCTTACATACTTATTTCATAAATCGTAAAAATTATTCTTCAAAAGTTAATCCAAACACATGCAAAGTCACAAACCACTCCCTCCATTCTACTCCATTGATTGTGCATTTTTGGGACACATTCCACTCAGTCCACGCACTCGGGCTACTTAGCTGATAAATTTCACCCTTGGTAAGGAAAACTTTCTTTCAACCTCTTGGAACAGGTATTTAGACAATGCCCATTTCCTCATGGGTGATCACTTGCTCTTTTATCTTGAAATCCAACATGGTTTGAAGCCCTAGACGAATTTAGAGTCTGCATGCACTCAACACCGCCTCTAGGGTATCAAGCTGAAGCGAAAGTGACTGCGATTTTTCATCAATTTATTGTAGTTAGTGAACTTTGAGACACATAAACGCTACAGTAAACTGACTAATGTGTTACAAAACTACTGGACAGTGGTTAGGTACTTAGTTATCAGAATTAAGGTTTTTTTTTTTTGGTACAAAAGAGGGTCATCAGCCCAAAAGAAAATAAACTACTCTATGGGGGGCATTTAATCCCAAACAATCTTGATCAACTAAGGTTCTAAGATGTTGAGGACGCCTATCTAAAACAGCCGAGCTCGACAGCCCTTCCTTTGCTAAAAGATCTGCCACTCTATTCTGTTCTCTTGATATATGCTGCACCTGAAGACTCCAGTTCAGCTGCCTCATACTTTGAATATGTAAGAAGACCAAGCTGCAATTGGTACCTGAACCTTCTGTCACAATCAGATCAATGAGATTTTTAGAATCAGATTCTAGCATAACCTTTCTGAAACCAGCATCCCCCATAAATTATCAAGAATTCAGGATTAGGCAACGCTTAGGGTGCTGAAGCCCAAGCTTATGGCCTAGCGCAACTTGTGATGCGCGTGTCCATGATCAGCAAGAGCTTGTAGTCTATAAGAACTAAGAAGCTATGTAGATGCCACCATATATTTTTATTGGAATGATTGTGCAGTTCATAGTTTTGAGCCAATGTCTGTAATTTAGTTGTGGCTGTATAGAAAGGGAGAAGTAGAGCCAATAGTTTGAATTCATCTCTTGTGCCACTCAAATTCAATGATCTATGATATAATATTATGATAAATTAAAACTCCTTCCTGTGTCCTTTTCGAAATTTACCAACTACAATGCAGCAATGCAAATAAATTTTTGTAAGGAATTTGAGACTGCTAAGCTGTAACATTCTTTGAAACTCATAATCCCTCCTTTTTGCTTGCCCACATGGACCTTCCAACTCATACTCTGGCAGTATTCTTGACGGCCCATATGCAATAGTTGATTTGTTTATTCTCATAATGAGATGATTTAACAAGCATTTGAATGTTTAAATTAAATCGTGGTGGTTGTGAAAAGGATATTTATCTTATTAGAGTACACAAAAGGTAATTGAAAACATATCATCTAAGTTGTTTTTCTATACCTGACCACCCTCCACCTCATCAGAATAGACACCCATCACGGTAAATATTAATTAAATGTAAGGGAAGAAACTAGATCTTTTTTGTTTTTTTATTTGATCAAAGGTTTCCCTCTCAAGGCTTAGAGAGCAAAGGGTTCTCACATCTTCCAATAAGTGTGCTTTCTGGAATTTGAACTTGTATTCTCTTCCTTATAAAGGTGAGGCCCTTTACTAACTTAACCAACAGTTTGTTGGTAGAAACTATTTCTTCTCCTTCTTCTTCTACAAGACCGATCATCACAGATGATGCGTGTTCCCCATGTTCTCCTTTTGATTTTGTGAAGATTATGAAAATTAATTATTTGTGCTCAATTGTTTTATGTGTGTTAACAGTTAGCACTTAGCACAGCTTTCATGTGGTATTTTGCTTTAGAAATGATTACTATTTTCTATTCAAAAATTAGTTTTCCTCTCTGCTACGAAATGCCCCCCTCTTCCTCCATGGATTTAGGATCTATAACTATTCATGATAGGTTATATTATAAGGCGTCATGTTTTAGTCCTCATGTCCTTTATTTTGCATCTTTCTTTCTCCTATTAATTAATTATTCTTAAAATCATTAGTGGGGGACCATAAATTAAATTGATCATTTTCAAAGATATAATTTATTGCAAATTGCTAGATGACCAAAAGCTTGACATTCCCTTGCCAAAAATCCCTTTGGCTTTTTGTTCCTCCAACTATATAATGATCAGATTTAGTTATTTTCTACTACTTAGTTTTAACCATATTATATCACTACAGCTAATTTGCAAATGTTCCTTTCAATAGTTATAATGAAATAGTCAACAGTTTTTTTTTGTCACTAAATTATCCATCTCTTAGACTTGTAACGGAAAATTATGATTTTTTTGGCTTGAAGTTTCAGAAAAATTACTTTGTCAAACTGTAAAAACTAAAAATCAACTATTGACCGCTATATATATGTGTGAGATAAATAACTATATATTATCCCGGTCATAAATATAAGACAAAGTTTATTTTTTTGTGGAGGGGTTAAGGAAGCAAAATAAGTTACTTAATCATATCATATGTTATGTATCCTTAGATTATATATTAACTTATTAGTTAAACTAATTAGTTTGAAGGAAAAAATATTAATATTAATATTCTAAAGTAATTTAATTAGTTTATTTAATTTCTCAAAAAAAATCAACTTTATCTTATAATTAAAACCGGAATGAGTAATTTTTAAGAATATGTCATTTGTAAATCATGTATGCTACCACTCTGGTCCCTATTATAAGTCCTTCTTGACCAAAAAATTTGGTCCTATTTATAAGTCCACTTTCAGTACATAAATGAGCTTATGACAACTTTGCCCCTATTTATTGTACCCATAAAGAAATAATTTGAAGAGAGATAAAGAAGAAAAAGTTGAAAAGTACACATTCATAAATGATGGTATAGTTGGAAATTTACCTTATAATCATTGGGTTAACTATTTTTTTTTGGTATGTGAGATTTAGGTAAAAGGGACTTATAATAGGGACCAGAGTGGTATGAAATTCATATCACTACTCTTCAAGAAGTATGTAATGACTGGTTTTGGAATGGGTCCCTTGAGGGGATAAAACAAACTGGATTGAAATGATTATGTTTCACACAGACTGGTATTTTGCACTCCATGTTTCTCCTGATTGAGATGTCCTACACGTCTCTTAAACTTGCAATTACTTTCTTTTTGCCAGCACAAAAATTGCAATTACGTCTCTCTTATCTTCATACACACGCTCGTATCCCCTCTTTGTCAGTTTCATGTTAAACAAACCTTTTAAAAAGTTTTTTGGTTTTTTCCATAAGAGATTTTATACATTTCTAGAAACACTAACTACTTGTTTTTTCAAAAAAAAAAAATTCTTTAATTATATATTAACATGTCTAATTGTTGGAAACTTAAGTCAGCGTATCAAAATACAATAACCAGCGTGAATAAGGATTTGGCATAATTTTTGCGCACAACTTGATGGATTATTTAGCCAAAAAGTCACTGTCACGCGATGTAAGAATAATTTTTTTCACCACTCTGGTATTATTATGTCATAGTGATTATTCAAATGGTACTTATCATGCCACATCGGGGATATATTTTACGTGATTTTTTTTTTTGGCCCGAAAGATATATTTTACGTAAGAATGATGATGGGGATTGGTGCAAGTGGTGAATATAATTTGAAACCCTCAGAAACCATCCAAACAGAAAATAGAGCTTGTTGATTAAGTTAATTCGATGTTTGTTGAAAAACAATTACGTTAATGCGAAGATATTTCGGTTGATATGTTATTTTACCGTGGATGATACGTCGGACAGATCGTGCCAGTAGAGCCATTAACATCATGGACACAGGACAGTTGTCTTCTTAATTTGCGTGAAATTACGACATTCTAAAACTCTTTGGATGTAACTTAGGATTCCACCAAATTACGAGTATACTCTGCTAACTATTATTACATCACATGACACTAATCACCATTCTCTAAGAAGAGTATTTTGAGAATTCAAAAGCTTAGATAAGGTATTAAAATTTGGACCGGATATTGAACCAGTCAGGGTATTGGGTTAAGGGTCAGTGGGTTAGATGGGGGCCAAGTCGGTGAGAAATTGAAAATTTTAGACTTATTAGTATACAATTCTAAAGGAAAAATTAAAAAAATTACTTTTTTAAAAAAAATAAAAAATAAAAAACCCAGATTGGACTGGGTCAACCGACCGAACCGATCTAATGCCTGGTTCGCGCGGTTCCCGGGCCGAACTGGCCAGTCCGATCCTGGTCTAGGAACACTGAGCTTAGGTGACACGAGTCATCATTCTCTAATAACGGTGTTTTGGGAATTAAAAACTTAGATCTTTTCTTTTATTGGGGTTCAGAAAATTAGATAAACCAGTAAATTGATATGAGACAGTGATTCAAGAGTTAGTTGTTATAATCAGATCAACTTGATGTCAAATTAGTTATCATTAAAATTAATATTTAAATAAAAAATATTATTCCACTAACATATAAAACATTTACGTATAAAACACACATAATTTTTTTTAAAAAAAATAGAATTGTTATAGTACAAATATGATGTGTTGTTATTCCTTTAAACTTAAAGCAATAACATTCTAGGCTTAATAAGAAAAGAAGATAAAAACGGGAAAAAAAAAAATCAACCTAATCAACTCGTCTAAAACTGATAAGCTTGCTAGTTTACTCATCTAACCTACCGTGTGGAATCAGGGTTTGACCACAGCATCTTTTGTTATATACCAAAGAGTGACGCTACTGTCCTCTTTCGCTGTAGATAAGCCCAACATAACATCTGGTGATCTATACAAGTTGGAAAGGAAATATTACTTATATTACCATGTGATGAGAATAGAAAACAAAATTAATGAAAATGGGAAAGAAAAGGAATTAATAAAAGCGAAATGGAGGACCCATATCTACCAGCAGATCTCACCATAATTTAAGGGCACGTTTGGTACTAAGGAATTGGAATTGGATCTTAATTTTATGCCTAGGTTTGTTTGACATGATGGAATTGAAAATTTTTTCAATTCCACGTGGAAGCCAAATCTCTTTAATTCCATCAAATTTGCTTCCACCCAAAAAGCTTAGTTTTGCATTTCTTTGTACCCATTTCCGACCTTACCCTCTCTATATTTTCTATCATTACCATCACACTTGACCACTTTTGAAGTTGTTTGTGTTTCCTCTGCCTCTTACATCACTGCCGCTATAGCACAACTCACCCTAGGCCAAAACCACTGTCGGCGAGCAAGGTGCAAATTAGGGGTCCCGGTCCCGGTTTGATCTCGGTCCCGGTAATCCCGGGTGGGACTGGGATCAAACCGGGAATTCTCGGTTTTTTTAAAAAAAATAAATTTAAAAAATATTATTATTTTAGTTAAATTTTCTATAATCTAGTGTTTAAAGTAATTATTTAATATCTAATAAGGCCAAAATAATCACACAAATTGATATAGAATTGAAGAATAATATTTTTATTATTATTATTATTATTATTATCACATTCATCATTTTTGTTATTATTTTTATACATTATATAGTAGGATTAGTATCACGATATTTATAGTTTAACTCCAACTAAATATGTGATACACATTTTATCAAATTGTAACTTAAATTATGGGATAAAAAATACAAAAATAAAACAATAACTTAATTTTTAAGAAAAAAATAAAAAAATCGGGACCGGGACCAAGATCACAAGATGTGTGACCAATCCCGGGTCCTATTGATCCCGATCCCGGTCCTGGCCCCAACTGGGATGGGAAATTCCTGGGATCAAAATGTCCGGGACCGAGACACTTTGAACACCCCTAGTGCAAATCCTCCTTCAAAGACCTCCACTGCCAGCAAGTTGCAGACGATGGCAAGGATGAGTGGCGGTGCTTCTTTTGGAACAAAAAATGCCCATCATAAAGGCTTTTGATTTTTTATATGAAAATTTGAGCTTCAAATTACAAATTTGGGTTGTGGGAGCACCAGATCTAGTCGCAAACTTCACCAGTGTTGTTTACTCGCCTTCTCCATATCTTCCTTTGTTTTCTATGGTGGCGCCCCTTCAAGCTTAAGCCTTGATGTCCAATAGCAAGGAAGACGGAGAGATGTATTTAAAAGGGAGGAAGAAGAGAAGGAGTGGTTGGAGCTTCTGATCGGAGAGGAAGAAGGAGAGGGAGGAGAGAGAACAATTATGGGAAGGTGTTTTTTCCGAAAATGAAGATGGGATGTGTTGTTTTGGGAAGGTGCAAATTTATCAATAAAGTTTTATTCAATGAGCATTTGGCACAAATATATTTTAAAATAGACAAAAATACCAATGAACAATTAAAAATGGTGCACCCAGCACAAAATCGTTAAATTTTACCTAACGACGTTAAATTATAAGAGAAAAAAATTCCTAACGGCTAGAGCTGGTAAAACGGGGCGGCCCGCCAGCCCGCCAAAAACTGGCGGGTTCGGGCCGCCAAAATGGCGGCCCGTTTACAATCGGGCTAAACGGGCTGAGCCCGTTTAGCCCGCGGGTTGGTGCGGGCTGGCGGGTTGGTGCGGGCTGGCAGGCCAGCCCGCCAACCCGCGAATTTTTTTTTTATTTTTTTATTTTTTTGATTTTTTTACTCCTCAAATGCCCTCTTAGTATCCCGTATCTTCTTTCCTTTGATAAGGTGTTTAATTAATTCCCCATATTTTTTATTTGACACTTATTTTCATATTATATTTATTTATTCTACTATTATTAAATTTAAAAAAATATGTGTTTATATAGTTTTGTTATATGAATAGATGGAAAAAAAGAAAAGTAAGAATGAAATTGACTTTATAATATAAATGTATAAAAAAAAGAAGTGTGATATGAGCGGGTGAAAAAGAAAGAGGGTAGATTTTTTTTAAAAAAAGAGTGAAATTTAATAAATAAATAAATAAAAAAAATTGGCGGGCTGGCGGGCCAGCCCGCCTAAACGGGCTCGGGCTGGCTAAGGGGGCGGGCTACTTCAGCCCGCCCCGTTTTTGTCCCCAACCCGCGGGCCAGCCCGCATTCCCACTTCTACTAACGGCGTTAGATCAAATTTAACGGTTTTGTGTTGGGTGTACCATTTTTAATTGTTCATTAGTATTTTTTCCCCTTTTAAAACATATTTGTGTTACACGCCCCTCGAACAAAACTTTATTGATAAATTTGTACCTTAACCCTTTTTTTATTTAGGAGGGCATTTTGGTCTTTTGATGTAAAAATTATGTTTCACTGCCATAATATATTAAACATACTTTTAAAACTCATTTCAAGCATGTTTAGATTAACTTATTTTTCAAGAATAAACACTTATTACCAATGTTGTGAAAACCGGACCGGACGGTCGGACCAGTTGGACCGGAGCACGGGAGGGCTTTTAGCTCGTTCAGCATGGTTCAACCGTTTCAGGCCGCTTCACACCGACTGTTGGGCCATGAACCTGAGTGGTTGAACCAGGAACCGTTTATTGGTATTATTGACATGTTATTGTATTATTTTTAATAATTTCAATGTATTAGAACTTAGGATTTAGGAAAGATGATACATATAAGCTTTTATATGTGTTTATTTTTAAGTAATGTTAAAATTTCATTATTTTTTTATATTTATGTAATTATATATATGTATAATATTATTTATATTTAATTATTATGTTATTGGTCCGACCGCCGGTCCGACCATGCGACTTATGTCCCGATAGCCTCTCCGGTTCGACGTCTGGTTCGGCTTTTAAAACATTGCTTATTATGTAAGTCGAGATAAAACTCCTCTCACATACTTACCTTTGTATACCGTAAATCATGATTTATAAACATTTATTACCAAAAAATAAACTATCTCAAACGAACACGAACCCATATTTACATTTATTTTCATTTTCATTTTCATTTTCATCAAAATTATTTCTATCGTACCAAACGCGCCCTTAGAGGACAATACTGACAGAAGCGATCACACGACAATAATAGATGTTCATACATCTATTTTGGTTTTGTGGCGAATGGTCCTCGGAGATAAGCTCCATCACATCATTTCATCTTTCTTCTACACAATTTATGCAACTATTCACTTGTCAATATCATAATCTCAAATATTATCCATATTATGTCACAAAATTTTACCCAAATTAAGATATTAATATGTTATAATATTTATAATTTACGAATAACAGTATAACACGGCTTCTTACTCAGCCTCTGCAATATTCATAATGTGTGTGTGTAAGATTTTAGCTTAGGTCACAAACTTTGCTCTGGGGGGAAAATTTAATCTTCATAACGTTAAAATATTGAGAAGGTGTCTGTGGTCAGACAACATCATAATTCATAACACCGATTAATTACATGGTACCGGGAATTTAGACGAATATATCACATTTTTCACAAGTTTTCTCTGATCTCTCGTCATTATATGGATACAAAATACTAAAGAGAAAGAGAAAAATGACAAAAATAATAATGTGACTATGTGTATGTCATTGAATCCTAGGCTTATTTCTTAAGGTCAAGCACCGTGGACACTACTACTTGACATATATGGATATATTTGAATTTAGCCGATATTTTAAAAGGATAGATTCCTCACATCGTCTGATATCTACTTGATTCGTCTTTTCCCATTTTTAATATACTGATTTGTCTTTTTTATATTTTCAATATAATTTTTTAGAATTTTCCCATTTTCTTATTGCCCCCGTTTTTTTAATAAAAATGTTGCAGAGAAATGTCATACGTATAACCGGCCTAATTAGAGTCCAAGGGCCAGCAGGGGCTTAGGTGGCAGAGATCTTGACCAATACATGCCCGTAACGCAACGTGTCCCCAAGAACCTCCACAAGGCATATAACAAATGGATGGTTCAACTCATAATTGAGTTAAGATTGAGCCGAGGTATCCCTCTCTCATTCACGCCATCCCCAAAAAAAAATCGATTTTTGTCCAGCGGATAAGCCTAACCCTCGGAGGTTCCTAAGAGCCGTTTTATCAACAACCGCTCATCATTTTTTAATTATTTTTGCTTGACTCTATCCTGCCGTCCACGTGGCATCTTCGGTTCATTTAATAAACACCAAGATCTCAACTGCCGACGGGAAAGGTTGGATCGGCCACATGGCAATAAAAGGAAGCCAATCATTCCCCAATTGTGTCTACTTTGTAGTAAAGTAAAACACACAAGCCAACTTTCACGCTGGTTACATGATAATGAATAATTTAACTATATACACTTGACTCCACAAGTTAAAAGACAAAAATGATTCGGTGACAAATTAGCCGTATGAATATGTGATTTTGGTATGCGAGTTTTGTTCTCTCTTCTCGAAACCGAAAATGTCAAGTTGAATGGGGCCCAAATCTTGTTCTTTACCCATTCCCTTGAATTTTCTACTCACCATGTTGATCTCATGGCTTGATTTCTGACTGGGTTAAAGACTATAATTATTAATTATTTTATATAAATCGACTATATAATTGTCCATTCAAAATAATTAGGCGAGTAGGACAAAAGTTAAACAGTAAGCTCCAAGATAACAGCGACGATCGACTCGAGTCGCGTCTCCATGTTTATTCTTAAATGCCTGATCATTAATGTTGGCTTGGCTCCATTTCTTCCAACCCATAACTAAGTTATATATATCGCCTATTTCAGAGCTCTCTGTCTCGCCTCAAGGTTGTTCCAATGGGGGATAATTCCAATAATCGTGAAGAAACAGTAGCGATTCACAGCCTTGAGGGGGAAGCTGAAGGAGAAGAGAAAGACCCAGAAAGCAATCCACTGAATGAGCCACTGCTCAAGAGGAATCGCACACTTTCCTCCAATCCACTTGCTCTCGTCGGAGCCAAAGTTTCATACATAGAAAGCTTGGACTACGAGTAAGGACTTCGTTAATTATATGCTGCTCTGCTATTCCAATCCTTTGCTTCAAATTCAGAGAGGCCTTACATTGATGATGATGCAGGATCAATGAGAATGATCTGTTCAAGCATGATTGGAGGAGCCGATCGAAAGTTCAAGTGTTACAGTACATATTCTGTAAATGGTCACTGGCTTTCCTTGTTGGACTTCTCACCGGACTTATAGCCACTCTCATCAATCTTGCAATTGAGAACATTGCGGGTTACAAGATTTTGGCGGTTGTTGGATTCATCAAAGAAGTCAGGTCCGAACAAAACTGAATTCAATTTTAATATTTCCAGCGACTAAAGTTTCCGACAAATGTCACGGGTTATACATTGTGTTAACTGTTGATCAACGTGATCAATGCAGGTATTTGGCGGGCTTCTTATATTTCACCGGCGTAAATTTCTTATTGACATTCGTTGCTGCTTTTCTGTGTGTGTGTTTCGCACCCACAGCAGCTGGACCTGGTATACCTGAAATCAAAGCTTATCTTAATGGCGTCGATACTCCAGACATGTATGGCGCCACGACATTGATCGTTAAGGTTAGTTGTTGCTCTCTGCGTTACGTTACTCTGTTATCTCTGATTCTGATTCTGATTCTGATTCACTCCCAACAAACGAAAGGATGGATAGTTGCTTTCCCATTGCTAACGAGGTTTTCATTGGCTTTTATTAAAATGGGCATCTGAATACTGCCATATCCAATTTTTATTCTCTGTTAATTTTCATTCTGCTCCGTGATGTAAGGCAATTAGTGCCCAACTATTGCGAGAATCAGCGGGATTAAATATTAGTGGTGGCGCACTTATTTCAGAATACGATATACAATGTCAGGGAATTCATGGTGCGCTAGGCAAAAGGGCAAAAGTGTTTCTCTTTTTTCCCCTTTCTTTCTTACTTTCTTCTTCTTTTTTAATCGTTAGTACTTGCAATTTGTCTTCTATACATAGATTCTGAACGATCATGAGGCATCGATATTATATTCCTGACAAACATAAAATGGAAGTGCTTTTTTCCTAATTATGATGTTACAGATAAAAAAAATATGACTAGTCAAGTTAATTAGTCTTCTGATTAGTAAGAGTTACAGATCACAGTTCTGTAATGACAAGGGTGTGAGATTCAAGATGCTGCAAAAATGTGAACCAATGTTATCAACAGCAAATAGTCAATGCATTCTCACAAGTCACACGACTTCTGTCTTCTGATATGCATATGCTTGTGTAGATAATTGGAAGCATTGGAGCTGTGGCTGCAGGGCTAGATTTAGGAAAAGAAGGGCCATTGGTACATATTGGGGCCTGCATAGCTTCCTTACTAGGTCAAGGAGGCACTGAGAAACACCGGATCAAATGGCGATGGCTTCGATATTTCAACAACGATCGAGACCGCCGAGATCTTATCACATGTGGATCTTCCTCGGGGGTTTGTGCAGCATTCAGGGCACCTGTTGGAGGAGTTCTGTTTTCTCTAGAAGAGGTTGCAACTTGGTGGAGAAGTGCTCTCCTCTGGAGAACCTTTTTCAGCACAGCTGTGGTGGTGGTAGTGCTTAGGGCCTTCATTGAAGTATGCAATTCTGGGAAATGTGGCCTCTTTGGCACAGGAGGGTTAGTCATGTTTGATGTCAGTAATGTCACAGTGAGATACCATGTAATGGATATCATCCCTGTTGTTATCATTGGCATCCTTGGTGGATTATTGGGAAGCCTCTATAACCATCTTCTTCACAAGGTCCTCAGAGTCTACAGTATCATCAATCAGTAAGCAATCATATCGAATCTCTCTCTCTCTCTTTTAACATAGCATCTGATATCCAGTAGCATTGGATTATATTTGAACATTGTCAGACCCAAATGAGATCATTCTCCCAAAGACGTCTTTTTGCTAATTCATATAGACTTACACTTGGACTTGAACCAAGACCTCATTGAAGCGGTATTGGTCACATCCAATCCTAATCTTAGTTATGTAAGAACACATAAGTGCTCAATCCTAGTATATATTGAACAAAGCAAAGCCCAGACAATCATAAGATCATAGTAAATTAAACTGACATCATTTTTACCTTCACTGCATTCTCTATTCGCAATCAACAACGATGATTTACCATTACTTAATGGCAGGAAGGGGAAAATACACAAGCTCCTACTCAGTCTCTCAGTTGCACTCTTCACATCAGTGTGCCAATATTGTATTCCATTCCTATCAACATGCGTCCCCTGTGATACGTCACTTCCAGAAGATGTCTGCCCCACAAATGGACGGTCTGGAAATTTTAAACAGTTCAATTGCCCAAGTGGTCACTACAATGAACTTGCTACTTTGTTGCTCACCACTAATGATGATGCTGTTAGAAACATATTCTCAACCAACACTCGACACGAGTATCATTCATCTTCCCTCCTAATTTTCTTTGCACTCTATTGCATATTAGCACTCATTACTTTTGGGATTGCTGTGCCATCTGGGCTCTTCCTCCCAATAATCCTCATGGGTTCTGGTTATGGCCGTCTTCTTGGCCTCTGGATGGGACCTCACACAAAAATTGACCAGGGCTTGTTTGCTGTTCTGGGTGCAGCCTCCCTCATGGCTGGTTCAATGAGAATGACAGTATCAGTTTGTGTGATCTTCCTTGAACTGACCAACAATCTTCTGCTACTACCCATCACAATGATTGTTCTCTTGATAGCCAAGACTGTTGGAGACAGTTTTAACCCTAGCATCTATGAAATTATACTGCACTTGAAAGGGCTTCCTTTCTTGGACGCAAATCCTGAGCCATGGATGAGAAATCTCACAGTGGGTGAGCTGGTTGACGTAAAACCACCAGTGATTACCCTCAATGGAATAGAGAAGGTAGCTCGTATAGTGGAAGTTCTTAAAAACACTACACACAATGGTTTCCCTGTTGTGGATGAACCAGGGGGAACTTCAACAGGAGTGGCCAAGCTTCATGGACTGATCCTAAGAGCACACCTTGTGGGAGCGCTAAAGAAGAAATGGTTCCTGAAAGAAAAAAGGAGGACAGAGGAATGGGAAGTGAGAGAGAAATTTACATGGGTAGATCTGGCAGACAGAGAAGTGAATATTGAGGAGGTGGCTGTGACGAGGGAGGAAATGGAATTGTTTGTTGATCTACATCCTTTCACAAACATGACTCCTTTTACCGTTCTGGAGAGCATATCTGTGGCAAAAGCGATGGTCCTCTTCAGACAACTAGCACTTCGACATATGCTTGTTTTGCCCAATTATCAAGCATCTGGGGTGAGTCGAGTTTTATTACCGCACCTTATCAATAATATCAATTCCATGCAAATTTTGATTCATTGTTATTATTTCAGTAATTTCCTGGTAAATCATGAATGATACTTGATGATTCAAGATAGTTATGAATGACTAACCTGATCTTGCTCTTTCATGGTAGCAATCTCCTGTGATCGGGATCTTGACCAGGCAGGATCTACTAGCCCACAACATTCTTACGGTCTTTCCTCACCTGAAAAAAATGTGAGGGCGGAGAAAAAAGGAACTAAAACTTCGCGAATAATAGAACGGCCAAGCGGCTTCTAAGAACAAGTCTCCATTTTCATTCCTGAGAAGGTTCGTCACTCCCTCCTCAGTTTTGGTTTACGCGGATCAAAGTACTGGGATGGATACAGATACATCATACAAGGCGGTGTATAACTATATTCAATTGAGGGCCCTTTTGTTTTTCCCCTCTTCATATTGCCACATAATTTATCCTCTTTTTTTAATTTTTTTTTAGTAAGAGCATTTATCTATTTCGCTTCTTCCATTATGAATTTTTGCAACTTATTTGCCGTTCTAAAAACAGCTCCATGTCCAATTGAGCAACTATCCAATTCGTTTATTACTTCTCTCTTTTTCTTTCCCAATTTCTTCACCGAGGGCTCCCCATGAACACTACAAAAACTTCAATGCTGAAGGTGGACGTACGTCAAGTTTTATGCTTAACCTTTTTCTTCGAGCGGATGGATGGAAATATACGCCAATGTATGCTCATTATTATTTGTATGGCTATTCTATGCTGAATTCACTTCTTGAAAAGTTTTGACCAAAAAAAATAGAGGAAATTAATCTGCAGGTCCTTATAATTTTATACAGTTGAAATTCGGTTCTTAAATTTTTTTTTTTTTTTTTTTTTCCGTTTTGTTGGGTGCTTTTAACTTTCTCTGCTACTCGCATTCTATGTGTTTGCAATATGTGATTTGGGGCCTAACTCTGATTGCTTCTCTCTTAAGATGTACACAGGGTGTTTGTTAATATATTACCTCACCAATTCTAATTCATGAGCTAATCCTCTGGCTCTGTTGGTGCCTTTTATTTTCGTATTTCGGTGTCCGACTCTAACTAACACAGTTTTCTATCAGTGTTTATTTGCATTTAATAGAAGGACTAATATATCTAATTGGAGAAAGTTAAAGGATTCAATAAAAAAGAAAAAAAAATTCAATGACCTGATTCAAAACTAAGTAAAACTATAACAACATGCAGATTAATTTTGCCAAAAAAAAAAGTAACAGAACAAGTTTGCGTATTAAGTGCTCGTTTGAGATAGTTTATTTTTTATTTATAAGTGCTTATAATTTGTGATTTACAATATAAGAGGTAAGTATGTGAGAAAAATTTTGTCTCGACTTACATAATAAATGCTTATTTCTTAGAAATAAGCTATTTCAAACACTAACTAAACTTGAAACTTTGCTTCATTTCATGGGCCGGTATGCCTCATTTCAGTGTTTCACTGGGCTAACATGGTTCGGCCCCAAGGTTACACACTTCTTCGAAACATGACAGTTGATTGTGAAAATTGTCAGTTGAATTCTTCAGTAATCATATACTATCACTAATATAAGATGAGACTCCTTTAATTAATTTGAGAAGATTAAAAACAATAAAATAAATTATTTAATTATAAAGATTAAAAACAATAAAATTATAATTAAATAATTTATTTTATTGTTTTTAATCTGTCCGAAATACTTATATGTATCATAAAGATTATATATCAATTTATAAATCAAATAAATTAGTTTAAAAAAAAAATAAATATAAGTACTTTAAAATAATTTATTTAACTTTTTTAATCACCCAAAATAAGTAAATTGAATCTTATATTAAGAACAAGATAGATAATTCAAGAGATTGAATTATACAAAAATACGCAAAATACACTTCTAAGAAATCTAAGCATCATATTATGGCTAGCTACTCACAACTTAAACCGTTCATGCATTGACATATCGAATAATATTAAACACAAGTCTAGAATTCTAATTTGTTTCCATCAATACAATTGACGGCAGCTACAATTAAACACCCCCCATGCTGTTCGCTGACGGATCATTTTAATATTTTAATATTCAATAGAATTCGTGTAAGCTGCCACCACCGATATGCCCCCCTGCACATATATATATATATATATACACGAAACTGCATGATTAATCGTCAGTTCCAAAATAGCGATCACCAAACTCGCCCAGTCCTGGGATAACACGGAACTCTTCGTTCAAGGCAACATCAATCTCGGATGTGACAATCTTCAAGGATGGAAACCTTTTACTCACACAATGGATTCCCTCCGGTGCCTGAATTTGAAAACCAGGCCATAAGATCCATGTATTTTTAACAGTGAACTAATAACGTAATACCTCAGATCACATCTGCGAAGGAATCAAAAGTAACTCACAGAGATGAGATTCAGGAATATTATGTGGGATTCTGGAACTCCTTTCTGGATAAGCAGCTCAATTGCTTGATTTGCAGAGTTACCTACAACGGAAATACTGGTGTCAGTTTTCATTTATAGGCCAGTAAACGGTTCAGGCAACCACTACACACATCCAAAAAAGCTAGTGATCGACAACCAGACATCAGAAAGCCCATCTTGACATTGTGATCAAAACATGCTTCAGTAAGTGACTACTTTCAGGTTTTACCGGTTCCTTGAATGGTAGCTCGCAGATACAACCCAAAAAATAAATACAACGCTATAATTTGCATGCTAGCCTGTTCTTGCAAATAAATTGAACTAGGTCATCTAATTTTTTTCCCCAGCTACCACTTATTTCTACATGTTTGATATAAAGTTCTTCCCCAAGAATTTAAAGAATGATACAAAAGGGCGAGCAATAATGGACAGCGTCAAGGCCAATGAAGCCAATTCAAACGTGACTCAACCAAATTGAACAGGAAATCATTTAGATTTTCAAGGGTACCAGAACGTACCAGTAGCCAGGACAGGGTCAAGAAGCAAGACATGACGTTCTGATATATCCTTGGGAAGCTTCTCGTATATGAGCTGCTTAAAGGAGAAACCATTTTAATAGTTAATGCTTATAGTCATATATTATCCACGTAAAATCCTCCAAGGATATCCAAAAACAAAGTAAACTTACCTGCTTTCCATAGTCACCATCTCTATGAATCAGAATCTTTCCAATTTTTATGCCTTTGCAACATGCTCGTAGAGCATTCTCCATGCTCTCACCACTAATAAGGTAAAAACAAGGGGAATGAAAAAGAAATAACTTCAAGGAAATAGCCTATATATAATGGCAGTGCATGGCAAATGATTTGCTACTAAGATTCAATGTTCAATGCATAATAAAAACGCATGACAATTTGAGAATGTTAATCTAACCAAATACGGGCATCTAACGCATGTACTTAAGCATTGCATTTCTTGTATCACATCGTTTAGAGGCTGAAACTGCCAAAATAATACCTGGTTCAAAGCTCACCTTCGGACAATAGAAACACCGCACAATTTTTTGCAGAAGTCAACACCAGTATAGACAGATCCTGTAACATAAAATCAGAAATCAAAATTTACAGATTGCACATACTTTTAGGTTAATTCTAGACTTGAGATATGGAGAAGGACTCTAGAGTTAAAGGGTTTTCATCTAAGTAAGAGTAAAATAGAATATAGGCACTGCAATTTTGACAAGAGATGAGTGGGAAATGATGTGGAAGTTAAATTGGGAGAGCAAGTCATTCAGCAAGTGGCAAAATCTAGATATTGGGGATCAATTATACAACAAGATGATGAAATTGATGAAGAAATTAATCATAGAATTCAAGCTGAGTGGTATAAATGAAGAAAAGCTACCAGAGTTATTTGTGATCGCAAAGTACCTAATAAGGTAAAAGGAAAGTTTTATCGTAATGCTATAAGACCAACAATGCTACATGGTAGTGAATATTGGGCTTTAAAAGGATAACATGAACATAAAGTGGGAATAGCCGAGATAAGGATGCTGAAATGAATATGTGATCATACAAGAAAAGATAAGATTTGTAATGATCATATACATGAACGAGTTGGAGTGACACCTATTGAGGAGAAAATGGTAGAAAATCATTTGAATTGGTTTGGGCACATTTAAAAAAGGCCATTGGGCGTGCAGGTGACAAGGTAAGGCTTTGTTGTTGTTGCACAAGCTTTTAGGGATTAGATTATTTAAATGAAATGAAAGGACAAAAACTCATTAAGCATATGCCTCATCAATTAAGAGAAGGAGGCCACAATTCTAAATGCTCCTATAGTCTAGACCACAACAAAACTCAAGCCATTACAATTTTATTTTCATAAACAAACAAGACTACTTGTATAAGTTACATACCAACAATGAATACAGAGGAAAACGCCCATTCAGAAATAAATTAAGGTTACAATAAGAGAAAAAAACTTATGTGCTTAGGGTTATACATTTAAGGTACACTATTCTAATCAAATCAGGACAAGTGGATTTTTTTATGCATCACTTATCTTATAACTAACTCTTGCTACCAACATTGTTAACTTATTGTTAAATTTAAATTCCACACATTCTCATTTGATTGAAATGAAGTACCTTAGGTATATGAGCTTAAGTATTTAAGTCTTTTCCTTATTTAAGACAGTCGCTAGACCTTGCATCTTCATTCAATGTCTACAGGGCAATCAAGATAAGATACTCTACTCAATCGGTTCAGTAAATCCATGGGGATAAAGTGAACATCCAGACATCTGATCAACAAAACCAAGTACATCTCACAGTAGAGCAGGCAGTTTGAAAAGCATAAATCCTTTTTCTGAAGGGAAGGAGAATACAAAGAATTTGAAACTTCAAATATGATGATTGGAGACAAGGATAAATGATTACCTGTTGGAGTAACCACTTGCTTTTCGGTGAACGGCAAATGGCCAAGGCCATGCTCAACAACCTGATACCAATACCACCAGAAGGAGTCATTGTCCAGAGTTCTGAGTGATAAAGATATGAAAACCAGTGAAAAAGTTTCGTAAAAAGGTTGAAAGACTGAGTACCAGACGTATGAGTCGGTCTGAATAAAATACAAAGTCATGCTTCGATATGTCCTTGTCACGAATCAAAGTGTGCATCCCCCTTATCTGAAATGTTTAAGCATAACCAGTGAAGAACAGTTTAACACCTCCAACTCAAATCTCACCCAACAGCCTTTCTCCAGGCCTTATCAAAGATGATACTTCCAAGTTATAATGTTTCAGCCAGTAATTAACATGTGACTTCCATGACCCACAAAATAAAGCATCATAACCCAAATTTACCTGAAGAGAATAAAAATTTAAAATGAAATCGGTCTAAGAATGTTTCAAGCATAAATACCTGGAATGTTGACTGAATAACATACACATTCGGATATATTTTGCATAGATCATGTTGACCAAGTTTTGTATGGATATGCTGGACAATCAGATCAATGGCAACATGATTATCACCTCCTCGGGGGATGATCACATCAGCATATTTCTTCGATGGAAGAACAAAATCATCAAAGGCAGGCTTGACAAACTTTGCATACTGCACATTCAACAATATAATTAGGAACAAATACACAATATGATTGATTACATTTAATCAGGAACCTTTGTTTGCCAGTACAACTCTCATTACCATAATAAAATTTCTCAAAAACAAAAAATTATTAGAAACAGATGGCATCATTTGCATAATTGCTAAGAACCCTCAGTTACTAATTAATTTACCATGGGTACCTGTTCAAGAACAGAGTTTAAATCCCTACCCCTCTCCACTGTATCACGTCGAATTCTACGAGCAAGCCTCACATCAGCATCTACGAGAAATTAACAAACCCAAGTAAAACATTAGATATATATAGAAGGAGCGCTTCCATCACTAAAACAAATAAATGAAATAATAAAAAAAAACTAGCATTCTTTTGCATAGTGCTCTTCAAGTAATTTCCAGCAGCTAATCTAATAACTCAACAAAGACGAGAATAGAAAGACAAAGAAGGCAGGCAAGGTAGGATTCTTCAGCTAGAAAGAGCATGCCCATGAGTATAATAGCTCGATGATACATTAATAAGAATACTAAAACGAAGTGGATGCCTCAAAAAAGCTCAGACAGCAATGCAATGCAAAACATGACAAGGGGGAAGTAATCTATTGACAAATGATTGCAAAATTACATAATTAACGTTGACTTGTATGACAGACAACAGTTTCACACACATGATACAAACGGATCAGACCTGTGTCAACAAAGATTTTCATGTTCATCAAATCACGAACATGCTGGTCATGGAACACAAGAATTCCCTCCAAAATAATAACGTCAGAAGCATTGACCTGAGCACATCCGTCAATCACTCTTTATCAAAAAGCCATTAGAAACAGCAATTAAAAAACAGTTAATGGCATAAACAACAACAATCCGTTACATTTCACGTGACAAGAGAATTCATAAGGAGTCATATGTATTGTAATTGTGTAATTTGTGATTCACAGATCTAATAAAATTTCTCCCCCGACATGTGCATGATGTGTAACACTAACTAGGAAACAGCCGCATAACAATGTGTCCCCAACTACAACTCTTTTTGGCCATCCCATCTACTGCATTAACAAAGATAGATCATAAATGTGTCTCAAATCAAGGTGGATCATAAAAATGGGAGAGCATACATATCTCTAATAGTAAAATTATTGACGCCAAAAATAAATGCAAAGAAACCGAAGGAACTTTGTCAAGTGATGAGATTTCCAAAGGGCAAATTACATTGTAGTTATAAAACTAAGATTCCCAATTCCAAAGACAATGAACATGATATGAGGTGATACCTGCCGAAAACTATCTGAAGAGCGCTGGTGCTTCTTAAAGTCATAAATTGGGACTTGAACTGAGTGGCCGCTTATGAGTTCTTCCATGCATTCTAATAGTTGCTCAGTATCAAAAGCATCTACAAGGAAAACCGAAACACAATTAAAAGATTTAGCAAATGCTCGAGGGCAGGGTAAAAAAGGTATAATAGAACAGTAGGAGTAGAATAACAAAAGTTATCTTTCTGAACACTTGAACTCGCAGAGGGTAGCAGAAGAGCTATGTCTGAATAATTCAAAGGATCTCGATGGTATAGAATGTACATATGGATTACCAGGGTGATCAAAATTGTACTCGTGTGCCCGTTCCGATTCTTCAGGCGTCAAACCACGGTAAAACGCATCCTACAGGTCAAGCATCTTAACCAGCCAACTAATAAAAGCATCCAGAAAAGGAAAGGAAAGATAGAAAACCTGATTGACTAGCACAACGCGGTGATCATGGAGCTGTTGGATTATCATGTCACATACAGTGGTCTTCCCTGAAGCTGTACCTCCCGAAACTCCTACACATTCAATCAGCCCAAATCGTAATTGTGGAATGGAAACAGTGAAGCTACCGGCCCAACGAACATGGAGAGGAGTTGAGAAATTGAAAGCGTAAGATTCAAGCATATTTTATAAGAACAATCACTTCAACAGAAGACGTGGTCAAACTATTTCCAAGATAGGAAAGTATGGCAAAGAGTTGGAATTGAAGAGAAAATTACCGATAACGAAGGGCCGAGTAGGAGTTGAATCAGAGGGAAGGGTTGAATCCAAAGCAGGAGCGGCAGCGGAAGCAAATCGATGAGCAGGTGATGAAGCAGAAGAGGAAGGCGGAGACGAGAGGAGACCGTCAAGGCGGAGGCCCGAGAAGTGGGGCCCGGAGGCAGCTTCCATGACATAGTCGATCGACGTGGTCTCCTCCTGCATCGCTGTGTACTCCGTCTAGTCACTCCTTTCCAGGGGAGCAAAACAAGACCGGGAAGTGCCGACGTCGCCGGACGAAAGTATGAAAATTGAGGATGGAGCATTTGTCACGTGAGAAACACATGGAATGTGCCTTTATTCCTCTTTTTATTTTTGCCAAAACCTTTATTGAGAATCCGAAAAGGAATCTGAAAATTGAAAAATGATATATTAATCATTTAAAAAAAAAAAGTAAAAATTTTTTATAACGTTTTAATATTTTTTAATTAATTTTTAATAAAAAAAATTTATCTGTTATTTTTCAATTTTTATATTCCTTTTCAGGGATTCTCCCAACGTTTTATTCTATTTTTGGTTGATACCTCAAATATAGAAATTATTAAGGCATGAAATTGGGGGAAAATATGAATGAAATGAAATAATTACTTTTGATATAACATAAAAAAATAAAAGTGTTAGATTGTTTTATGTTTTTATCATATTATTCGATAAAAATGATACTAGAATAAAAATGTGTGAAAAAATAATGTTTTGAACTTTCTATAAATGAAGCACATTTATCACTTAGAGTAATCAAATGCAACTTATTCTTTTTGGGAGTTGGAGTAATATATAATTTCCAGCCAAAATTCTAAAGAAATTTCTTCTCTATTTCTTTTTCTCACGTGTTACCGAAATCGGCTTAAAGTTTGGATCATTAACTTATCGTTATTAACAGATGTTGAAAATTAAAATGTGAAATTTCCATTTTACTCTCAAAAAAGTAAATATAGCTAAAGCTAGGTCACTTCATTCAATAGCATCATTAATTGGGTAATATGATGCTTCTCTTTATTATAAAAGACTTCTAACGAATTCATGGATGAATTTATTAAAAAATTCAAGTAATTTTTAAAATTATCGTTATTAACTACATTAAATTTTAATATCATATTAATTTTTATTTTTTCTCACCATCTTAATAAATATGGGCATCATATGTATTGTTAAAAAAAACAAAAATACCTTCTAGAATGGTTCATAACATACTAGAGGGAGTTAAGATTGGTTCCATTTTCACTACCAAGGAACTGTGTTCTTCATAAGCCATAAGTCAAACTTCACTAAATAACTTCAGTCCATCCTAGTTACAGGGTGGATTGTACATAACCATTCTCATTCTACTTTTTTTGCTCACTCTTTGCAAGATACAGTAAATGGGGGCAAGTTGAAGCTGGGATTTCCACTATGATGGTCGAGTTTGACGCTTGAAAAAGGCAAGAACAGAATTGTACACGATGTCCTTAGCGTTGACCCCCATAATGAAGTCAGCGTGTCCGTAGTTTTTCACGAACTGAACACTGAGCTTGTCCACATCGTGGAGCTTAAGGTAGTCAAGTAAGCTGCCAACATCAACAACATCGGAGAGTGCATCTTGGCCTCCATAGCTAATGAACAGAGGAAGGTCACTGGGGATATTGGAAAGGTTGTAAATTGGAGGAGTTAATTCTCCATAATGCATTAAGTTCAGGTCTGGTCTCTCATAGTTGAACTTTTCCAGAACCCCACGTCTAACGGCTGCAAAAGTTCATCACTTTATATCAGTAATTAAATAAATTACAGGCTTTGAGCCAGAAATATTTAAAGATGTGGCAAAATAGACCTACTCTGAGCCAAGTGCACCATGTTCTTTGTGGATGTGGACTGTGGTTCGTTCTTCAAGAAAAAGTCGTCTGTTGAAGCATTAAGACAACAGTTTTTACCTGAGGAAGAAGGTACAGTTCAGGCATTCACAAAGAACTTCATATTTGAAGAGTCAAGAAATAATGGGCAAAGAAGACTTGTACCAGTTAGTGCAGTGATCAAGTCATAACAGTTTACCCCAGGGTAACGGCAAAGAGACTTTAGAAAAGCAACAACGGGAAACCTGGTCAAAGGATTTGGGGTAATTATACAACCATAATGTTTATATTTTTTAGCTTATTGACTAGTAAGTTCCAAGTTCTTACCCCAAGGGATTAAATTCTGCCATACCAAGCAGGGTGGTGACCTGTTGGACAAAGCAAAAATATTATTTAGCATGAACCTTTATTTGCTTTATATATTTTGCAGATGAAGAACCTGAGGTTTATTGGTTAGGTTATCTATGTACCTCACCAACAAAGGCTTTGGCAGCAATAACTCCAAGGGCAGTTTGCATGTGGCTCAAATAGGCAATCGGGCCTAACAAGGCTGCAGATTGAAGCTGGTCCACCAAGCCTCCTTGTGAGAATGAGGCCAAAGCTATCAAAGTTCCCTGCCAAACATGTTTCACTCAAACTTGCTTCTTTGTAATTTCTTCAAAAAAAACATGTCAGATTTTCATGATTAAAGGAATAAAATCATGAGTTGTGGTTTGATTTGTACCAGAGAATGGCCCACGTAATTAATCTTCTGTCCTGTTTGGCTGGCCACGTAGTCGAAAACAGCTGGGAGATCATTGGTAACCAGTTCATCCCACGACCAATCCCAATATGCCTACCATGCATCACACAAATCTTTCAATTCCAATTCAGCATATTAAAATAAAAGGGAGAATTACTGTAATATCCTACGAAAAGACTTAATTATTACCAAGGTGTCCAAATGATAAGTGAGATGTTGTTATATTTTATATTAGAACTTGCCATATACACTCATCAGATGTTATTGGTACTTCTTGATAATTAAATCCCTTACTTAGGTGTCATAGTAGTTCCAGTTTTCAATAATGTTTAAAAGAACGAAGAACCGAAGAAACTAGGAACGAACCGGGTTGGATGGGTCCAGATAGGTATGTTTACGGCTAAATCTGGTTCCTCTTGTATTGGAGATCCACACGTCGAAACCATTATCAGCAAGAATCATGGGCAGATTTTGTTCTGGAGAGTTCAGAAGCCACGTTATCCCATCCTGCTCCCACGACGTCGTATAAAGGTCAGCAAACAAACTAACAAAAATCATGTAGCATATTATATATGTGTGTTCCTGTATTTATAAGCATGCATTTATCTTTTTCAGGGCTTAATAATTAAGAACAGACGAACTTGCCCGCCCACTCTGAGTGGCGAAGAGACTTACGTGTTGTTTGGTTCAACACGTAGACGGTGAAGACAGTTCAATGGGGTTCACAAAACTTGGAACCCAAAAAGGACCATATATATGCTTATACAGTTATATGCTCGAAACGGTGCATGAATTTGCGGTCCTGTCAACTTTTTCACAGAAGCTCTCTCTCTCTCTTCAATCTTGACTACGTTCAGATTCAGAGTTAGAGGTGTCATTACGTGGGGGACCAAATAACACATTTATTATCTTTCGAAACTTAATTAACGGTAGACTAGTTTTTGGGCTTAACTTGTGTGGCAGAAAATGTGTTTGAACTTTGAATAGTCATAAGTAAGAAAGATTAGAGGGAACAGTTGTAAGATGGGCCATTATTTCAAGGGATTATGAGCATATGATTGATATCTCCGTTCTGATTTTGGGAGATTCACATTCACATCTAAGCATGAAGATTATTTACGATTTTAATTTGGACACGATTTGTTTCCGAGAAAAATGCCTTTTCATTCGGAATATGATAATAATACAGAAGAGTGTGATAGAAGATGTTGCAAATTAAACCCATTACAAGATTAAATATGGACACTTCAAAAGAAGAAATGTACCGAATGTGTAAAATCCTATATATGCCTATATTCATAATGCTGTGTATATCTTGTACGTATCTCTGCCAGCCGTCTGCTAATTATTGGTGCCCTTACCACCACATTTTACGTTGCTTAATTATAACGACACGCTCTTAATAACAAGTTCCTTCTTCAGTCTCAAGCAATATCAAATTAATACACGCGACCTTTACAGCTCAAAACTAATTTCAAGTATCATTATTAACAAAACAATTAGAAGTAAATTATATGTATAATGTTATTTCTTACGTCAGTTTCAATTTTGTTTGACTATCTAAGTGCGAGATCCAATGTTAATTATATTGACTCGAGTCATGATATCTGTTCGACTTCAAAAGGGACAGAAAGCACTCGCAGTGGCATATTAACGGGACAGACGTACTCGGAAAACTGAGCACCTTTTGTTGTCACCTTATCAGGTCCAAAAATCATGTTCACACCGAACTCCATATTACTAGAATATATATTCCTGCGGATTTTCACTTCATCATATCTAAGCTTACAAACCACCACGCACGTACACTCTTACTTAGAGCTTGTTTAGAATGGTGATTAGAGACTTTAAAAATAGTTTTTCAATTATGATCTATGATAATATACGAAGTATGTATATAATTAAGGGTAATTTTATCTCAGCCTAACGGAATATATGCTTATCAATGGTGATTTCATGTTGGAAAAACTCTTTCCAAGAAACTTGACAATGTTCAAATCTAACGGAATGATAATAGCGATGTGAGAAAGCATTGTAGGGTATCACTTACCACCAACACTCCGTGTTGTATAATGACAGGTGGCTTCTGAGCACCGCTGCCTGCAACCTCAGCTCTACCTTGTGGAATCCTCTGCAGGTTAAGAATATACCCGTCTTTCGTTGTAACCTGTAATTAAAACGCGTACATTCATACATATTTATATATATTGATGAGCGTGATATTTGTGTTATATATATATATATATATATTCGAGTTTGGAGATTATTATTAAGAATGAAAGGTTGAGATGAGCGTTATTACATGAAGCTCCTGGCATTTGTAGCCATGGAGGATGACAGAAGATTCACATATACCAAGTGATGAAGAAGGAGAAGAAGAAAAAAATGATTGAGGTAGATGTTTGTGTTTTGTTGTGGCACTTGGTGAAGGTGACGCAGCATGCTGCGGTATCAATAAGAAACAAAGGGTAAGGGCAGCGAAACCCACAAGAGCCATCATATATGGAGTTTGCAGGAGGAGGAGGATGATGAGGATGAGCAAGTCTCACGATGGAGGAGGATTTATTACTATATATAGAGATAGAGGATAAGAGAAGTCATTATTGTATGAAGCAAACAAAATAACAATAAATGGAATGTACAAAATGGGAAAACGCTTTTTAATTTGTTTTTTTGTTTTTTGAAGTGGCCAAGGAGAAATTCATGGGCCTCACCATGTCATCATGGGGTGATGTGGGGCCTTTACCTTTTCTTCTAAGAAAATAATGGCAACCCCTTTTCAAATACTGCTAATCATTATTACTACATAATTGCCATATAAAAGACCATCTTTCTGGTCCATACCGTTCTTGGATGTAGACCCCTTAACGTGGGTGATCACTGGGAATAATTTAAGAGATAAAATAGATTGAGATATTATATTTATGACCTATCCAATCCTAATAAATAACTATTATATTAAGAATTGGATGTAATATATTTTATTTTATTTCATCCTAAAATTCAATTTTGGTGAGCTCATCTGATCTCTGGCACTCGAAAAGAAATGAAAACGATTATTTTTAAGTTTCTTTCCAACTTTTCTCGCCTCATTCCCAAAGCTCGGATTTCACATTGGGTGGGATTTTGGACGATTCTTACCAATAATATCGTATAAGTGATTATCTGCACAAGATAATTAAGTTAAATTCCAGGATTCGGATTAAGAAATCTTTGTTTTCCTAAAAAAGAGCCAAGAAATTTGCATTATCCACACAGAATAACCAACACTTATTTAACTGACACCTGCCGGATATGAGTGAAATAGCCAAGATAAATCCTGATGATCTAATTATAACACTGTCCATCGTGTAAATTAGAATTTTTCCTCTTTTCTAAAAAGGAGGTCCTGATATTATATCTGTCAAGCCTGGTTTTTTACTGGGCAAAGAAATTTCTTGCGGAGAGAAAACAGGTAAGGTGATTAGGAGTGTGTTTGGATTAATTTTTGGAGAATAGATTATGAGGAGAATAGATTCTGGAGAAAAAGTGTAGAATAGCTTCTGAATAATAGATTTTGAGCAGAATAGCTTCTGGAAAATAGATTATGAGTAGAATAATGATTTAGGAAAATTGTGAAAAAATCCCCCATTGCCAACTTATTTGACAAATGGGACCTTCGTGTGTAGATTAACTAATTTTTCTAATATAATCAAATTAGATAAATAGGTTTTATAAGATAAAAAGGAGTATTAAAATTTTAAAATTCTTAAAAAAAAAGGGATGAAAGAAAAATCAGTGAAATTCAAAAAAAAGAAAAAGAAGAGAGAGTGTGGTGTGGGGCCCACATTAATAAAAAGGACCAATTAGAATGAGATGGTGGGATTCACATATGGAAAAAAGCAAAAAAAAAAATTAGATTTTCTCAAAACCATGGTTTTGAGATCCAAAGTCCAAACCATGGTTTGAGCTCAAAACCTTGGTTTGGGAAAATTTGGGGTGTTTGGATGATTTTTCTTAAAACCAAGATTTTCTCTCTTTTTTTAATTGAATTCAAACACACTCTAATATTAAGATTAAGAAATCCTTTTCTTTGTATTGTAAAATGGAGAAGTACTATTTATTTCAGCAAAATCTGACGTAAAAGTGATGCGTAAAACATAAACCCTTTTGTGGTTATGTCAAGTGTTCAATGATAGTTGTTTATTAGTTTAGGAATTAGTTATTTTTACGGTTACATCTGAGTCAAAAAGAAAGTGACTGTCCTTCTTCAGAGGACGCCTAGTAAAGTCTGAACAGGGGAATGGCAAAAAAAGAAAAAGAAAAGACAAAGTTTGAATAGGGGAATTTATTTTGATCCCACGTCTGCTTTAAATGGATTTAATTTTTTACACTCTCGTCTGAAAAGGATCTTTAAAATTAAAGCAATCAAAAAAGTCTTTTATAAAGTTACTATTTGCCTAAAAGCATCTCATTGATGAAAAAGTTTTTCTTTTTCTTTTCACTTGAAATAAAACTGTATCAGCTTGCTTCTGCCATCGCATGTTTGAGCGGATTTCATGTCTATTGAGCCTTTTGAGATCTGACCCCTTAAAAACTACTGCCAAACACGCCATAACTGTACTTGAGAAGAAATTTTTCAGACTTCAGGCTAATCTATGTCTATATCTTTGAAACGGAGGAATTTTCTATTATGCATATAATGTCTATTATATAACAAATTTTATATTATCTTCCGATAAACTATTGTTTAGTAGTTGTGTTCTTTTTTTATTTTTTTAAGCAAGAACATAAATATTTTTTATTTTCAAAATGATTATTTTATTTACTATTTTTTAAAACCAGTGTTCTTGGTTATTATTTAAATTTTCACAATTTTATAATATAGTTAGGACCAGGTGTTTAGTAACATCCTAAAAAACTACCTTCATGTCTTACAATACAAACTCATCTCATATATTGTAAGTTTCACAAAAGGCGGTGAAATGAGTACATGGTGATTCGTTAGAGTGTTTAAACTCTTATTAACTGTAAAGCAGTTAACTGGTGTGGAATGCTTTGTTTAGAAAAAGATATAAGAAACACCAAAGATATATATGCTCATAAGAGTGCAATCACATGCTTGTTTAGAACAATAATCAGAGTTTTTAAAAACAGCTTTTGAACTATAATTGTCTTAATAAGTATGTAAAAAGAATAAAATCTCTTTATTTACGTAAACATGTTTATAATAAGCAATCTCAAATAAGCACATAATAGATGTATCTTGCATCTAATCATAAATTTGCATAGATTGAGTACCAAGAACTTTTTTTTTTTTTTTGAAAAAAAGATCGGGAGTGATTATCTTTTACTAGTCCCCTCCACTCCCCCCCTTCACTGCGGTGTATCTATATATTTTTATTTATATGTGATATAAAAAAATATATAACAACGACAAGTTACTTCAGTGGCAATCTGCAACACCAGTCTTTAGAAAAAGGACGGGTGGCTTGACCGTGTGAGTGTATTTAAAAAAATACTCTTGAACAGAAGAGAGGGGACAAATAATAGAGCTTATGTGTAAGCAAGATGCAAAGTGAATGCAATAGTAGTAGGTAATAGAAATGAAAGGTGTGACCAAAGGTAAATCCTATTAGGTTGTGAGAGTGCAGCAGCATTGAGGGGCATTTAATAAGTGGGTGTGTTATCGGGAGAATGCACAAGTGAAAAAGGAACAAGGAGGCTTCAAAATTGGTCAACTTTGACAATGAAAGAGACATGGGTCAAGGCATCTTTTTTGTGAGGCTTTCACACTCATGAACCCAAGCCTTGCTATCTGCTCCTTTTGTTCACACTTTGGAAGATAAAGTCTACAACCTTCTTTATAACAGGGGGCGTGGGATGCCATTCAATCAACAAGTTCTTGGCTCTCTGCTATCTGCTTTTATTCTGTTGGTTGATATTAAACCACCTATTCAAAAGAAAGGTTCAACTCGTCTGAACTGTACAGATCAAATTGGATGGTTTAGATTTAATCTTTTTATTTTTTATTTTTTTAAAAAATTATTTTTATGAGTAGAGAATTTAAAATACGGATAATCTCTTAATTAATATTTTTTTAAAAAAAATCATCATTTAAGAAAAATTAAATCTAAACAGATCAGATCAGATCTGGATGGTTCAGACCAATTGAACTCATGGTGCCACTGAAATTGGTCCGTCCCGGGTACCCCCATTACTTCACTCTTGAAGGCAATTCCCTCCTTCCTTACCCATCATCACCCACCCATGCATCCATCCTTTTCTCTTCCTTTATTTCATCTCTCTTCCCTCTCATGCTTCCTTCACTGTTCCCTCTTTTTAGTGCAAACATCCATTCAATGTTTTGCTTTGTACATTCAAGTTTTCTTTCTCCAATCTGTCCTACTCAGGTTTCAACTTTACACTCACCATTCACTGCCTTTTGTTTACGCTACCCTAACAAAACTTCATGAAAATTGTTAGGCAAGAGGAGTTTAATAGTTTGACAGCACCATGAGATATTGGTTAGTTATGCAGTCAAATGTTTAGAGAAAGGGTTAAGGTGTAAATTTAATAATGAAGTCTTGTCTGAAGAGTGTCTGACAGAAATAAGTTTTGGAAGAGACAAAAATAAAAATTAACAATTAAAAATGATGCAAATTTAACAAAACCGTTAAATTTAACCTAACGCCGTAAGTGGTTTTCTTTTCTTATAATTTAAAGCCGTTAGGTCAAATTTAATGATTTTGTTAAATTTGCACCATTTTCAATCGTTCATTGTTATTTTTACCCCTTCTAAAACTTATTAATACTAGACACCTTCGGCCAATACTTTATTGTTAAATTTGCACTTTAACCCTTAAAAAAACAAATGTTTGTGCAAAATTGTTAGCATAGTGCATATACATGGAGAAAAACTCTGTCTTATGTATCTGAAAATCAGTTGATTTTGGCGACCAATGTAATGTACTTCTCGCACATCAAATTATACCCTTAAACCTTAATCTAAAACTTAATACTAGTTATGTGAATCGTTGTTGTCATGTCGGCTTTATGAGCATGGCAGATCTAATTCAATAAATGCTGGCAGGAAGTCACGTTACGGGTTACTCCTTGTTTTTAAAATACTCAGTAACGTTACTCATTATTAAGCATAACTGAACAGCCCTCATTCAATTCCAAATAATACCACCTATAACAAAATATTCTAGTTTTTTTAAGGAAAAAAATGGCTTGACGTTAAAATAGAATTGACTATGGGCCTGTTTGGGAAAGCCAGAGTGGAGCTAGTGCATAGTATTTGGGTTAGCAATTTGTTGGAAGGACTTGTTGGCAAAAAACTAAGATGCCGTGAAAGTCATCTTGAGCCGTTTCTGGCCTGTTTCACGGTGAGGAAAAGAAGAGGGAGAGAGAGAAGAGGCATAAAGAAAGAGAAGATTGGACGGTGACTGATGAGAGGGGAGAGAAGAGGCATAAGAAAAGAAAGAAAGAAAAAAGAGGACGCGTTTTGAGAGAAAAGAGACAAAAATGTATCTTTAAGTGCTCGTTTGGAATAGTTTGTGCTAGTTTGGAAGAGCTTATTTTTATCCAAAACGTGTTTATAATTCGTGATTCACGGTATACGAGGTAAGTATGTGAGAGGAGTTTTTTCTCGGCTTGCGTAATAAGTGCATTTTGACTGTTCAAAACGCTATCACGAACACGCCTTTTATTTTTTTAACAATAAGTGTTTATAAATCGTGATTCACGGTATACGAGATAAATATGTGAGAGGAGTTTTATCTCGACTTGCATAATAAGCACTTATATTCAAAAAATATGTGGGTTGATGATGAAAAATGTTTTTTTAATTATATTATATTATATTCCTTTCTTTTGCTTACAGAAAACTGAGAAGATTTATTTTGTTCCTATTTATGAGATAGAGAGAGAAATTTATCATATAAATTTACAACTATATCTTTATTTATCATAATATATTTGGCAATTTGTTTGAGAAATAATAGGGAAAAGTTGGGAAAAAAAATTATTGGCAATATTAAATCATTAACAAAATTTAAATTCCGGGATTTGTTTGAGAAATTAGAGGGAAAACATAAATGACATTAATTAGGGAAAAAATTCTATATGTATTATTTAATAAAATTCATGTCCTTTTTAATCATTTTCCATCTAAACTTACTTTTTACATAATCGTCTAAACAAGTTTCAGTTTGAAAAAAAGTCACTTTTAGCACCGTCAATCCAAACACAAATCACATTTACAATCTGATTTTTATCCTATCTTACTTTTAAAAAAGTTAGACCACAGAAAAAACCATTTCTGTCACCGCTTATCCAAACAGGAGCTATAAAATCCTTCTTCACTGTCATATTTTTAAAATTTATCTTCAAGTCAATGCAAACTTAATCTACCCATATCTATAATCGATGACATTATTAGAATTTGTCGTTTTATTTAACTTCGTGCCATTTTAAAGCACTCGATATTGTAGCTATCGCTGAATGATTCCATCAAGTAAATCTTCATCTAGAAAAACAAATCGAATCAAATAAATACTACATTACAAGATACAACCAGTCCTGACGCTAAATTGGGGCCCAGGAAGATATATAATCACAAGAAAATCTCATGGCATTTTGACAGAGCATCACCTCAGTCATAAGTTTTTAAATGCTCTCAAAATTAATATTATAAGGCTTCTTTACAGGAAATTGTTAAGATGTACATAATCTGATAATCACATTCACATAAAGCCGATTCAGCCACTATTTTTTGCAGCTTGTCAAAGACACTTCTGTATCAAGACTGCAGTATATAATCATGGTCAAGGTTTTCCATTAGCTGCTATTGCAGGACTCATCTTCCTCCTCCTCTCACTAAAGCTACGACACGAAGCCAAGCTCGGAAGGCAGCACTGCACAGACTTACCAGACTTCTCTCTGATGGCCAGAGGGTCCTCATGCATGCTTCTTTCACTACTACACATAGAGTTGACCCCTGAGATGTATGGGGTACTTTGTGCAGATTTTGGAAGCAAATCCTGTATAGTTGTTTTAACTTCCTTTTCATTGCCTATTGTTTGAGTCTCACCGGTTTTCTTCTCATCCTCAGCCTCATCTTTATCTCGAAAAAGCTCTACGAGTTTCTTCTTCCTTTCTGTGGGAGATGATTCTGGCAGTGAACTGGGATTTCTATTCTCAGAAGGGGTTTTCTTGACACCAGAGTTCCCCAAAGAGTGGTGCACTGGGGTGCTGCCATGAGATGGGGTAGACTCTGCATTACAAGAAACAGACAAAGAAATACCACATCTGAGTGTAGGAAGAGTTATGATCAAAGAAAAAATTAAAATTAACTGTAGTTTAACGTTTCTTCATGTACTAGTTACAATGAGATTGATTATCAAAATCATGGATTATGATAATCATGAATATCTTTCCAGTTCAAATTCGTGTGTTGTTCTTACTATTCCCTCAGCAAATTTTTTGGCTGGGCACAGTTTGACCTCAGCTCACAGTCAGCACACAAACTACATTACTATAATCTTCGAAGTTGGGCAGGTAAGTAGTCTGACAGAAAAAATTCAGAAGAAGAAACCATTGCAAGAAATCCTTACCACCATTGACACTATAGAAGTCATCTTCACCATCCGAGTCTAACCAGGGCTTTGAATCAAAAAATGCTTCCTCTTTGCTAGCTGTCCGGGCAAAAGTAAAAAATTCACATTCAGGTCACGCATGCCAAAAGCACGAATACGCAGACTCGACTAGAATGCAACATCTAGGAAAATGGAATCAGCAAACCAATAAACAAGAGAAGGATAAGTCCAACAGACAAGGTTGCTTTTGATTTTGAATGTTACAAGCAAGAGATGACAGAGTTTGGACACCCAACTTCATCATCCATCTCTCATTTTCTACCAGCAAGCATAATAAGAGGGAATCAATGCACTAGTGCACAGAGCAGGGTTGTCAGGGCCATTCTTAACAAAATTAGCAATTGACAAGGATCCTCCATCTAAAATAACGAATTCATGATTCTGGAATCCTTCCATTCTTCATTGACAATAAACACCTCATCTTAACCCCATCATGCGATCCATAGGTCTAAGAAGACAGACAGAGAAATCAGACATAACATCCTATGGCCATTTTCATTCACAAACGAAGCATTCTTTTGTAGGGCCTATCATGATTAATGCAGTAGGGTCAATCATTTAAAAATTGTATGTTTTTTTATAATTGACTCTCACTAGTTAGTGGAGTCCATATAAGTTGAACCAACATGGAAAATATACCATCCTTCCCTAATAGAGGCCTAGGCACCCTGTAAGATGTGATGGCGCTGAACTTTTAGTCCCGCAGAGACGAAAGTTCCAAAGGGCAGCGACCATATACGTGCTAATAAATAAGCATCCGTAATCACTGACTGAGTCCAGTAAAATATCTGCTAGTAAAAACAAAAACGAATTCCCAAGTAGAAAGCAGAATATGTAACAAGATCAACCAACACTATCCCCACTAGGGTGCATGATATTCTAGTATTTCTGTTTTCTAACCACTACTTCTCAGCAAATAATAGTATTTGAAAATGTTAAGACCAAAGCCTCAACCCAGCTGCTAGCTGATAAGATCTATGGAGTTCGAGACACTTCAGCAGAAAGAGAGAAGGGCTTCAATTCAATTTGCAAGACAATATCTTCAAAAGAACTTGTTGACTTAAAAATTAATATGAAAAAGAGACCATGCAAACCAAGTAGATCGACGGAAGAAAATATCAACAACAGACCTACAACGGCCAGCAGAAGGAATCAAACAGAAATAAGGCACGCAAACTCCAAAACCAGTAATAAAAAGTAACATAAAATATATATTAAAAAATCTGATATAAAAATTGGATTTTCTAAAACATATGAAACAGCAGATAGATAAATATTTACAGACCCCACAACAATTGAGATCGCACGTCAAACGAAACCCCAGAAACGTTCACAGTAAGATATAAGTGTCAAGCTTCTGATGAGTAGTATAATAATAATTTAAAAAAAAAAAAAAAGCATCTGTGTATCAAGAGATCAACCTTTTAAACAGCCAAGCAAAAACAGGGGAAAAAACCAACTGATGAACCACTAATAACATAAAACAAATTTCGTGGCGATAAAAAATTTCAACATGGATCATATGGCAGTCCCCGAAGGACTTAAAGAGCAATACCGTGGATCGGGAAGTTGTCATTGCAGGGTTTTTCCTTGACGGGCGATGGAGGAATCACAAGCTTGTCAGCTTTGGATCCATGAGACAGTTTAAATTTCATGTCCGTCTCCGTGTTTCTATGAACAGAACCGCAAGAACCCATTACTCTCTGTTCATCACGAACCAAGAAAAGAGTTCTGCAGAGGGTGGGAGAGAAGGAGAGAGTAAAGTGGGGGTGAGAGACCAAGAATAAGGAAAGCGAGAGCGTTTTTTTGGCTTTACAGAGGAGTGGGAAATGCCTACCTTGGTAAGAAAATCAGGCAGTGAGAGAGAAAGGAGAGAGGATTGGACTTGAAAGGGCAGTTTTGATTGCTCGGAATTATTTCATTCTGTATCGCATGTGGAATCTCACTACTCACTATTCAGGACTGATAGGTCCCACCGGAAGATAAATATTGTTCTTCCAATCGGAAGAATGACGAGACCCTTCCCCTTCTTGCTCCAGCCCGTGACCGCCAACAATCCTGCTCAAGATGGAAACGTATAAACAATTTTTTTTATAGGACCGATTTCCTTTATAAATAATTTTTATTTTTTATCTGAAAATTTAAGATTTTTTTTAAAATTTTATCTTTATTAAATATTTATTCTCTCTCATATCTTATATTTATTATCTCTCATGATTTTTATCTATTCTCTCTCCTATACTTTTTTCATAAATATGGATATATATGAAAAAAATATGACATTTATGACATAATCATTGCTTTTAACTACTAATTCATTTTGCGCAATAAAAAAAAATATTTATAAATATGACCGGATGGAGTATAAAAATTAGGCTTAAGATACATATTTACTCTAAAATTTTTTGCTAAGGAATAATGTTGTGAAATAAGTTTTTTTTAGGTTTAATGTTATTCTAAAAATTTTCAAACATATCAATGTTGCCCCATACTATTAAAAGATAAACGTTGAAAATTAGCTTTTTAATAGTAAAGGATAACATTGCTTCACTTCAATACTTTTGGGATAACACTAAATTTAAAAAGAAATTTCAAAATAACATTGTTTCTCGATAAAAACTTCCGATGCACCTTGACCCTAAAAATTATAATTATAATTATAACTGTTTTATTAATTAGAGTGAGGTGGGATTCACCTGGATTGATGGAGGGTGGGGTGGGGAAAATATGACCCCTGTAAAACGGTAGGAAGTTACTTTTGTGGTAAGATACATTTAACGCGGGGATTAATAGGGCATGGCATGAGCAATATATTTATTGAGCACATAGATTCTGAAGGCAATTATTCTTACTCACCCCCTCTATTACTTATACATCTAATCTAATAGTATTAGATTACTTTGAATCCATTCCAGCACTTGGAATCGATTTATTCTGCTTTAATTAATTATCTTTACATTAAGCAGCGCCAGCAGCTTCCTTCTCTGACAATAATTATTGTTACTTTCTCCTCTTGAAGAATAATAGCAAGGAGTGGAGAACAAGTTTCAGAATCATATGCGGAATCCACCTGGACAGCTCATTTGTGGGTGTGAGGCTGTGAATTCTTCACAAACTAAATATTAATGAATGAGATTAAACAACATTAATTATAAAACACATGGATTAAGGAATACTACATGTGATGACAAAGCTTTGGGCGTGTGGAAGGTAGTGGGAATAATTTAGATACATAAGGAGACAATAGATGGAATATAGTACAAGCATAGGTTATGTAAGGGAATGGTACAAATTAACGAGGGACGTGGGATAATGTCAACATTGGAACATTGAATTGTGGTCCAGTGAATTTTAACCTGTAGTGTGAAAGACAAAGGAATTAACTAACGTTTTGGGTACCTGGTTGGTGGAGGAAACGTGCTGTGTGGTTTTATAAGTAGGAGTTATAAATTAGTGGTACAATAATAGTAAATTATCACGGATGGTCCCTTTGGTAATTGAAGTGAGGATTAGGCATCACGTTATTTGTGAGGTGAAGGCATATATATAAATAGTGGAATTGGATGAATCGTGAGAAAGAAGGCACTACGAGTGGGATAGCTCATATGGTATATAATTTGATATTGGAAATCTAAATTATTGAGGATGGTCTCTGCAGGCTGCAGGGAGATGTTTCATTTATTGATTTAAGAAATGTATATGCCACACAATAATAAGAATAACTCATTTAAGAATGTCCCATCCCTGCACGTATCACGGACTTTGTGTGCAACTCTCCTCTATTTGAAACTCATCCCCTTCATTTATTGACTCCTCACCTTCACAATTCTCTTCTCATTTTCATATATTCCCTCCTGATCTTATATATAACAACTTAGTAATTGAATTATGTTATTTAAAAATACGGTTAAAATTAATTACAAATAATAAATATGTCTAAAATAAATTCTTTTTTTTTTTAATATACTCTTATTTGTAAAGGTGTAAGTAAGAGAGCGAAATTTGATAATAATGATATAATGTAGGAAATAGAATATAGTATGGAAATAAATGAGGGATAAAAATAGAAAAAAACTCATTAAATGTTCAAGCAATTCTTATAGGACTCATAAAAAGAATCAAGATAATTTAAATTTTGGGCTCTTTTAAAAAATAGTCATAAGATACCCCAGTCTCCATCCCTTTCTTAAAGGGATTGATAATTGTTATCATAGATGTTAAGTAGAATATTAATTTTTTTTTTAAAAAAATTGTCCCTATTTAAAATTTCATTAATTTGTTCTTGGGCTACTGTACTTAGATTTGGTTTATAATGATATTAAATATGGGCAAACTTTAAATTTTATGTCGTTCGCAAACTAAGTGCTCGTTTGAAATAGTTTATTTTTGGGCAATAAGTGCTTATTGATTCACAGTATACGAGGTAAGTATGTGAGAGGAGTTTTATCTCGGCTTGCGTAATAAGAACTTATTTTTTAAGAAATCATGATCCCAAACATGCTACAAATTATATGACTTATCCAACTCTTATTAGTTTTTAAGAGTAGTTAAAAGTGTCTTATAATAAGAATTATATGAAGTAGCTGTACTTTCAAGTTTCAATATATTTACTGACATCAAGGAAAACTTTAAATTTTTAACTTTGCCCATTTAAATGTATATGTTTTAAAAATTAAGTAACATACGTCAACATTTAACATTTAATGATGAATTTTGGCCCAAAAAATTTTTTTAACGATGAATAAAAGGACCTATAATTAGGAAAAAAATATTTGCTCTCTTATAGATGAGACCATAACTGCATTACTCTTCTTCTTTATCCGCATTCCCACCATATTAATGAATGAATCAAATTCTCGTCTCTAACGTGTGGGTGATCCGCAACTACGTGTCTATATCCATTGCCACGTTAATTAAAGTGTCTTTAGGGCTCCAATTTGCCATCTAGCCAGTGCATCATGAACAAATGTCGTCTTAAGGTTTCTCATTTTGAGAGGATATTTTGCAAATACTATTACTACGACAATGATCGCATCAATTCACACACAGGCACTGTATGTACACGTGTCTCATGCATTAAAGAAATTGACATAGTTGGATGGTATTATATGCGAACAATTAATTAATACATGAATTAATTCGCGTTACTTCGCAAGGCACGATCATTCTCAATCTCGATCTAGTTAACATGTCCACCATTCTTGCTGTTTTTTTTTTTTTTTTACCTCCACACACGTCTTAAGCCAGCTCCCAACAATTAATGTCTATAAATTAGTAAATAAGAAAGAACAATATAATTAAAGAAATAATCACTCCTTGATTAACTCGGCAAAGTTTTTATGTCTCGTTCTGATGATGATATCCGTTTTGCTTAGACATGAGTGAACTTTTCGAGGCCTAATGCATTGTTTGACCTTTCCACGGATATTTCCGCTCCAACAAACCACAAGCGGGTCATTTTATATAATAATTCGAGTGTTGTCTGTTTTGTTTTCTCCAAGTAATTATCACACCTCACTTTATTTATATGTGTTGTTGAAAACAAAAGGGATGTGATGTGAAGCTTCGCCAACAAGAAAAAAAAGGAGGGGTAAGTGTGATTCACATTCACCACTAATAATGGAATCATGTTTTGTCTCTACCTGCCTGGGTAGGCCATATATATTTATCCACCTTTCCTTCTCCAAATTTCTTAGTCTGGTGGTTCTTGTTTCATGTCTTGTCCCAATCATTATTTGCTTTCCCACCCCCATGTGTCTTGCGATTTTTTTTGATATCCTACCAGATTTTTTAACTCAAATTATAACATATGGTGTTATCTTTTTAAGAAAAAAGTAGGGGCAATTACAATGAAATTCCATACAAGAGAAAAAATGAAGAATTGGTCCCTGAAGTTATTAGTGTAAGCTCATCGACTTGTTAATGAACGCTCCTCAATTTATCATTAACAACTTCAGGAACCATTTTTTCATTTTTTCTTTTGAATGGGACTTCATTGTAATTGTCCCAAAAAAGTATTCATAACAAGTAATTGAGATTGAGAATTTTTAGTTCGTGATTTTAAACAAAGGACTGGGCCATATTGGGCCACTTCTTATTGGGCGTGAGGGATGGCCCTTATTGTTTGCAAATGAAACTTTTTTTTTTTTTTTTGCCAACTAAACAATTGTTTAAACTTCTGGCTTTTTTTTTTATTCACCGAGAATAAAGGTAATTAACCTAAATACAGGAATCAGTATCAGAGTTTAAAAGATCCATCAATCGTTTTAGTTTGTGAATTTGCAGCCGAATAACTTAATTAGTCGAGAGTCCTTATCCATCAATAATTCTGGGTGCGCCAGGAAGTTGCAAACTTGCAATGACTTCTTTTTTTTCCAGCTAAACTCATTGGCTTGGGGTGACAGTGTTTTGACTTTAGGTAACGGAAATATCTATAGTTGCCAATGATTTTGCAATTTAGTGGCATGAAAGTTCTTCTGTAAATGAGAGCTCAATCGTGGGTTTGTGACCTTATGTTGGCAGTGTTTGTCCTTTTAATTGTAAAAAAGAACTATACTTGGCTGCATAGAAAAAAATTCGCCACTTTCTTTAGTTTTTTTTATATACTACATATGATCTTAAATATAAGATTAAGTTGATTTTTTTTTTGGAAGATGCAAAAGCTAATTAAATTACATTAAATTTTTTATATTATCATTTTTCTCTCAAATTTTTTATTTGACTAATAAATTTATATATAATTTAATCATATACAATGGTAGGAAACCATTGACCTTTTCTAATTTATTCTAGGAAGTTATTTGTGTTTTGTGCTTTATTATATGTCTTGGGTTAATAGTGACTAGTGTCCATTACTGGTTATTGCGAGTTACTGGAAATTCTATGTATTTAGGGGTTGGTAGTTACTTTCATTTATGCTGTCACAACTATAAATATCATTAGAGCCAGGAAAACGGGCTGAGCCCGTTTAGGCTCTTTTATCATGAGGGTCGGGCTTGTAAATTTGCCCATTAAATTACAATCAAGCTTAAAAGAGCCGGCTCGTTTGGGTCCTTTTATTTTTATTTTTCAAAAATTGTTTATATAATATTAGAATTTTTATATTATTAATGATGTTACAAATATTTAGTTCTTATTATATTTTTTAAAAACTGAATTTTATTAAATGCTTTGATTTTTTTTTTTTAGTTTTCCATATTGATTTATTAATTTAAATTTTTAAAAAATCGGCTAATTTGGACATTAGATAATGACTTTAACCAGAAATTTATAAGTTTTAAAAATAATATATCTTAATTTAAAGCAAAATGATAACTAAATTGTAAAACATGAAAATGAATTTTATTTGAATTAAAATGAGTTTAAACCTGAATTTGTGAAGGGTTGGCCTTGTTGGGCCAAAGGCTTCATAAATTTGGGGTTTTACAGGGGTCGACCCTTATTCCCCGCTATAAATATCATGTATGAATAAATGCATGAAGTTCTTGTTACTAGCAAAAAAAAAAAAAAAAAAAAGAGAATGAAGTTATTGTTGAGATAATTCTCTTCTCTTCCCCCTATAATTAGATTATGGTTTTAACCTCACCCTTCTTCCCTCCTCCTTTTTCTTCTCTTCTCTATTCTTTTCTTTCTAGAATTATATATTCTGATCTCAGAATTCCTCTTCCCTTTACCCTTTCTTCTCTTCCCCTTTTTCCTATTTATACTTCTATTTTATAGATTTTAACACGTAATCTATGATACGGTTAAATAATTTATTTATTTTCTTCAATCTCTAAAAAAAATCAATTAAACCCTTTTTTTAATCAATTAAGCCTTACACTTATGATAATAGGGAATATTAAAGAGTAACGGCATGTGCATATAAATTAAATGCTGCTGGAGCCCATGCAGCGGTGGCCCGCAAGTCCTTCCGATGGGGGCAACAGGTAACTTCATATACATTTTTTAAACACGGAAGGTTTCTTCAACGTGACCTCTCTGCCTTATCTACTTTTTCTTTAGTTATGTGTATGTGCCATCAAAACTCGGCTTTCTGCTCTCTTCATGCGTTCCCTCGCATATTCATTCACACCAGTGATAATATTCTGAATCTAATCTAACGCGCTTAAATGGTGGGCTTGGTGGCCCAATTAAATTTATATGTTCCAAAAATTGTGCCTGAACTCTCAAGAATGCGTGATAAAATCCCATAAATATGTGTAATTTTGTTATATCCAGCAAGTGCCAAGGACAGTGGTGAGCACGTGTCCTCACGTGCATGGGCACGCCGTGTGCCTCGATCCTAGTAACTCAAACGGCATTTTTTTTAACGTTGAAGTCATCCCATCCCGTACGTCAACTGAATTAGAAGCTGCTACTTCGAGAACTGCTCTATTTAACTTAACAGTTCAGGCTTTCCCCCGAGGTATTTCGATTTTCACGACCACCCTTGTTCCCCAAGTCTTGAAAAACACTGCAGCTGAAGATGAACACCAACCAAAAACAGAAAAGAATGAATCCTGTTTCTCTAACCTGAGTACCCCCAAATTACTTTTTTGACTTTCACTAAACCCCAGTAAATCATCCTCCAAGTCACAAAGTAATGGTTCTTATGATAGGACGTGAGCCAACCCATTTATAATCGCAATGAAATTTCTGCCATCAAGAGCCTTCCTTTTGGCCTCTTTCATATGGTCCCTCTCCATTCTTGGCACTCTTTGTTACTATATACTCACTCTGATTACGTTCTTCCTACATTGCCTTCTCATCTTTTGATGCTTGCAAAGTCCTCCAAAGATCTTTACAAAGTCAGTTTCTTCTTAATGGCAGCACAGACACAGTGCTTTCCCTGTAGGATATACTTTTGCTTTATCACATGGATGGTGCAAAATAGATGCTTGGCTTCAAAGGCTACATTATATCCTATCAAGTTTATTTTGCTTCTCTTTCTTCTTCCATTAATAAAGTGCAAAATGACAAGCCTCCCAAAATTTACTCGTGACTTTGTACCTGTCACGAGTTATATACTTGGGACAATAATTCCTTTCTCTTTTCTTCTTTTTCTCTGTGCAGACCCTTAAACAATAAAAAATCTCATCTGACTATTATAACTGCTAATTGTTTTAAATATTCATCCTCGGCTGTAAACAATGACTGTCCTTCACATGATGTTCTAGTATGAGCATACAAAGGTTGGTATAAAGTCCGAGGAGCCTCTAAATAAGTTAATTAAAACTTGAGAGTGGTGGCTATAATCACAGTCAAAATGTTCAAAACAAACTTTGTTGTCTCCAAGAAACATGTCTTTCGAAAAATTCTATTATCTATACCCTTGTATAGATCCGAAATATTTACTCTCCAAGATTGAGAAAAGACTTTTATTATTATTATTATTATCAATAGGCCATTCCATGATGGAGCTGAGTAAAGAGGATCATAAGCTCCACCTGAAAGCTTTTTCCTCTATTTATTTGTATTTGTACTTTCACCTGGAAAAGGCCTTGTAAACTGCAACACATTTTCAGTTTTACTCACTAACTCATACTTCTGGTCTCTCTTCAAACTGAGCTTTCACTTGGTAATCAATCGGTTTGTGATATCAGAAGCAAATTTGTGATGTTAAACTCAGATTCCTGATCCCATTGAGATGTTCCTGCCAATCTTTTGACCAAGTTAGTCCAAACCCAAGATATTTGATCGTTCACCTATCCGGTAAGTGAAGGTGTTGCAATATCCAATTTTTAATTCCAAGTTTAATACTTCTAAAGAAGCTATTTCTTTTGTAATGTGGCATGAGGAAGCTTTACACCTGAAAGCCTTGCCCCATTTTCCTCTATTCTGATTCCACTCAATAGTTAGCCTATTCTTGTTTCTCTAGCTAAACCATGTCTTAGTCCACACAAGAAGTCAAACATGTGGAACACTGAACTCTGTATTGGTTTAGCTGCCGGTATGGTTGGGATTTGCATTGTTTTAGCAGCAGCCATCATTGTAATCAGATTAAAGAACAAAAGGGAAGAGAATGGGATTGGGAAAGGAAGAGACTTGGAGCTTCAGCATCTCAACCTCAGTGTAAGAACAACCTGCGACAAGAAGGCTTCTTTTCAGGGATCTCCGGACACTCTTAAAGGCAAAATCATCGACACCACACTACGTAGGATGCTCCTGGAGACATACACTATTGAAGAGTTAAGAAAAGCAACTGAGGACTTCAGTTCAACTAATCAAATTCAGGGACCTGTGTTTCATGGTCGCCTCAATGGGAAGAACATGGCAATCAAGCGCACAAACACAGAGACACTGACAAACATAGATTTTGGACTCTTCAATGAAGCACTTCACCACCACCCCAACATTCTTAAACTCCTCGGAACGTGCTCAACTGATGATGACGATCCTGAATCATATCTGGTTTTTGAATTCGCGGAAAATGGATCTCTGAGAGACTGGCTTCACGGTGGGCTGGCCATCAAGAATCAGTTCATTGCTTCCTGCTATTGTTTCCTTTCATGGAGCCAGAGGCTAAGGATCTGCCTTGACGTGGCCATGGGTTTGCAGTATATGCACCACGTGATGAACCCAATCTACGTCCATAGAAATATGAAGAGCAGAAACATATTTTTAGACGAAGATTTTGGTGCCAAGTTAGGGAATTTTGGGATGGCAGGGTGTGTTGAGAATGAACCTGAGGACCCACTTTCTGTTGGTGTCAACATCTAATATTGTTGGCGTCAGCATCTCACACCGTACTGGTTGTTAGCGGCAGCACCTGTTGAAACACAATAAACAAATAGTTCGAGTCACGTCCAAGGACGCTGTCCTTAGGAGATATTCCGCAACCCCCCTAGTAGATCAGGAAGCGGCACTCCCCAGGATAAAACGAACCCTTCCTGCATAAAGCAGGGTGACAGAACTGCAGAAAGATATCAGTGTAACTCAGAAAAAGGGAGAGAGGAGAGGAGCTCGGGGACCTCCGTATCACTAGACCTCGGTGCTCTCACCTCGGTCTCATTGAACTTACTCCGTATATTGCCTTTTATAGGCAGGAATCGTGTGACCGTTAAGGAATTATAATGACAATTAACAATGGTTTAATGATAATTAAAACGACGGTTACAAAATAGGTGTTAATGACAATTTAATGTAATAAAACCTTTTAATTGTCATTAAAACCGGTCAATTAAAATTCCAACGGTCATCTCTAACAATCAGTTCATAGACTCCTCTTATCAGCCTTTTTAATAACTCAAGCTCATATTTAATTGTATACTAGGGTGTTCCCAATCTTGAGTTATATGAGACTTCTTCCTTTGACACACTTAAACACAATATTTACAACAATCCCCCACATGTGTCTAAGGAAGCTCGTAGTCCCATTAGCTGAGTTACACACATGGATATAATCATTGTATCTGGTGGTCCTTTGGACTTAAAACCAGACCTAGACTGATAACACTTAGTACACAGAGATGTCGGTGGTCCTATGAACTTAAAACCGCTCATCTCTCAGGCGTATACTAGAGGCATTAAGAGTCAGATTATACCCCCACATTTTCCGCTGTTAGCGCGTTTTTGCACATTAAAACGGCCATGCGCGTGTCCTGGTATTTAACGAATGCTCTAGAGATTTTGCCATGATCTCATAGGAGCGGCCCCACTCCTCATTCGTATAGGTGATTTCATGAAATGTACCTGCAATGAGCACATCATCCCATAGGATTATGAATCATTAAGAGCTTTCACTCAGCCTCACCAAAATGCATTCTAGCACTTTCTCTTGCCATAGGAAGGGACTTGGTCATTTAGTTTAGTGCTAACAGAACTAACAAACGACTTGTTCTTACCCATTGAACCTCCTTCATGGGATCACCAATCACAAAGGTTGGGTTGCCATCGCTGTTAATTTCGTATTGGCTTTAGTCCCATTCCCCTCGGCTAATTTGTTTCTTCCCGGGGTTTGTTAACGAATCCATGGGTCAACTCTTTGACCTCACAAAATTGATTGAGATAATTCCACAATTTTTCAAGCTAGCTTATTCACATTATATCTCAAACAACTTTCACTTACATCATTGTTTTTCACAATGGCTATTGCCATTTGGCAATCTCAAATCATCGACATTAAGTGTCGGTTTTCCACCAAAATACATGTCAAGAGTTTTTCAACAATTTAGCCTCTAAATTTAGCCAATTCCAGAGTAGCAAACTCTAACTCACATAATAATTTATTTTGGCTACTAGTGGATTTTCTCAGATAAAACTGAACTTCAGTTAACATCCGTGTATCTCATACAACGGGAATCCACTATACTTGATACCAATATTTATGGTACCCTCAAATATTTTATTTTCACATATCTATATATGTGTGTATGTATATATATATATATATATGCTCAATCATCATATAGCATAATCTATATCACACAGATTGATATTAATGCAACAAATTCTCAACAATTTGTGCATACCTCACATAAGCTGCAAAATTGCTTCAAATAACATATTAATGTCATAAGAAATATTCACATATGTATCCTCACACCAAGATAATTATATAGCCTCAAATTATGAAAATTACATTTATCTATCATAGATAAATGATCAAAATTTTCATGCCACATAATGCTTGTTTCAAGCAAAATATTTGAAAATCCACAAAATTTGCTCACATTAGCAAATATAGCAAAGCCTCCACTAAATCAATTATTGCAACATACATCTTGTATTTATAAAATGAGGCAGCAATATATAGTTTTGTATGACATATTATAAAACATATGCCATCTACATTAAAAAAAAAAAAATTCAATATTCACAGCAGTCATGTATATTTATACCACTATAAATATACACTCGCAAATCATGAAATTTAAATACATTTATCTCTACACTAGATAAATAATTAAATTTCCATGCCACATGAATAATTCACAAATTTGCTCTCTGCAGCAAATAACAAAACCTCCACATAGTTAATTTTAAACCACAACTTGGATTTATCAAATGAGGCTAGAAACAATTTGCAACTTTAAAATTTATAAGGTACCCCCACACTTTCAAATATCTCAAAAATATTTTCACACCTTATAAATAATAACTCTAATTTAATTAGAATCTCGCTATACATCCCCTTTCATTCTAATTAAATTAGAATATTTCTCAATTTTTTCACATACTAGATTATTTGGAAATCCTAGCATCAATATCGCATACAAATTTTATGAGCTCATCATAGGAGGGTATTAAAAAAGATCAACACAATAAAACCTCCTTAAAAGGGGTTAAATTCACCAACGGTTATAAATATGTGAACTGCCAAAATGAAGAAACATTTCTTATTGTTATAATAATGTGTGAGTGGGAAAATTGAGGAAAACATTTTCACGGCAATGCTCATTAATTACTCAACTTAATAATTATTGCCTTCCTCACATCAACTCTCCTTTAAAAATTTCCACAAACCAAAATCATAATATTTTACGAATTATCAAAGTTTGCTAATGAATGTCCAATGGATAGATCCATAACATACCAAAAACAAACTTCAGCTTTTACTTTGATTCATTAAATGTCACATAACGTATTTCAAATTTCACTATCAATTTGTTCATTGTCTATTGCGCCTCATGCAGTTACTAATAGGGCCATTCATATTGCAATGTTTTAATAGACTTTTAAAATCATTGATGGTATAAGAATAAGAGGTTATCAAGTTAACTTATTCAGTTACCAGGATGATAAAACGTCCACATTCAACAATACCATTTAACACTAGAATTATTTGATCAATTAACTATATGCTTCAGGTTTTGGCTTTTCCATGAAATCAAGCCCATAAACTTTTCCCACGAAATAATAAAAGAGGCTTCAGATTATATCTTCATGTTGAAAGCTAAATATATGCGTACCTATGAAGCCGAATGGATGATACAACGACCCTGATGAAAACCTGTTCGACAATATGGCACATCCACTTTACATAATGATAATTCATTTTTGTCCAGGGTACGCTTTCATCGAGTTCATGGCCACCACCAATACAGACCACCATTCTAGATGGCCATGCTCGGGTACCAACATGAGTTAAAACTCAATTTGCAGATCATCCCTGGCCTTCACACTTCCCAGAGGTTCGCACCCAATTTCCTCCTTTTATAGTCTTCTAGTCACAAGAATTTTATTACCAGAACCAAACTCAACTTTCGGTCCCACACAGACAATTTTTGTGGATTTTCAAAATTGTTGTAAATATTGTGTGTGAGTGTGTCAAAGGAAGAAGTCTCATATAACTCAAGATTGGGAACACCCTAGTATACAATTAAATATGAGCTTGAGTTATTAAAAAGGCTGATAAGAGGAGTCTTTGAACAGACCGTTAGAGATGACCGTTGGAATTTTAATTGACAGGTTTTAATGACAATTAAAAGGTTTTATTACATTAAATTGTCATTAACACCTATTTTGTAACCGTCGTTTTAATTATCATTAAACCATTGTTAATTGTCATTATAATTCCTTAACGGTCACACGATTCCTGCCTATAAAAGGCAATGTACGGAGTAAGTTCAATAGAACCGAGGTGAGAGCACCGAGGTCTAGTGATATGGAGGTTCCCGAGCTCCTCTTCTCTCTCCTTTCTTCTGAGTTATACTGATATCTTTCTGCAGTTCTGTCACCCTGCTTTACGCAGGAAGGGTTCGTTTTATCCTGGGGAGTGCCGCTTCCTGATCTATTAGGGGGGTCGCGGAATATCTCCTAAGGACAGCGTCCTTGGACGTGACTCGAACTTTTTGTTTGTTGTGTTTCAACAGGTGCTGCCGCTTCAACTTTTTGTTTGTTGGGGCATGGTTCTGGATGAACTAAAAGTCACAGATTCATTCATGAGAAATTTGCGAGTAAGGTAAAACCGAAAACTTGCAGCTCTACGTCTTATCTAACATTGATGAGGCATTGATCAATTATATAAATTGATAAAAGTAGCAATAGAATGCTTAAACATGTGTGTGTGTGTGTGATTGTGGGTTCATGATAATGAATTTTGGTGAATCTGATTCTTGCTGGGAGCATATTAAATATTATTTATTGGATTATAATAAAATATGCTCCATAATTTTTATTGCACGTTGATTATCATGTGTCACTCACATTATTGAAAAGTTTGGGATTAACATAGACATTGGATGTGCTTATCGGAGAACATGGCTGAAATGGTAGTTCTATAATGCTTTGAGAAATATTGTCTGTGTGGGACCGAAAGTTGAGTTTGGTTCTGGTAATAAAATTCTTGTGACTAGAAGACTATAAAAGGAGGAAATTGGGTGCGAACCTCTGGGAAGTGTGAAGGCCAGGGATGATCTGCAAATTGAGTTTTAACTCATGTTGGTACCCGAGCATGGCCATCTAGAATGGTGGTCTGTATTGGTGGTGGCCATGAACTCGATGAAAGCGTACCCTGGACAAAAATGAATTATCATTATGTAAAGTGGATGTGCCATATTGTCGAACAGGTTTTCATCAGGGTCGTTGTATCATCCATTCGGCTTCATAGGTACGCATATATTTAGCTTTCAACATGAAGATATAATCTGAAGCCTCTTTTATTATTTCGTGGGAAAAGTTTATGGGCTTGATTTCATGGAAAAGCCAAAACCTGAAGCATATAGTTAATTGATCAAATAATTCTAGTGTTAAATGGTATTGTTGAATGTGGACGTTTTATCATCCTGGTAACTGAATAAGTTAACTTGATAACCTCTTATTCTTATACCATCAATGATTTTAAAAGTCTATTAAAACATTGCAATATGAATGGCCCTATTAGTAACTGCATGAGGCGCAATAGACAATGAACAAATTGATAGTGAAATTTGAAATACGTTATGTGACATTTAATGAATCAAAGTAAAAGCTGAAGTTTGTTTTTGGTATGTTATGGATCTATCCATTGGACATTCATTAGCAAACTTTGATAATTCGTAAAATATTATGATTTTGGTTTGTGGAAATTTTTAAAGGAGAGTTGATGTGAGGAAGGCAATAATTATTAAGTTGAGTAATTAATGAGCATTGCCGTGAAAATGTTTTCCTCAATTTTCCCACTCACACATTATTATAACAATAAGAAATGTTTCTTCATTTTGGCAGTTCACATATTTATAACCGTTGGTGAATTTAACCCCTTTTAAGGAGGTTTTATTGTGTTGATCTTTTTTAATACCCTCCTATGATGAGCTCATAAAATTTGTATGCGATATTGATGCTAGGATTTCCAAATAATCTAGTATGTGAAAAAATTGAGAAATATTCTAATTTAATTAGAATGAAAGGGGATGTATAGCGAGATTCTAATTAAATTAGAGTTATTATTTATAAGGTGTGAAAATATTTTTGAGATATTTGAAAGTGTGGGGGTACCTTATAAATTTTAAAGTTGCAAATTGTTTCTAGCCTCATTTGATAAATCCAAGTTGTGGTTTAAAATTAACTATGTGGAGGTTTTGTTATTTGCTGCAGAGAGCAAATTTGTGAATTATTCATGTGGCATGGAAATTTAATTATTTATCTAGTGTAGAGATAAATGTATTTAAATTTCATGATTTGCGAGTGTATATTTATAGTGGTATAAATATACATGACTGCTGTGAATATTGAATTTTTTTTTTTTTAATGTAGATGGCATATGTTTTATAATATGTCATACAAAACTATATATTGCTGCCTCATTTTATAAATACAAGATGTATGTTGCAATAATTGATTTAGTGGAGGCTTTGCTATATTTGCTAATGTGAGCAAATTTTGTGGATTTTCAAATATTTTGCTTGAAACAAGCATTATGTGGCATGAAAATTTTGATCATTTATCTATGATAGATAAATGTAATTTTCATAATTTGAGGCTATATAATTATCTTGGTGTGAGGATACATATGTGAATATTTCTTATGACATTAATATGTTATTTGAAGCAATTTTGCAGCTTATGTGAGGTATGCACAAATTGTTGAGAATTTGTTGCATTAATATCAATCTGTGTGATATAGATTATGCTATATGATGATTGAGCATATATATATATATACATACACACATATATAGATATGTGAAAATAAAATATTTGAGGGTACCATAAATATTGGTATCAAGTATAGTGGATTCCCGTTGTATGAGATACACGGATGTTAACTGAAGTTCAGTTTTATCTGAGAAAATCCACTAGTAGCCAAAATAAATTATTATGTGAGTTAGAGTTTGCTACTCTGGAATTGGCTAAATTTAGAGGCTAAATTGTTGAAAAACTCTTGACATGTATTTTGGTGGAAAACCGACACTTAATGTCGATGATTTGAGATTGCCAAATGGCAATAGCCATTGTGAAAAACAATGATGTAAGTGAAAGTTGTTTGAGATATAATGTGAATAAGCTAGCTTGAAAAATTGTGGAATTATCTCAATCAATTTTGTGAGGTCAAAGAGTTGACCCATGGATTCGTTAACAAACCCCGGGAAGAAACAAATTAGCCGAGGGGAATGGGACTAAAGCCAATACGAAATTAACAGCGATGGCAACCCAACCTCTGTGATTGGTGATCCCATGAAGGAGGTTCAATGGGTAAGAACAAGTCGTTTGTTAGTTCTGTTAGCACTAAACTAAATGACCAGTCCCTTCCTATGGCAAGAGAAAGTGCTAGAATGCATTTGGGTGAGGCTGAGCAAAAGCTCTTAATGATTTCATAATCCTACGAGATGATGTGCTCATTGCAGGTACATTTCATGGAATCACCTATATGAATGAGGAGTGGGGCCGCTCCTATGAGATTGTGGCGAAATCTCTAGAGCATTCGTTAAATACCAGGACACGCGCATGGCCGTTTTAATGTGCAAAAACGCGCTAATAGCGGAAAATGTGGGGGTATAATCTGACTCTTAATGCCTCTAGTATACACCTAAGAGATGAGCGGTTTTAAGTTCATAGGACCACCGACATCTCTGTGTACTAAGTGTTATCAGTCTAGGTCTGGTTTTAAGTTCAAAGGACTACCAGATACAATGGTTATATCTATGTGTGTAACTCAGCTATTGGGACTACGAGCTTCCTTAGACACATGTGGGGGATTGTTGTAAATATTGTGTGTGAGTGTGTCAAAGGAAGAAGTCTCATATAACTCAAGATTGGGAACACCCTAGTATACAATTAAATATGAGCTTGAGTTATTAAAAAGGCTGATAAGAGGAGTCTTTGAACAGACCGTTAGAGATGACCGTTGGAATTTTAATTGACAGGTTTTAATGACAATTAAAAGGTTTTATTACATTAAATTGTCATTAACACCTATTTTGTAACCGTCGTTTTAATTATCATTAAACCATTGTTAATTGTCATTATAATTCCTTAACGGTCACACGATTCCTGCCTATAAAAGGCAATGTACGGAGTAAGTTCAATAGAACCGAGGTGAGAGCACCGAGGTCTAGTGATATGGAGGTTCCCGAGCTCCTCTTCTCTCTCCTTTCTTCTGAGTTATACTGATATCTTTCTGCAGTTCTGTCACCCTGCTTTACGCAGGAAGGGTTCGTTTTATCCTGGGGAGTGCCGCTTCCTGATCTATTAGGGGGGTCGCGGAATATCTCCTAAGGACAGCGTCCTTGGACGTGACTCGAACTTTTTGTTTGTTGTGTTTCAACAGGTGCTGCCGCTTCAACCAGTACAGTATGAGATGCTGTATCCATTGAACAAAGACACACAACCTTTCCAAAGAGGAATAAACCCAACAACGGACACAAATTATTGGGCAATGCAATAACATACAAATTAACAACCATTAATGCCCATAGAACTGAAATATAATAATTCATCACCACGAAAACTGCTAACACCACTGATAGACATATGACAAATATATTATCATGTAAGTAAACTGAAATTCCCTTTTTCATGAGGTAAAGAAAGATTCTCTCTCTCTCTCTCTCTCTCAATCAGAACCATAACCGCGACAAAGTCACAAAACTCATTCAGCCATGTTCTCCGATAAGCACATCCAATGTCTATGTTAATCCCAAACTTTTCAATAATGTGAGTGACACATGATAATCAACGTGCAATAAAAATTATGGAGCATATTTTATTATAATCCAATAAATAATATTTAATATGCTCCCAGCAAGAATCAGATTCACCAAAATTCATTATCATGAACCCACAATCACACACACACACACATGTTTAAGCATTCTATTGCTACTTTTATCAATTTATATAATTGATCAATGCCTCATCAATGTTAGATAAGACGTAGAGCTGCAAGTTTTCGGTTTTACCTTACTCGCAAATTTCTCATGAATGAATCTGTGACTTTTAGTTCATCCAGAACCATGCCCCAACAAAGTAAAGAATATCTCCTAAGATTGTTGGTGTCAACATCTAATATTGTTGGCGTCAGCATCTCACACCGTACTGGTTGTTAGCGGCAGCACCTGTTGAAACACAATAAACAAATAGTTCGAGTCACGTCCAAGGACGCTGTCCTTAGGAGATATTCCGCAACCCCCCTAGTAGATCAGGAAGCGGCACTCCCCAGGATAAAACGAACCCTTCCTGCATAAAGCAGGGTGACAGAACTGCAGAAAGATATCAGTGTAACTCAGAAAAAGGGAGAGAGGAGAGGAGCTCGGGGACCTCCGTATCACTAGACCTCGGTGCTCTCACCTCGGTCTCATTGAACTTACTCCGTATATTGCCTTTTATAGGCAGGAATCGTGTGACCGTTAAGGAATTATAATGACAATTAACAATGGTTTAATGATAATTAAAACGACGGTTACAAAATAGGTGTTAATGACAATTTAATGTAATAAAACCTTTTAATTGTCATTAAAACCGGTCAATTAAAATTCCAACGGTCATCTCTAACAATCAGTTCATAGACTCCTCTTATCAGCCTTTTTAATAACTCAAGCTCATATTTAATTGTATACTAGGGTGTTCCCAATCTTGAGTTATATGAGACTTCTTCCTTTGACACACTTAAACACAATATTTACAACACTTTCATATTCAACCAATCCTGCTTCTTGGAGCCTAGGCTATTTGGCACCTGAATATGTGCACCAAGGTACAGTTTCCCCAAGTATTGATATTTTTGCTTATGGGGTAGTTTTGCTGGAGATGCTATCGGGTCAAACACCTATAAGCAGGCCTAATGAGAAAGGAGAAGGAAGTGTTTGGCTTACTGAGAAAATCAAGTCCATTTTGAAGTCAGAGAATATGGATGAACTAAGAGATTGGATGGACAGTGCATTGGGTGAGAATTACTCATTCGATGCAGCTACCACAGTGGCAAAACTTGCAGGAGCTTGTGTGGATGAAGACTCCTCTCTCAGGCCATGTGCTGGTGAAGTTGTTGAGAAGCTATCAAGATTGGTTGAGGAATTGCCTGAAGAAGAGCATTTGTTGTTGTCTGAAAGCTCAACAAAGCCTCTGGTGAAGGCATGCAAACAATCAGCGGAAAAGAATGTACTGAAGAAACCCACAAGTAATTCAGTCATAGGTTGTTAGTTATGTTTCTTTGGTTTAAGGTAAAACAGAGCAAACAGAGAGAGTTTCAGAGGGGAAATATGATTTTCTGACTGATCTCGAGTTGTATTTAACAAGTGTCTTTCATATTAACTATGTAGTTGTCGTTGGGTATTTTCATCAAACATGAAATTATCAAACAAATCAAAATAAGAGAAAATACTGCAGTTTTCTGCTAATGCGGATATCAGAATCATTTTATTAATGTAACTTGAAACCAGTGGGATTTAAATTACAACATTACTTCATCATGAGACTAAATTCCTCAAAACTGATAACACCATCACCGTCGAGGTCAAAGCTAGAGATCATAAGCTGGCACTTCTGTAAACTCGTAGCTTTTCCTAACTTACTAAGCATCCTCTTGAGACTCTTAGGGGTAATACAACCAGAACCATCCATTTCATACATTTTAAAAGCCTCTTTTAGACCTTTCACTCTCTCTTCCTCTTTCTCTTCTTCCACAAACCTAACAAAATCTTCCAACCCCACCAACCCATCGCCGTCGGCATCCAAATAACCCACCAACTCCTCCGCCTCCTCTGCTGACAGCTCCCTGCCTATCGCCTCCACACACTGCCGCAGCTCCGACTCCGAAAGCTTCCCGTCTCCGTTCTCGTCAAAGTGCTTAAATACACTCTCGTATTGACTGAAATTGTTCATCGTGGAAATAACTCAAATATGATGTATTAACAAACAAAGATTGAAGCGGACGGTGATGGTGGTGTTGTATAAAGATATATAGAGAGATAGAACTTAGAAGCACAAAGAGGAAGAATGAAACCAAGAAGATGATTGCAGCTCAAGACAGAGAAGAAGCTTACGGTTGTAGTGTATATATATAAGCGTGGAGTTTGAAATGGAAAGAGTAATACGGCATTGGCGCGTAGCGGGGGTTGACCAAATCGCCCTGCTGGACCGGGTAAAGCTCCACCATTTTGTAAGAAAAAACCGCTGACTTTATATATATATATATATATATATATATATGGATGTATGTATGTATGTATGTATGTGACTATATATATACATGTATACACACACTCATATACTAGTAACATCTCTTTCCTAAATACTCCCTCCGGTCCTAATTATAAGACAAGGTTGACTTTTTTAGAGAAATTAAGGAAGCCAATTAAATTACTTTAAAGTGTTTATATTTTTAGTATCCTTAGATTATATATTATTTTATTAGTCAAATTAATTAGTTTGGAGAAAAAATAAAAATAAAAATACTCTAAAGTAATTTAATTGACTTCCTTAATTTATCCAAAAAAGTCAAATTTATCTTATAATTAGAACCGGAGGGAGTATAATATAAGATCCATTATGACTTTTTTTTGTAAATATTAAGAAAGGTAACTAAATTACTTTAAATTCTTTTATATTTTTATTTTTTTTTAAACTAATTTGTTTGACTTATAAATTGATATATAATCTAATAATACACTATATATGATATCATTAAATAACTTATTTAGCTTCTTTAATCTATATAAAACATTAACTAAGTCTTAAATTTAGGATCAAGGGAGTAGTATATTGCCAACAAATGACTTTATATTTTTACAGAATTTAATATTTAGTTGACATTAATTTTTTATATAACAACGTTACACAATGGAATCAGTTTGAGTGAATATAAATATAATCCATCAAGTTCTAAATATAAGATCCAGTTAACCTTTTTTAGAGAGATTACAAAAGCTAGATAAATCACTTAATTATATTTTATATTGTGTATCCTTAGATTATATATTAGTTTATAAGTTAAGCAATATAAAGTAGTTTATTTAGCTTCTTGGGTCTATTAAAAAAAATTAACTTGGTCTTATATTTAGACAGATAGCATTAAAATAATACGGGGAAGCTGGCCAAAAAAAAAAAATTGACTAGGGATATAAAAATTCGATTAAAATTTTCTTGCGTTTTGTTCTCGGGGGAAAGAACTTATGGCTGTGGTGAATAGAAGTTGTCGTCAAACGCTCTTGAAATTTCTCCACCAAAACACGGAAGAATGGGAAAAGTCAAATGTGAGACGAAGAAGAATTGTTTTGTGATTTCTAGAACACTGATGTGCTAATTACCCAAATCTCAGAGTGATGAATTTATGGTAAGACCCCGCATTTTCTTCGCTTGCATGTAAGCAAAGGTGTCCTTGTGCCTAGGGTTAGAAATAGAAACATGAGAGAAGAATCTGGAACAACAAAAAGCTGAGGTCGAAGTTCTGATGATGTATAACCATCCCAAATAATCCCCCAAATCAAATCAAAAGGCTGGTTCGTCCCTGCATATTTCGTTATGTGGAAAGCAATTTACAAAAAAAAAAAAAAAAAACTAAGGGATATTAAGATGAAGTTTCGTGTAAATATAAGTCAAAGGGAGATCAGAAACGGAGATATTTCGGCCCTGTAATTAAGAATATGTCACCCAAGATTGAAGTCTTTTGACGGTGTCCGTCTAATGTTGTTGAAGTTAATGAAGACGCGTTGTCTCGGATTGGAAATTTGGGAGTCCTCAATTCGTAGTGGGAGTCTTTAAGCGGAAAAGGTCCTGTAGACGCGCACAAGGTCTCATATCTCCCTCTCGGAAGGTTTTTTTTTTTTTTTTTTATGTGCATTCAGTATCCAAAAATAATAGTGATTAATCTTTTAGGTTAAAGGTCATTTTTACCTCGGAAGTATTCATTTGAAGCCAATTTTACCTCAAAAGTTTTTCGAGGGCTAAATTTGCTTCGAAAGTTTCAAATTTAGAACAATTTTGCCCTTATATTAGTTGACCAATAATCGGGGCAAATTTGCTCTAAATGTGAAACTTCCGAGGCAAAATTGCACGTTAACCCAATAATTGTTAGTTAAGCGCATCGAACACCACACAACATGTTGTGCTCTTCCAGCCACTGGACCCTACCTTCGGCTCAGCCAGGGTGGGCGGTAGGTTGTTGAATAGAAAAGAGAACTCTTCCCGAGGCCCATGCTGATATCTTCGGACTCACTAACGTTACTATCAACTGCCACGTCCCGGTTCAAGAATTTTGACCCGATTCCCTTTCGAAGTACGCATGCTGCACACTATCAGAAGGGCTTCCCCCGTCTCTAAGAATCGACTAACTCATATGCAAGTACCGTTCATATGAAACATTTCCCCCTCTTCAGTCTTCAGAGTTCTCACTTGAATATTTGCTACTACAGCCAAAATCTACGCAAGTCCGGGTGGAGCAGCCGTCAATGCAGATCTTGATGGTAGTAGCAAATATTCAAGTGAAAACTTTGAAGGTTGGAGAGGGGAAAATGTTTGACATATATAAAAATAAAAAATGAAATTACTTCTTCAGATAATGTTCATTTTTTTGGAATACGGAGGGCAAGCTTAAAGCTTAAATTTGGAAACAAAAAACTGCAACAAGTCTAAAGAGGCAGATAAGCTTCCTCCTCAGCACGACTAGCATCACTTAGTATTTGTACCCTACAATATTTAGGAGCATCATGTAACAATACAATCTGTGAGCTTTCTGCATCCGCCTCTCATGCAAATATATCAACACCCACCAATATTTTTCTGTCTGCATGCGCAATTTTCACAGTCCAGTTAGCGTAAATTAGCTGCCAGGAAACTTCTATGACCTGTCTAGAGGGGTGATTTTCCACCACTATCTTTGAATGTATTATATTATGACGAGGTTAAAATAAGAGTAATTAAAAAATATTTTGCATCCATTAAAAGTCAACTCGCTGATTTCATTCATTGCTTTGGGGTATTGTTGGTATTTCACATTTTTTCCCCAGACTTATGGAGTATTTTTAAAACAGAAATCACTACCTGAAAGAAATAAAGACAACGGCAGAGAAATAACATTTGAAATATAAAAATTTTAAAAGGTCTATTAAATTATTAAAAAGATAAATAGGTAATCTGGTAAGAATATAAAATTTTAAAGTTTGAGTGTTAACAACTTGAGTATGGAGATTAACAATTTGAGCTCCCTAGGTTGTAACTATGTATATTAAAGTTACTAATTGTTATTCTTAAATTATCATTGCCTATGCATAAGTTGTCAATGCCCAAATTTTAAAATCCAAGATTCCTCCAGATCACCTGCTTGTCATTTTGCTAACCTAGCAGACATTTTAGAGTTTTTGCAATTCAAATGGTTTTTCTGTCATTTTCCCAAAGAAATATTACTAGCCACATCTACAAAGTATTTTCAAAGTTTTTCTTTATAAATAGTGATTTATGATTTACTCCTCTAGTCCTGAATATAAAGTAGAGAGAGAGAGAGAGAATTTTGTTGTCCTATTTATAAGATAAAGAAATTTTTTTTATATGGATGTACATTTTTACCCTTTATTTATTATTGTATTGATTTTGTTCTCATAGGTATAATATATATATTAAATAGGGGTGAAGTTTGAAAGTTGTTGAATTTTATGAAGAGTTAATGAAATTTAAAATTTTTCTTAATGTCACATGAAACATGCTGAAAATGCCTATTTATATATAAAACAAAAGAAATATCATTACTTTTTTCTCCTTCAAAATGAATCATAGGACGAAGGTATAAAAATATCAATTATCTTTTTTCAAAAGAGCTACTAGCACCACAGATAATTTTTGGGTTCTAAAATACCTATATACATTAGAAAAAGTCTCTTAAATGCTATAACCCTTAGTGAGATGTACGTTGACCGAGCTTTTTAAAATTTTGACCAAATCAAATGACGTGGAGAGTGATTTGGCAAAGTAGGTTTCAAGAAGATGAGCATAAGTGTTAACGTGTATGATGACACGAACATTGAGGTGGATAGGTAAAGTAAGTTAGGGCAAAATGGAACAAGACAAACTCATCAAACTTCAGGGTATTAGGCGCGGCCGGCCAAAAAATTTCTACATATATCCACGTGTCATTTGTATTACCAATCAACTTCCTCGAATTCAGCTGCTTGAGTTGAACATTTCCACCGTATAACTCGCCCGTGACTGTAATGAGTCAATCAAAGGAATAGCGTGATCTTGCCCGCACTTGATTAATTCTCTTCCAAACTAACCGATCGTATGTCTTCTGTTCCCCCATAGATGCCCGCCAAGCGGGTATCGTTCCCGGCATTGCTCCCGCCGCAAAGTCAACGAACAAAAAAGGGGCTGGTACGTCCGTAATTATCACGAAACATAGTGGCATACTCAAAAGTTGAATATGCCCCTATTAGAAAATCCCAGGCCAACAGTCACTGACAATCTCTCCTCTCACTCTGGAGCCCTACTAATACTAGCAGCCGCCACTCCCACCTCCGTCCTGCGCCACCATGGCTGCGATCAGCCGCGTGAGAGTGGTCGCTCCGATGTTTAGACCGCTTAGATTTCTCTCTAATCGATATTTCGGATCGGCGGCTGTCGCAGTTCAGTACGACTATGATGATTATGAAGAAGAAGAACAGTATCAATTGTGCAAACCAAGTGCCATGGCTGATACAGAAGGTTCCGCACCGGAACGTGGAGTGCAGTGGGTAATGATAGGGGAACCAGGCTCCAAGAGGCATGTTTTTGCTGAGCGGCTCTCGAAGCTTCTTGCAGTTCCACACATTTCTATGGCCACCCTCCTTAGCCAGGAACTTAGTCCGCGTTCTTCTCTCTACCAGCAGGTTTTTTCTCCTCTCTGGTGATTTTAGAATTCAGTTATCGGGCTTTTCATGTGCTGCTTGGTTTAAACCTTGTTTGCTTAGTTGAAGGAAATATTTGAGTTCTGTTACCCTTAGAAGAGTAATTAGTTGATAATCTTTTTTCGGATTTATGTTCTCCTTGCAATCGAATTCTCCAAATTTTGACCGTTGGGCGTTTCTTTTTTGTGGTTTCTTTATGTTTATTCTATGTAATTCTTTTCTTTTCTTTTTCTCTTTCTCTTTCTCTTTTTCTTTCTTCCTTCTTTTCTTGAAACCTTTCTTTCCCGCTCTTTAAATTCAGGCGCTAATCTGTTGTATTAGCGGCGGTAAAGCAAACTTTGGATCTCTCCATTTGTAATCCCGTCAATTTGTTTCTAAATTTTAGTAGTTGAACTGATGTAACAGTTCACCTCGATTATATTTTTTTATATATACCAATGCAGATAGCTAATGCCTTGGACAAAGGAAAACTTGTCCCTGAGGAAATAATTTTTCGGCTATTGTCAAAAAGGCTGGAAGAAGGATATTCGAGGGGTGAAACAGGCTTCATTCTGAATGGAATTCCTCGCACAAGGATGCAAGCTGTAAGCGTCAAGTATCTAAAGTCTTGCAGATAGTTTCTCTTCTCTGCTTATGATTTGTTCTACTGTGAATTCTTAACACGCCAAGAAGTCGAGCTATACCTAGTTTGACAAACCTTCATATGGTAGTTGCTTATGTGTTAAAATACAAATTATTTCACAGGAAATTCTCGATCACATGGTTCATGTTGATTTGGTTGTGAATTTCAAATGCTCGGAGCAAAACTTTGCAACCAAGAATCTAAGAGCTCAAAGATTTAATCCTCCACGAGAATATCTTAGCATGGACAGTAAGCTGTTGCGACAGGATCCCTCGAAATATACCCACTGTGGAAGTTCCTGGAGAGAAAATGTGCCCGATCACACAGAGGAGGTGGGCCATAAACTCATAATATTCCTTCTCTATCAGGAGAATTCTCATTTTATTTTTCCCTTATCCTTGTGGTACTTTTTTTGTGTGATTTTATTTACAGTGTAAGCTGTTGGAAGAATACTACAGAGAGCAGAAGAAACTTGTTAATATTGAAGCAGCAGGTGGCCCTGGAGAAACCTGGCTAGGACTTCTGGCTGCATTACATCTCCAGCACATTGATGCTATCACTTCTTCACAGAAGTTGACTGCTTAAGGTTGCCATCAATCATCTTCTCCGGCACCATTCATATCCTCTCTCGGCTTTCTGATACCTGTGAATATGAGAACCAGAGTGGACTAGAAATTTTGGCGAATGTTAAATTTAGTTTTTCGAGAATGTACGATGGAGTGGTTACATGTAGCTTAAGATAGGATGCAAAAGTGTACTGGTCTGTATGACCCCTAAATTCTACGAATGTGTATGGTTTTCGATTTCTCCTCCTGTTCTATCTGCCACAATGTTATCTTTTTCTTAATTCTGCTATGTGATATTGAGATCACATAACTTTTGCTTGAATTGGGAGTTTTATTAATGGGTTTAGCGGCAATTGTTTGGGGGCAGATGAGTAATTTTGTCCTGACTGTTATTTCAATTAATTTTAGTGTTAGTTGACTAAATATGTTGAGTTACTAATTCACATGTCATTCACGTTATTTTTGTGAATGTGTAAATTTGTGCTGGAAGTACACATGTCATCTACTTTATCTTTGAAGATAAATTTGCACTTGAATAAAAATGATGTGGATAATGTAGACTGTTAGTTCGGTATATTTAGTCAACTAATTGTTAAAATTAATTGGAATAATGATCAAGATAAAATTGCTCTATTTTTTACACTCTTGAGCCAAAATTGTCCTCTGAAAAATTTTGCCCCTTAGTAAAAACTTCCGGGAAAAAATGCCCCTTAACCCTATTTTAATTGAAGAAAAAAAATATCTGAGATGGAGTATTAAATTAACAGTTAATATCCAGTACAACATATTAAGGGAAAAAAATTATCAATAACTAAAGAGAGAATGACATTAAGAACCCTAAAAAAAGTAATACAATGGATTTCATTAAGTAAATTATGATTTAAACAAACCATAGCATGATTTATATCTGGATCTACTTCAGATTGTGTTTTTCAATTTTGAGTGATATCTTTTATTTTTCACTCGAATCAACGAAAAATATCAAGAGTATAGAAAGTTATTTATGAACAATGCAACTTATTTCAAATTTTGTATAAATGTACTATGCACATACTCTACCTTACTTTTCCTGTCTTTTGGAGTTGGGAACTTGGGATGCTTCTCTTTTAAATTGAAAATGGGGCCAACTTTCAAATGCTGATTAAAATCAGGAAATTATGCAACACGTTAAGAATTTCGTTAACCTCTCTTTTTGGACCCCAGATATATAAACGAATATTATTTATATATAAATGAATACTTCAGGTTCAGCTAAACCTGGGTGATGCCACTTTATTACTGCTATTATTTTACACAACTCACAGGCATAGAAACCTAATAATTAAGGAATGTGAGAGAGACTACTCGCAGCTCATCCACACGTCCCTGAGTAATTCATATCTGACAGCAGATCCGTTGCGAATTTCTTTGGGTTTCCAGCTTGGTTTTGTTGAAGCCACTGAAGATGCTGAGGCATCAATTAGGAGAGAAGATAAAGGGGAATTTAGTTCATCAAGCTCATCATCACTGGTGTAAGCCTTCCTCAGAATAGATGATCTGCTTCTTCTTAGTTGACATTCACTTCCAACCTCCCCAATAATGGTGACAATGGAAGTTGCCAGAGGAGGTATGTACTCAATTGGAGCTGCATTGCATGGGAAGGTTCTAACGCATTCTTCACCATACTCGAGATCATCCTGTTTCAAATTGAGAACAAAAGCTAAAATCTTCAGCATTTAGGCCAATGATTATCAAACTTTTCAGCTCTAACAACAATATTTTGCCTCCCAACACAATTAATCATGACATTAACCGAATAGCCAAGGGATTACGAGCAAACTTGGTATCTTACCTCTGAGTCCAGAGCTTCAAAGACAAGAGTGGGTATAGGATCAGGGCAAAACTCATCGGCCACAAAATTGTCTAGAATCCTCTTGATAAGTGGGGCGCTAAACTTTGGGCATACCTGCACAAACCAAGATCCCTTTGACGTAACTGGCACAGAAATTTTAAGCGAGTCAGGTGGTAAATAAAGAAATGTTCAAGTTCATTGGCAGACCTCTTTCCTGACCGAAGAACTTAACAGCATATCCTTGGGAAGGATCAGAAGGTCACTTAATGCATTCAGAAGATGGAAGGACTTCAAGGATGTGTTTTGTCTCCCATCGTTGTCATCAGGGTCAAGGATATCTTCAAATGAGTCATCGTCATCCGTACCAAACAAGTCAGTCAACCATCTAGACCAGTTCCCAATCTGACAAAGGCAGAACATTTATGAGAAGAGCTATTGCTTGAGACCAAAATGCAAAACATTGTACATACTATCATAGCTCATCACTTTGCAAGCCACATTGGATACACATTAAAGATCAGACACTAACATGAAGAGTTGCATGAATTGAACTAGCAACTTTAGGTTTGAATTAAAAATTGAAGTTTACATATACGTAGAGTTTGAACAGTTTACCGCAGTTTTAAGTTGTGCCCCAGCTCCAAAGCTCAATTGCCCAGGCGGAATGGGGAGAACTTTTGGATCGCTAATGGGATCAGATACAGGATCGGTAGGTATTTCATCAGCAGATTCACGAAGAATGGCATTGAACATAGCCACGTCTAATCTTGTCACACATTGCTCCATTATCTAGATTAAGTAATAGAATTCATTCTAATGTCATGATACAGGCAAAGAAGAGACTTCATCACTGAAAGTAAGAGAAAGCATGACCGAATTTATTTTTGAAGGTTATGAAAAATCACATTTGCAGATGAGAAGCCTTCTGATAGGCAATCTTAGCAAATTATACTTTTTTCCCACTCCTTCCTCCAGAATAAGCGACTGAAAATTGTGATAACTCAGCAAAGGAATAATCTTAAGCATGACGATACCTTGGACGTCAGGTAACCAGATACAGAATGTACCCCATTATATAGATTCTGTAGTGTAATTATTATAATTTCTTTACTACCAGCAACCTATAATACTTAAATCCATCAAATGATCAATTTCACTTTTAGGGACCCAAGACCCACAATACACTACTGAAAGAAATTTGGTCAGAGTTATGAATAAATATGTTATCCATACATCACGTGTAACCGTAGAGTTCAGAAGATGTATAATGACCATCACGTTGAAACTATGACTTTTGCAACTTTAAACTCAGATGTGAAGTTGTTTGTCTTCCCTTTTGCCCTTTCCTGCTCTTATTTTATTGCAATAATCATTGATCAATACGGACTACCATAATTCTTTGTTCACACAATCACTCATTTCAAATCTTTTCCCCTTGCCCATCCTGATCAGACCCTTAGAGATATGACAACTAAAAGAAAAAAGAGAAAATAGATAAAATAAAATACTCAAGTACCTTTAGCACAGAAGAGGGGAAGAAAAAGAGGAATTAGGATGGATAAACTAACCAATCTAGACAGCACAGGCAAACAGCCACACTCGTGCCCTCCAGCTCGAATGGGACAGAGTCTATCCAAGGATTCCCGAAAAGCATTCTTCCAAATATCTAGTGAAATGTTCCCCTGCTCTTGGTCGCATGAGCTAGACATCCTTTTATAGCTTTTCCTTGAGGCAGAGTCCGCATCCTTTTTAGTGGCTATTGCATCAGGTTGCATGTGTGGAATCAGAGTCTAAATATAGACACAGAAGGATTCATGTTAGATTGGCACAAATAGATTGTCATTTGATCGATCAGCTTGTATGGCTGCTTCAAGAAAATGTTCGAGAGGAGGGAAAATAGAGATTACCTGCCACCAGATAGATTCCACTATGCGAGAGAATATCCAGGCTTCTATCTTTTCCAGTGCTGATGTGAATGCATGGGGTTGATCCCAGTTGCCAAAACCTTCTGGAACTGTACTATCATTTTCGCCAGGTGAAGACCCCTTCCATCGTAATGAGTGTGCTGTCTTGCCATTCCTATCTCCCTCACTTTTCTTTTTCAAACTAGATTCTGCAAAAACTGATTGTTCTATGTCTTTGGAAGTTTGGCATATAATTGTCCTCAACACAATGATATTAGACAACCAGAATGTCAGCCTGTAGTCACATTCAAGATGTTATCAGTTGTCATTATCAAGAAACCATTAACAAGAATCAGTAAAATGGCAGTTGACCAAACTCTTAATTACTAATCTAACACGCTGAAGTTGGCACTTTCTTGCAGATGCCAACTATGCAATGTACCCTAGAAATTTGTTAGTTTAGATAAAGCTGATTCTCATTCTAACAATTCTTTAGCAAGTAATGATGAAAGTCCAGCATAAAACACAGGACATTTTTCATTGCACTTTATAAGCTATTTGTTTTCTCAGAATAATTAAATGACCTTTTTTTCACCCAAGAGAAAATATTGAATTTTTCATGACGAGGTAACTCGTGGTTCTTTGTACACAAGAACATCAAAATCTTAGTTGATTAATGATAGGAAGATGATAGATTTATACTTAGAAGAGAGTGCTTAACAGAATAGTTCAGGTATACCTTGGGACATCATTTCCACATGCCTTAGCAACAAGTACTAACCCAGAAACAGAATTTTTAGCTGCCCCGGCCCTTCTTGCTTGAAGGTTTTCTTTACATGCATGGAGATACAGCCTAGAAAGACGCCGAGCTGGAGCTTGGACCTTACTCATGGAGCTTCCATGCTCTGCAACTACTGAATATAAAGAAGCCTCAATTGCTGCAACTTCTCTTAACTCTCCTTCAAGTATCTTTATCTTATTTTCTAAATGCTCAACTTTGCGGTCTAGAATGATCATTCTCGTTTCCTTCGGATAAATTTTAGCATCTTTTTTGTCACTGCTTCTGATGGTTCCTCCACTATTTTGTACATCTCCAACAATGCCAATTTCCTTCACATCCAAATTATGATAACTACCGGGTGGTCCTGTAATCCTCACTGAGTCTGCTGGTGACCTCACTGACTTTACATGCTTTAATCTTTCACTTTTTATAATATTGGCCCCACCTAAAGGGTATGAACTGCTACTCAATAAGGCATGATCTTTGGCACCTAGCGCTGCTGATTTTTCAATTTCTTTGCTGTTTTTATTATCCAGACTAGAATTTTCAGTTCCATGTTTGTCCTCCACATAACTATTGTAAAATTTACCGCCTCCTTCCTCCTTCACACAATATTTGTCACCTTCCTCATATATCCCATTGAGTTTATCAATGACTACAGAAACCTCACCATGTACAGCACCTGGATTCTTGCTGTACATTTGGACATCTGTAAATGTATTTACATGATTAACAACCTTTTCATGAACCTCCTCATCTGAATGTTCACTACCACTATTTCTTGTCTTTATATTGGAATCTGCCTCTAATTTGTCATGAGCCAAAGATGGATAAGAAGAATAATCATTTGGGGTGACAGCATGTTTTTGAGAGGTCACTGAATTACCATTAGAGGAATTAGAGGAAGCATGACCATTTACTGGACTCCCAGGATCAGATGATATATCCAATGATGACGTGCTTGATGAACTCCTCTCTAGCTTTTGGTATGCATCTTGTGGCATCATATTTGATTTTTCAAGCCTTGCCAGACGCTCCTTGGCATCCCTACCGGGGTTTTGAGCTGATCCATTCTGCAATTAAATTGCAATTACTATATGAAACAGAACAATATTCTTCAATTTCTCTTTATATTTAGATAAGACTCATTCGGCATAAAGACTGCTTTGCTGTGTCGCTGATAAAAAAATAAGTTACATTTCTTTGTTAGCATAAATTCTGAAGGACAGTAAGGTAGGATGTAATAGTCTCAATGGTTCGTCCTATTGCAATATGTCCAAAATCCAAATAAGATTTTTTTGGGGGAAAAAAAGTAATGACGCATAATAGAATTTTGAAATATGCCTGTTCATGGAATAAACAAGTTTGAACGCCCCCACCACCCCCCACCAAAAAAAACAAACAAACAAACAAACAAAAAAGGACATATCCTTTGTGTTAAGAGACTGAATATCTATGCAAATAGCCATGCTAATTGATCTAGTAAATGTAAAAGAAAAATCCATGATGCTATCAATAAGAAAATGGAAGAGAACTTGAGTACCTCTACAAGCTCAGCAGGCATACGCCTATTGGCCTCTAGGGCAGAAGTAACAGCTGGCACAGATGAATGTGAACAAACATCGTCATCAGAAAAAGTGGCAATCTCAGCTTCTTCAGCATATTCTTCATTCATCAATGTTGAGTCGCCACCATCAACGTCCTTTGGCACCACTTTTGACAAACTGTCCCTTGACAAGGAGTTGGTGCGACTCTTTTCAACAGGCTGAATTTTTATGAATAGTAATGGCTGATCTGTGTTTTTGTAGTTCCTCTTGCAGTTCATCGGAGCACTAATGCTCAAGGTCTCCTTAAGTATACCATAATCTGCCAAGTCTATGATGGCTGTCCCCAGCGACTGACCCTTAAGGGTCTTATCTCTTCGGGGCTCATACAAGTTGAACTCCAAGCAATTCTTTTGGAATACATCAGCATGACCACCTCTAATGGACATATCCCTCAACAGAGTTACAGGAAGTCTAAAGGACTCGTTAAATTCGATTTTTCCTTCGTCTGTATCAGAACCCAGAGAGGGGACAACATGACTGGTAGAACCTGAATAGCGTTCACCATTCTCCCATTGTATCAGTACAGAACGAACGGATCTTAGAGATTGTGACGGTGGCCAAGGCTTAATTTCATCAATATGAATGAGGTAATTAATTTTAACACTAGCACTTCTCCTGCTCTTTGCTTTCAAGCCAGAGACCATGGCCGCCGAAGTAATGAGTCCCTTCCAGATAAACTTAGTTACTTTAACGTCAGAGAATATTTAGACTTTCAAGCCCTGCGAAGCAAAACAGCTGAAATGCAGGACATCAGGAAGCATTTTCGAGCTTTATATATAACAGAACAAAGAGGCATGAAATTCTATTCAAAGGCTGGCAATGAGTGGTCGCAGTAGTGCTGCGGATAAAGAAAAACCAGCAAATAGAGCTCGAAATCTAGAAATGGATTTCACAGCGACAACTAAAGGAATGCAGAAAAATAGTAAAAACTAAGAAGATGGGATAAAAAACAAATGGAGAACTTGTGGTCAAGCTTCAAAATCAAGGATATAAGCATCAGATCGGCCCTGTTGTTTCAAAGAACTGATGTAGAAGGTTACGGTCTGAAGCACAAAATGTGCAGAAGCTTGAAAATGCGGGCCATGGAATATAATTACAAGTTAAAACAGTAAATACCAAACTATATTCATCACAAGAAGACTAAAAAAGAATGCGATAAAACAAACTAAGAACCAACTGATCAATGCAGACCTTACCGCGGTGCTGGTAGAGTTACTAGAGAATATAGACAGAATTAGACTTAAAAGAGCTGCAAGAGCTTTAACGGGAACTGGAAGGGTTCATTGCTCTGCCATCAAAATGGATCTCCATTTCCTGAGACTGAGACTAGAACATAGCGCCTCACTGAAACTTCGTGCTTCAGAAGAGAACCGAAAACGTCCAGACAATACAGAAACAAAAATAAAGAAGAGGAAAAATAGTGGAAAGCAGAGCTGACGGCAGCGAATAGAATTTTCATGGCTAAAAATATAAAACGACGTTAGCTTAATAAAGTATCCAATAATATTATATTATAATCATGATTATGATAACCAAAAAGTTTGTGTTGTGAAAGCCAAAACGAGGTCGTCTTGCAGCTGGTGAAGAGTATTGTAGGATTATCCGATTATAACGTTGCATTGGTGATCATGATGGTGATGGCCAAGCAGAAAAGTAGGCATTACTTGTAGGACCCCGTTAAAAATTTTGGTTCGTTCGTAATATAAAACTTTATATACTTGTGTCAAACAAATTAATTATTTCTCTTAACGTTGTCACTATTCAATATACATTTTTTAATTTAACTAAATAAAAATCAATGATTTAATACATGACAGAATTATTTTAAAAACTCATCATAAATAATTGACACATTAGTCGAAAAAATAACTTAATTTTTTTTCTTAATTTTATGAATTAGGTAAAGAAGGTACTATGTATTTAGGATTGGGGATTATGATTTTTCAATTAATTATTAGCTAAGTAAAAAGATAAGGACTGGGAAGTGATTGTCACGCGAGTTTACAGTGAATGGCCCTGGTTGTTATCGTTGGTTAGACAGAGACACTAGTGGTTGTTAAATAAGCGAACAACTCAGTTGGTTTTGTTGAGGCCTAACAAAAAAATGTGGCGGTGGGTAGTGTACCGAGAAGAGAACAGAAAAAGAGGAGAGGAGCGTGAAGAGGACGCAAAGTGGAGAGAGAGGGGGCCCGAATCTGTAAATGCGAGGAGGGTCACTCTTGCGCGCCGACATTATGAGCGTAGGGAAGAAGTGTGACCAAACAGTCGCTGTCCACGAAATTGGCCCATTAATATCTATTCACTAATGCACTCTAGGCCCACACCACCAGCCTCGTCCATATTTCGATAAGCCCAATGTGTGTGCTTTTTTTAAAAAAAACTTATATATATTTTCAGAATGAATTAATGCTTGAAATTTTAAAGCGTCATTATTTTATTAATGTAACTCTCTAATTTTTTTTTTTTAAATCAATTTCTAAATGATATCTTTCAATTGAAACAAACTTTTAAAATGTTGATCATTTAAGAAAGATTTTTAAGTTGTCAACGACAAGTTGTCCTGGTGGTAACACTACCTGTCATGTTTGGATAAGGTTTATTATTTTATGTAATTATATAAAGGTTGTAATGAGAAGACTTATACGAAGTATGCATAAACTACTAAAATAAGGCCAATGGTAAGCGAACTCATTAGGTGTGACAGCTTCATCATCAAATTTGAGCTTAGCCAAAAGGTTAATGGTAGTTTTGTGTGTCACGCAATGTTAGTTTGAGATATTCACTCCCACATCACGCTTCTGCTTCTCGACACAATCTTCTTAACATATTAGCCTCGTTTCTTTTTCTTTCACGTTTCATATTCCTAATTTCTTTCCGCTTCAAAGTTCAATTAATTGTGCATTTTGACTCTCCTGCTGCTAGCTAGCACTTTAGTTCTATCATTAATTATCAGTTCCACCTTTTTGCCCCTGCTGTTCTACAAGTGACGAACTGATAATTGACTTCTGCATTACGTCAAACAAATAAGAGAAAAAGTAGGTAGTGTTTGATTTTGGATTTTAATATCAATCAATATAAAATATTAAATTTATAACAAATGGACTTGTTTATAAATGAAACCATAGGTATAGTTGGAACAAAAGACTCTACTGAAATGAAACCGAAGAAGGGGTAGCGTGTTTATTTTTGTATACTCATTGTTTCTTCTAAAAATTGGGAGTTTCAAAAGGCTAATGATAAATTGATATTGTTTTGAAGCTACATTGTCATATAAACTGTTCAGATAGAATTCATGACACGAATATATGCAGAATATCACATCATATTATTTGAACAAGGTAGTCTTGTTAAACGTTATTCTAAAACTTGGAAAGACATCAAACAAAAATTTGCAGAAAGACCATCATGAAAAATTAGAAACTGATAGAATTTACAATTTGACACGACATCTCAAAGACTAAATCTATACATCCACTTGAAACGTTTTTAGTCTCTAAAATCCCTTCTAATTCAACCTCCGCAGTTTCCAGTTTCCACCCAATCATATTTATAGCAGACTTGACCCCAGCAGCTGTTAGTCATGTTCAAGATTTGCTTCATCATTAGCCTAAATTTTTGCTGTTTCTAGAAGGGATATATGAATTCTAACTAGCCATCTGTCATCATGTCAGGACACTCCAACAAATGAAACCTAATATCAACTTTACATTTATGGTTGCTTATAAGATTGAAGATGAAGATCTGACATTTTCTTTATATGGTAGAAGATATCATCAACTATCATGTAGAATCAAATTTCTGATCTGCATCTGCAGTGGCCTGGACTTGAGCTGCGTATTGTAAGTTCCAAAGGACATCTTCAAAAGAGGGACGGCATGATGGTTCTGGCGATATGCATTTGGTTGTTATAGATACTGCAATTGATAATGACTCTTGAGAGCAGGTGGTCAACACTATTGGATCCACTATCTTTCTTCGACCATCTTGACTCCCAAAGGACGCCTGCTGGTTCACAACACCAGAATTCAACTACATTAGCAGCTCTTGAAAGATCAGCAATTTTTATATGCATTAGAGAGAATGAAAGTTCCAAAAAAATTTGAATCAATAGGTGATCCTAGAAATCAAGATCCTGGGACTTCTAAGAAATTTGGATTACTTAGGCCACAAGGAGGCAACAGATTAGGCTCTATGTCAGGGCAGACATCTCACATCAATAAACCAATAAGAATTCACCAAGGTGCATCGAAACAGGTGTTGCAGGTGGTGAAATCTGTTTTCACACATTGTTATAAAACTTTTGGAACATATTCTGACAGTGAAGATAAAATTGACATAGAAACAGAACATATTCATACTTTGAGCAATCACGGGCTTCTCTTTACCTTTTCAGTCAGGAAATATTCTTCTCCTTTCTCACTTGCTATGGTTCCAACAAGCGATTCAAACAATATGAATCCAAAATTATAAACATCATCCTCCATTGATGTCTTTTGGCTGAAAAGCAAGAAAAGTTTAATTGAATGGTTAGTATGGTATTTACCAACACAATTCACCCAAAGGATCCGAAGTTACTTATGAGAAGGGAAGATAAATCAATATAAGGATCATTGTGTTGGTGATGCTGAGGTAATACAATGACAATGAGCCTGATAGTGATAATTTAAAATCATCATTATACTTGAACTGAAAAGTGCAGAGTTGATGGTAATAATGGCAGCTATGGCAATAGAATACAGTGCAGAATTGAAACTAACGTCCCAACCCAACACAAGTAACAAATTCAGTGCCAGGCGTTCTGCTATAAATAAAATAAACTCCAACTGGCATTCATACCATGATATAGGGCTTTCTCCGTTAGCCTGTATGGAAAAAAATATATAGAAATTAACAGAGTCACTCAAGGGATCATATCAAATTAAGTATAAATAGTTGCATGAAAGAGCTAGCAAATGTACCTCGAGTTTTTCAATTTCTTCTCTGATTAGGGACATCCCATAATCACTTAGTTTGGGAATGTGGTGCTCATCAAGCAAGATATTGTTTGTCTTTAATTGGTTTCTAAAACAGCCAGGTATAACCCCAGTATGTAAGAAATGCACTGCCTTGGCAACTCCAATTAAAATTGCCAATCTATCAGACCACTTGAGTGCCTTCTCTGTAGAAAATTCTGAACGTTATGATGCAGAAAGATTAGTAGGTTGAAAACCTCACTACAGAAAGTTATGATACGCACGGGCAATAATTATAACATTGCTCATGGTAAACTTTATACCAAGTTTCACCCTGATTGAGGTTTACTCTATGTGATGCATACGAGAGACAATCTATATAATTGAAAGAGAGAAGAAAGGCAACATTCGATGAAATTTAAGCACTCATTCTTTAATGGACTATAATGTTATACTAACCTGACAGATGTGCACGATAATTGCCATTTGGTATATACTCATACACAAGATGAAGTTTGCGGGTACCGGAATGATCTTGTCCACCGCCATCTATACAATGACCCAAGAGGCTAACCAAATTAGGATGGTGAAGCTTTGAGAGCAAATCCAGCCGAGCCTTGAGATTTTGAATCGAGCATTTCTTTGAGAGAGACAAGGATCGTATTGCTACGTGGGGCCCATTTTCCAGTTTTCCTTTGTACAACTGAAATATGGCAGAAAACTTGATTAAAAGTACTTCATACATGAAGGTGCTTCTTAATTCTTATCAGCATTTTTCCTTTGTTCTGTTCATTCTGAAGTATAACAAAGAGCTGAAAAACCGGAAAATATCTAATTCAAGCATGTTTTGCGTGGCTGAATGAGAATGTTACCTTCCCTATGGAGCCTTCTCCAATATAAGTTGACTCGTGAAAATCTTTCGTGGCCTCCTTCAGCTCTTCAATTGAAAACACTCGACACACTGGATTAACCTGTGCCCCAATCTTCACTGCATGAGAAATGAATCCTGAAAAATATAGAAATGAAGACATAACTATTTTACATCTGCTGTTTTTCATCGTCAAAAACTTGATTCAGAATAAAAACAATAAACCAATATTCCTTAACAGCTTAACCTACAAACTTACTGGCACTTGCAAGGAGCTCAGAGGAAACCCCTGCTGCCGAATTATTTCTTACTGTTTTTGGCAACGCGTGCTGCCCATGTGTTTTTCTCAAATAGCATCTCTTGCGACAAAAGAAAACGCCAAACACAAAAAGCACAAGAATGAGCACCAGTCCAGTAATAATGGCCACAGCTACACCTATTTTCACTGCCTGGAACTTCTTCACGCTGGGCTGTTTACAGTAAGACCCTCGCATCTGGTGTTGAGATCCTTGAGAATCAACAGTTAAGCAATTCCCACCATATTTCACGACTCTTCTATCAGACGTGCCTGCCAAGCAAGAAGGAAGTCCACCAAGTAGCTTGTTACTAGAAATATCCACATACCCAAGTTTGCTTCCACAAGTTTGTTTGTTTGGAAGGGACCCGCTCAGGGTATTGCTTGCCAAATTCATGAATCTGATGTTAGGCAAAGAGAACAATGGGGAAGGGGGAATCCCACTGAGATTATTTGATGAAAGGTCTAGATGTTGAAGCTGAACCAGTTCACCGAACTGCTTGGGTATCTTGCCAGAAAATGAATTTTTACTGAGGAGAACTGTAACTACTGATTTGGGCATCAACGGTAGTTCAGAGTCTAAATGATTATCTCCTAAATTCAGCACATGTAAGCCAGTGAGAGTACTCAGATCAGGCAATTTACCAGACAAGTCATTGTGAGACAAGGAAATGTCAGTAAGCGTTTTAATTTTGCACAGTGAAGAGGGGAATGAACCCTTCAAGCGGTTGCTATTCAAACTCAGAGCTCGTAGATTAGATAATGAATCAAACCAATCCGGCATGGTGCTATTGAAATAATTGGCATTAATGGTAACTGTATGAAGTTTTACCATTGTAGATATTTTTGGCGGGATTGTACCGTATAAGAAATTTGAGCTCAAGTCCAGAATTTCAAGTAAAGATAGTCGATGAATCTTATCAGGGAGCGGCCCCCAAATCCCCAGTGAGACCAAGCTAAGAATCCTCAAGCTGGACAATCTGACCAATGTGGTGACAAAAGAATCAATAGAGAAGCTCTCAGACAATGTTTGATTAGGAATTGCCAACCCATTGAACTCTTTGACCTTCACAGGTTTATCCCCCATGATTTTAAGCTCTGTAACTGAATTGTCCTCACATTTAATGCTCATACGTGCCGATGGAGATATGTTACAAAAGTCTCCGTAATAATTTCCCCAAACTTTCAACGAGGTAGGGTTCTCCAGATACATCCTTAAATGTAACAGGGCTTGAGTTTGAGCAGCCTGCAGTTCATAGCTGCTTTGGATAGACAAAAACCAAGAAAGAACCAGAAGAAGGTGAAAATGTCTCATGGAACCAGTTTGGAGCATTAGGCACACAATTACACGAAGGTGAACATCGATACTAGCAGAAGTTTTGGACTATTAATGGTCAAGGAAAGAAAAAGACGCCTGATAGAAAATTATATTTAAAGAAAACTACGCTTCAAATTCTCCTATTTCAAAGGCAAATTGCTCTGAGAAAATCCTACTCAGGAAGAAAACTCATGAGCAGCATCTTCCAGCAATTCATCACCTGCTCAACACGCACGTATTGGCGAAGATAACGGAGATTCCTTTAAGTTGCTGAATTTTTATGCATGCTCCAACAAGCTAATCTAAAATCCACGGGGAAGAAAAGGGAATATGACGAATTTAGCGAAGCTCAAGAAGCAAATTAAGGAATGTGAATGTTTAACGGACAATAACAAGAAAGAACGACTCACCGAAACGTCCAAATAAAAGAGTCAACAAGAAAGAAATGCAGTTTACTTTTGGCCTGGCAATGAATGCGCTACATGAAGAGATGTGTTAGACGGTAAGGAAGGTAGTTGAAATTAAAAGGCTGTACTAGGGAACACTGACGAGGCACTTACTGCCATTTGTATTAAAGTGACCCTTCAGCCATTCCTGGTTCTGGCATTATTAGGGAGTGACAAGCCCAGAGAATGGACCGAGATTGTGAGCCATCGAAGAAAACGAACGATGGAGTGGTATGAAAGAACTGGGCTATGTTATGGGAGTCTCAGACTCGCAAGATCACCGCAATGTATAATATAATCCCTCGTCATTTATCAATGTCACTTCCAACTATTTTTTTTTCACACAAGTATTAACAATAAAGGCATTAAATTCCAAATTAATAATTTTTTCCAACTTTACCCTTCTCGATGTGATTAAATTTTTCAGCTTTAAATCTCAGTTGATAACAAGGGTAAACTAAGGGGGAAAGTAATTAATGAGACTATTGGTGACTTATACTTGAGGTAAAAAATTACTTCTAGAAGATGCCATACTCTAAAAATTAGAGAGAATAGGAATATCACATTATTGTAACCTTATCCTTGTGGTTTTCTTTTTACTACCTTGTTTAACTTGAAAAGGGATCCCACACACTCTTGGCTCTTTATAACTCTTTATACCGTTTGAGATTGAAAGATATAAATCACGTTCACTTTCATCTTTTTATTTGATTAATGATATAATTCTTTTCAAATCTTAGAATATAAAATATTTTCACCTTTTATAATAAGTGCATTTATCAGAATTCAAACTACTATTTTCTTCCTTATTGGAGTGAGACTGCTTATCACTTCGACTACCAACTTATTGGTTACTCACAACCTCTTTTTCAAAGAGTGTGGGATGTCATTTGAGTTATAAATTCTTTGGCACATCTTTGGTTTCTCTTAAACTAATGAATTTTATGCTTTACACTACAAAAACTATAGCCTCACACATCTATTTTGTAAAACATAAAATCAATTCTTCATCACTAATCCAAACTGGCATGATTTTACCATGCATATTCTTCTTAGCAGTTGGCTATGGCACACTAATAGAAGAGGTTTATTGCAGGAGAAGATTGCATGGAATATCTAGATGATTGAGTAATTATGTTTATATCATAAGCAGTTTCATCAAGCGCCTGTCCTTAGTTACATCAATGTTCACAGTGAATGTCATTAGTGAGAGTAGTTGAATTGATTTTTGGTAGAATTTAATGATATCTTTCCAGCTCACAATTAATCATGAACGTATAAGAGGGACAAATGCAGCCATAAAAACTTGTGCCCTTTTAGGATATCCATTATTTATTTATTTTTTTTTTGGACAAATTTTAGGATATCCATTATTAAATGTCAATATTATCCACCTTCAATAAAAATTCCCCATTCAAAAGCAGCGCTGAAAAGTATTTAGTTTTGTTAATTTTATTGTGAGTGTTTAGAAATCACAAAAACCATTATTTCAATATTCTTTTTTTTAAGTCGAGCTAAAACTCTTTTTACATACTTATTTCGTAAATTATAAAAATTATTCTCTAAAAACTATTCCAAATAAAAGTGACAAACTATGAATGTAAACCAAGAATTAAAATTTCAAGCCTTAAAAGTCACTTTTGTAAGTTGTTCAGTAGAGTTTTTTTTTTTTTTTTTTTTTTTTGCCCTTTTGGTAATCTCCACGATGCTCTAAATGCTTGCTGGTAATAAAATTCACCCTTAAACGTCAAGGCGCGCCAATATAAAATTTAAAAAGAAAAAACTATTTATAAATTATACTGTTTAGACTTATCTTAGACGTCTACAATACAAAGGACCCACTCTAATTTTGCACGAAAACTTCAACGTATTTCATCCATAAATTCTTGTATTTTTCGGCTTTATGGACTCGACATCATCTTAGTTAGGGTGCATAATAAATTCCTTTTTTATGATTATGCAAATATTTTGAATTATAATTAGATATTTTTCGGGGGCAATCTAGGTAAGTATAATGAAATAGTTTGAGAGCTCGACTTTTTTAAAAGTCATGCACCCCATATCTATATTCTTTTCATGTTTTATCCTCAAATGTTTTGATACACATAACATGACAAAAGAATAATCATGGGCTATATATATATATATATATATATATATTATCTCTTTGGCAAAAGAAAAGAAGTTAAAGTCTTTAAATCAAGACCAACTTTTAACTCTTTGACCATATAAAGCCAACTGGGAGCACAAAACTATGCAACATTGTGGCAAATAATTATAATCTATAGGCTATGGTAATGATAATTGAATAATATGAGAGAGTGAGAGGGGCAACATGATCCGGTAGTTATGGACCAAGACAGGGACAAAGATGAGACAGCGATAAAAGGGAGGCTATTGCTTTCAAGAGAGATGTTTGGTGGGCTTCACTGAAATCCGAGGCATCTATTACTTTTAAGACAGCTTTTATTGTATAGGGAAGTCCAACGACATAGGTTGCTGTGCAAATAATGTCCTCAGCAACAAATAGACCAAAGATGATGTTGACTTGTGTATATATATATGTGTTGGAAGAAGAAGCATATATAGGACCACTTTTGTTATTTCCCTTAGATGAATTGCCTTCACGGGCCATAGATGAATAATATAATATGCATCCAGAATGCGAAGATGGGTAAAAGAGACAATGTAACGAGTTTGAAAATAAGATAGAAGTGAAATCAAACATAGGTTAAGTGTATGTTTGGTATCACTTATTTTTGGACAATAAGTCCTTATTACGCAAGTCGAAATAAAACTCCTCTCACATACTTACCTCGTATACCGTGAATCACGATTTATAAATATTTATTGTCCAAAAATAAATTATTCCAAACAAGCACTAAATTCAGTGGTGGATGAGCTTTTATCATTAGAATCCCAAGTTAAACTAACAGAGAAGAATGTGGAATATCAGATAGCTAGCTATTCTGACGCAGGGCAAAGTAGTTTAGGCTTGAACTGAACTGAGATCTCTTTTTCAAAGACCAAGTTCCCTTTCTTCTTTTGATTTTCTTGTTTAAATCGTGGGGTATAAAGGAGAAGTCATCTAAAGAGCGATCTTTTACACACCGCTCACTCCAAAGGATTAAAATTTTCATTTTTTTTTTTTAATTTCTATATTATCAGTTTCTCAATTGAAATATATATTATCATGCAATACTCAAATGGACATTCTAGTCTTGGTGCCAAAACTCGTAGATGGATAATTCGTATTTATTTTTGCACATGCTTTTTAAACTATGAGGCCTATTTCTGTTTAGGTGAGACCTCATAGTCCAGTTGTACTAAAATATAATTTATAAGTAAATGAATATTTTATCAAAGATTATACAAACAAATACATATTAGTTATTATTAAAAAGTGTTTAGAGTACCTCATTTTAATTAAAGAAGCTAACACCACAGATACAATATGACATTCTATAGTAAATTCTTTTCTTTGAAAGTTTGTGAAAGGAAATGGTATGGCAGGATTCATGAAGAAATAAGTATGTCCTGATTTCTAAAATCCAGAGGCACGTGTGTTGATCCCTCCGAAATGTTACATTTCAACACCTCCATAGAGTTTAGTGAAACTAGGTCAGGATCAATTTAGAGTCTGTTTGAGTTAACATTTAAAAAGTATGTTCAAACAAGTTGAAACAAAACTCTTCTCACATATCTACATCATATATCGTTAATCATGTCAGAAAAGCAGCTTCTATTGCTAACTCAAACATGCCCTTAAATTGCAGGCCGACATCATAGCACAGTAATGAAGCAGCTGCACAGCCGCTTTCCTGATATGTCATCCTAATCACTTGAAGTTGCACAAATTATAAAGATGAATTATCTTTATATCCCTTTAATTAATAAGGGTATAATTAAAATATTGTAATCTTTTTTAATAAATAAATAAAACAATCTAGTAATAACTTTTCTTAGTCTGTGCGCCAAGGTATCTGAAACACCTTCCATATGAGACCAGTATTTACAGTCACCACATCAAAGTTCGTTAAAGTGCATCAAAAAAAGACAGAGAACCAGATTCCATTTCCTTTTATTTTTCGCTTTCTTTGGGAGGGAGGAGATTAAAATAATGATGTGCCCATTTCCTTCTTTTTCCCCTTTTGTTTTTGGGCGGAAGATTCTCTCTGCACAAGATTTCCACTTCCTGGCTCCAATCCAGCATGACTTTGTTTAGTAAATAAAGGGATGATGCAACAGTATGGAATATACCAAAGTGTAAAACTCGCGACATCTACGATTACAATAGCAGTCATTTGCTAATCACTAGGCACTGCGTCTTCTGATGCGGAGTTTAGGTAGGAAATTACAAGATCAGCAGCCTTGTATCCCGAAGCAATTGATTTGCCAACTGAGAGCCCACCTTTGTGATTACCTACCATAAGAAACATTCATAACTTCAGAAATATTCTACATAAAAAGCATTCCAACTAGCAAGTCTAGGAAATTTCTTCTGTTATTTGCACATGTTGGTAACCTTTATTCTTGACCAAGGCAACTTACACAACATTCTCAGTCAGATACAAATGATTATACAAGACTTTGTTTTGAGCAGTTTACCTGCATAGAAAAATCCGGGAAGATCCTTTTCCAATTTGTCAATTGCTTCTAGAACTGACCCATAGTTATGACCATATAAAGGAAATGCTTTGCTCCAATAGAAATGACTGCCATTTAGCATGATTAGAGCCATATAAACAGTTAGTCCGCATAGAGGAAGAAGCCTAGATGCTGCTAAGAACAAGATCTACGGGAAAAAGAAGTTAATGCCGTACTTGACAAAGCTGGGTTCCCCCTCTGCTCCCAACAACTTTCTCAAGTCGGCGGTAACAACCTGCTTTAGCTCGACACTGCAGCAAAGCAAACAAGCCAGTGGTTAAAGAAAAAGGACAGAGAAAATAAAAGGGTCATTATAAGACGAATATGTCTCGTTTCACAAAGTACACAGGGAAACTTCTACCCCATTCTCCAAAAAGAATTTCAAATTACAAAATTCTCCTTTCTGTTTCAAAAAATTTACACTCTCATCCCCCGAATGGCTACATCGTCTAACAAGATAAGTTGCAATTACACTGATTTTACCCAAAAGACACTTTTTTTTTTTAACTCATAACATAAAAACTTTTAGATGTGCCAATGATCAATATTAACAAATCACATTCTTGAATTTAGGGGAAAAATCAGCATAAAATGAATGAAAATTCTGAAAATAATTTCCAATAAGTTTCATTTTTAATAAAAGAAATAAATATGCCGTTGAGGGTATTTGGTCAGCTTTTGACTTCAAAGGAGGTTAGTGTATATTTTCATAGTAGAACAAAACGTTGTGCCACTTAGGCATGTTTATCCAACTATATACAAGTAAAACTGCAGTAAAATTACGTTGAAGCTTGTGCCAGTTCCCTGTTTCGACTCCCCCCAATGAAGGTCGTATAAAGATATAAATTGCTGGGCGCACGATCAGGAAACATCATAGAGGAAAAGAGTGTGCCTGTGGAGAATGATGCATTCAGCAGCTACATCAGAACATAATTTTGCTTTGAGTTATTTTACTTTATTGGAAAACAGACTTAAGATGCATTACCAAGGGTTTTTAAACCATGTTGCTGTTCATTGGAAGGAACAAGAACTCCAAAACCCTCCAGGGGTCTCTTAACGTTCTCCTTTTTAAAGGTGGTAATTATGACAGATAGTGGCAGATAGGTCACCTGCAATATGAAACACTGTGTTAAGGTACTGGGTAAAGTAATGGATAAATGGGAAAGTTAGATGATAATTTGAGAATTTATGTTGAGAAGGATAAAGGTATTCTGAGATAAAGAGCAGGCAAGAATCTCACCTTTTCTCTAAAACAGCCCAATACTCTGTTATAAAGAGAAAGCAAGCATCTCACTAACTCTCTAAGAACAGCCCTGGAGAATCTCCTAAACCAATTTACTCTCTGAATATTCCATGCTTTATTGAGTAGACAAGAAGCCAATTTATAGAAGTACAAAGAGATAAAATCTAATTCAAAATTCAAACTAAAAAATCCAAATAATATCTAAAAGAAATCCGAATAATGTCTAAAATAATATCTAAAATCTAGAAACTAAATCCTACTTGTGGATATTCCACTTATTCTGAAATATCTAAAATAATAAATAATATTGTTAAAATATCTTAAATCCTATTTGTGGATAATCCATTTATTTTCAGATTTCCTAAAATGATAATAAAAACAGACTCAATTAATAAAATAAATATTAATAAAATCAGACTCTATCACACTGTTGGAAAAGCTGACTACCAAAGGGCACAATATAATTAGCCAATTTTGATAGACACATTCTCTTAGGGATGAAGGCTGCTAAACTCCAACTTGTGCTCAAGAGAACCTTCCACATTCACAAACTGCTTACAAGGCAGCAAAGCCATAAGCTTTCTTTGAAAACTCTTAAAAGACGTAATTATGCTAGCAGAAGAGAAGAAATCACCGCATGTATGTCAGAACTAACGAGTGAAGCACATAAACAGAAGTCCAAGCTAAGTTGAAATGGAATATACCTCAGGAAGAAAATCAAGTGGAAAGGGTTTTCCCCTGTTTGTAATCTTCATACCCTTGACATTAGATAGAGGAGCCTATGACAATACAAAATCACCGTCAAAAATTGATTGTGAAGAAGCAATTTGTGGTGACCATGAACCCATACGAAAATGAAAGGTTAGAATAAACATATAAACTTAAGTACTAATGAAACAAGGTCCTTATCCAACTTCTAGAAAAGGAAAACAGAACCACAAGAACTCATGACCAAATACCGCTGCTTATAAGAGACAGGAGATTTTAGTCACAAACTGTTGCAAGTTCTTAAATCAATATTAGATTTCAGATCCCAGCAATTGAGATTCCAACAGAAGTACACCATGGTTTTGGTTGAAGTTCTCAAGAATACCATAATACAAATTATACTTAATTTCAAGCAATGAGGAATATCATCCTTCCACCCAAAACAAAAACAAAGAAAAATATCATTACACATCCATGTCATTTCCTTGTTTACCTTTGATGCCGTACTTACATCTTTTTAAATTTTAAGCATGTTAATATACACTTGCCCGTAATGTGCAATATCTATATTAAGGATGGGGAAAGGGATAAATAAGGAAAACATGCTAACCGTCGTAATTACAGCATCTACATGTATGTCCTGGTTAGAAGAACACGTGATTGACCACTTGTCTGACGAGGAACTTCCACCATGACAGTAAGATAATGACAAAACCTCTGTATTCAATTTCAGGTTATCTTTGCCAAGCTCTTTCGACAGTGTATCAGTCAGAGTCTGCACTGGATACATCACAGAATTCATATGCAAGGCGATGTATTAGGGGCAAAAATAACAAATTCATACATCCAATGTAACTACATCAGGGTTAAAGTGTAGGTATCTTAAGAGGAAATTGCACAAAGATTCAATACCTGCATGCCACCATAGAAAGAAAACGAACCCCTCTTAGGTTTTTTGTTTTCCAATGTACCCTTAGTTCCTCCAGTTTTTTCCTTTTTGACAAACAACTTTGATTGCAGAGCCCCGGCTATAAGCGAGCCATACCTAAGACACAGGAATTTCTATCAAGACCAAATATATATCATTTCCCAAAAGTTTCACACAGCTCCAATACTCAAATTTCAACCACTTAGAACTGTAAAGCTTTAGTAACTACCAACACCATTATCTGGTATTCAAAAATTGGCATACCCACATATAATGACGCAATTTTGTGAAGCTTAACAAATTATCTTGCTTGGTATAATGAAAAATACAATTAAAGAAAAATTGTTTTAAGAAAAAAATTCAACGATTACTATCTAAATTCATTTACCAGCACTAGGGTAAAACAGTTGCAAAGCATTACCTTTTCTCTAAGTTCCATAGCTCTGGAAAAGAATGGTGCATCTGATTGAAGTACAAGAAAGAAAATAATCAAAGACAAGAAAGAAAATAATCAAAGACAAGATCCAGGCCATTAGAAGAACTAATTAGCACTAGTAGTTTCAAATCACAACTTAAGCATATGTCAAATGCCAAAACTAATTAGCTTTAAAACATAGCCAATATAAGAAATTCTTGTGACTGGGAGCTTAGGGTAGGCACTAAATGACTCAGCAAGAACAAGGTACAAATAGAAGAGCGAAACACATAAATATAGGTTTGAGCACAAAATTTCGGAAACCAATTTGGGATCCAAGACTGTTCAGATGAGAACCAACCTTTTAAAAAATTGAAGAGATTGTTGTGAAAAACAAAAAGGGTTAATGTGCAAATTTGCTCTGAAAGTTTTCGCCAAAGAGCAATGTTACCTTGGAAAATTTTTTAGGTTCAATATTGCCCTGGAAGTGTTAAAATGGAGCAAAGTTGCCCTTTTCCGTTAAAAAGTTAACAGGCAACATCAATTTTTTAACAGTCAACATTAGTTTTTTAACAGTATGGGGCAACATTGCTACATTTTGATACTTCCCGAGTGATATTGAGCCTAAAAAAAACTTTCAGGGCAACATTGCTCTTCAGCAAAAACGTTCAGGGCAAATTTACACCTTAACCCAAACAAAAATTGTCAAAGCCTTCTACAGAACCCAATTGATTCTTTCTTGGAGTTCAGCAGGCGCGACATAAGATGTCATGTATTTCCAGATTTTATCATGTCCCAAAAAATAAATGTGGCAAGCTTAACAGAAAAGCTTCTGTGGACTTTGGTCACAAGATGCTAAGCTCTTAAAGCAGAGTTTGTCATCTTAAATCAGTCAGCACCAAAAGCAATTCCTTTTTCTGTAAAGCAATGGTTCAGATCATAATGAACATAATAGAACAATTACCCACTCTGAATATTAATCAATACTGACCATAAAAAGCAAAATTAAATGCACAAAATAGTATAGATGTATTTTAAAACAGAGAGTATTACTCACAGAAAGAGATTCAGGATCTCCAGCACTTGTACCCGCAACAATAGGATCAATAAGATAGTCCACAACCTACAAATTAATAATAATATTTATGTTATATATAAATAAAACTTCACTTCAAAGAATTCCTTTTTTTGACTCCGCTGCAACAAGGATGTTCTATGATGTATCAATAATATTAATCATGAACAGAGATTTCAAATGAGTCAGAATTGATATGACATATACCTCTTTACCAAAATGACGCTGAAAGAAACGGCCAACACTGCCAGAAAGGAAACATCAAGACACTAAGGATGCTGTTTTTGCCATACAATAAAAAAAATAAAAGTCACAAAATTCTTTACATATATGATTCCATTAAATGGGGTTTACCATACCTTTCCTCTGTATGCTCATCATGCACATTAGCTGGATCATCCTTTTTCCACATAAATGGTTCAAAAATGATCTGCAACTGCAAAGAAAGAAAGTGGGAAAACTTTTACTGGTAATCTAGATAAATGAAGACCTCTGTGTGATGGGTTTTGAACAGGTAACAAATATCATTAAAAAAAAAAAGATGTAACTTAGGCAACATGATTTGAAGTGACCAAAAATCATTGCTTCCTGAAACAAACCTTTGATTGTGAAGAAAGGAGTTTGCTTGAAAGCAGTGCAACAGGATTTGTTGGTACCTGATGTAATAGGTTACCATCGGCAATAATTATTGCTAAACGCAGATTGCTATAATTGTAAAGAATAGAAATTTAAGAAGACCAAACATTCAAAAGAAGGGAAACAAAAACAACAGTCACAATGCCTATATAAGCAAAACATACCAGAAGGGGTCTGCCATTTCTCACAATATAGCGCTTATGCTGTGAAATTGGCTGTAACAGTAAACAGAATCTTAATCAGTCCAGGATATCACTGTAAAACAAAAATTAAAGTACAGCCTCCCAGTAGATCAGCCATAACTATTCTCAAACTTTCAGCTTCCATAACAAAATTTTCATTTACCTTACAATTGAAAGTACCCAGGATTCTCAATCTAAATATTTGACAGTCTTGGGTATTAAATACAAGGACAATAACAAGAAACCTTATCCCACAAAGTGAGATCAGCTACATGAATCATGCAACATCATGAGGCTCTATCAACAATTAACGGTTCAAAAACATCATTCATTATGAGATCCCATTCTATAATTTCTTTAAGAGATGTTAAATAAAAATAGAAATCTTTCTAGTATCTGAGAGCATGGTCTTGGATAAATAGCAATCTAGGTGATTAAGAGATCCTTACAAATTGCTGTTTTTCTTCAAGCCCAAGATCATTGATCAAAGCTTTAGCCTCCATGTCACTCTCAGTCTGCACCAAGTGAACGAAGCTTAAGAGCAAATGTCATGCAGCATCGCTTGTTAACAATTATAGCAAAATCATCCATTAGAAGCATGTATGGAACAAATTCAAATTTTTATGAAACTATCTCCTCAAGAGTGGAAGATGAACTTCAGAGCAAAGTGCACATCAACAACCATTTATGAAATTAACAATAGCTTAATGTTTCACAGAGTATATGTCCTTAAGCAATGATCCATATATATGTAACAAACCACACCATTGGTTATTTTCATAAATTGTTGTCCATTTACAACTTTAACTCTAAAGTGCATTCAGCATTTTAAAGGACCTAAATCCACTTGCAACAGGTAAATTTACCATTGTATTTGCCCCCTCATCCCAAATTAAGCCATCCTGTGAAACACTTCTTAACTTCCCTCCAGCTCTTTCTTGAGCTTCAAATACAGTGACATCCAGACCATGTGATTTTAATTTGTAAGCCGCTGCAAGCCCACTTGGCATCACAGAACAAAATTAGCCATAGTTATGTCCATAAATGTTCAAAATCTCAGATAAATAAATGCCTGAGAAAAATGGCATAATGATGCTATCTATAATAAATTTGACAGAGATAAGAAATTATGGTAGAAGAAATGTGTACAAGGTGCTCAGAGCCGGCTCAGTCAAATGTATGATACAGCTGATCATATTAATTTATCCAAATGGGAAAGGTGGAACAACTCGAAGCTCTATAAATCAATTCACATGATTCAATAGAGAATGTGAACAAATAGTGGGATATTTCTAGAAACACAGGTTAAAGAAAATAATAAAATTAGTTGAAAAATATTTATATCCCTGATTATCAATATAATGTGCAGTTGTGCTACAGAGATGATGCTATAGTTCCCCTTCTCATGCTTTCAATCCATCACAACCAGGAGTCTGTTGATTAAGGAAGGTCATATCTTCATGTACAGATAGGTTCTTGGTCAATTCTGCTTGATTTGGTCAGACCCTTGCATGGCCTGTGTCTGATCATTTCCTTCTTCTCCTCAAGTCCAATTGAGCAAAATAGGGGCCAAATCCATTCCGGTTTGAGAATATGAAGCCTACTCCTTCTTTAATTAAGACAACTAGATAATCTATGAAGTGATGCTTTGAAACAGGAAAAGATTTAAGCCAAATTACCTCACCCCAGCTCCAATAACAGCGACTCTTTTCACAGGTTCTGCAAAGCCACGAAACCACAAGATATGACCATCTGTATCGATTATAAAGTATTCTTTTCCTACTTCCATTGACTAAATGAGTCAGGAGCCAACCTCCTGAGCTAAATTCCGAGCCATAAATTTGAAATCTAAACCGATGCGAGGTAAATTTAGGAAAACATCTTGCCAAGCATCAATTTCAAAGTTATAAATCTTGAATTCTAGAACGTTGTATAAATTATCCTTAGTCGACTAAAGAACTAAACAGAATATGAACCTGAATACATTTGATAGTAAACAAAACTTCAAGATAAATTGATTCAGCGTGAATGTCCATGATAAGAAAATAACTTACTTGACTTATCATCTTTAGCAGCGGTGGCCATTTCTGTGTTTCTTCGTCGTGTGTTGGAGCTGCTGAAACAGGAAGGCTGATATGGGATCAATTTAGGCGGGGTTTGGGGGTGGGGGATGCGGGAAACACCTGATGAGACGCCCAAAACCATGTCGTTTTCAGTCGCCCACCATTTTACTCACCAACTTCTCTGTTACAGCAGTTTGCAGGCTACATTCTTCTGTTAAGTCAACGTATAATGACGAGATTAGTCTTTAGAAAGAAACAAAAAATTAATGAAAAATTATAATTATGAGGTTTGTTTTTGGTCGAATATGAGGTTTAAACTCTCTTTTTTTTTTTTTTTTGAAAATGGTCAAGCTAACTTAGAAATTACAAATTACAAAGCGCCATAAACATTAAAAGAGGGGATTAAAATCTTCCCTAAGAATGGGGATATATCCGCACACCTGATCATTTTTCTTGGTGCATATCTCAGTTTAATGTCTCACTCTGAACAAAGCAAATTTCTTACTGCATTAATCACAAACCTGAACGGGTGAGTAAGACCACCATCTTGTATGACCAAATGATACACCTCAAGAGAATCTGTATAAACGATGATCTTCTGAAATCTATATTGCTTACACAATTGGAGACCCGTCTGTAAGGCAAGAATTATGAGGTTTAAACTCTAACTAGTATATAGTTACACTATTTTATGTCATTTTATTTTATGATATATAAATAAATACATGAATTATTGTGGTAAAAAAATGCATGAATTATTATAAAAAATCATTAATGTTTATATCTATATATATACATATATTCTCGTATGGAGCCGGTGGATTTTTTATTTTTTTTGGGCTCAAAATGGAACCAGTGGTACAGGTGGTAATGCAGGCTGGCCTGTTGAGGCTGCGGGCTGGCAAACCCGTTTTGGTTGGCTGGCGTCATTTTTTTTTTTTTAATTTCACTCTTTTTTAAAAAATTTTATTCTCTCTCTTTCACCCACTTATATCACACTTTTTTTTATACATTTGTGTTATGAAGTCAATTTCATTCCTACTTTCCTTTTTTTTTTATCTATTCACATCACAAAACTATATAAACACATCTCCTTTAAATTTAATAATAGTAAAATAAATTTAAATGGGCCTCTGAAAACCCATTTATTTGGGGTGGGCTAGCGGGTTACCTAGGGGTATTCAAATCCGGAACCAGGACCGGAATCCACCACTCCCGGTCCCGGTAATCCCGGGCGGGACCGGGATCAAACCGGGAATTCCCGGTTTTTTTTAAAAAAATTAATTTAAAAAATAGTACTATTTTAGTTAAATTTTCTATAATCTAGTATTTAAAGTAATTACTTAACATCTAATAAGGCCATAATAATCACACAAATTAATCTAAAATTGAAGAATAATATTTTATTATTATTATTATTACCGCCTTCATCATTTTTGTTATTATTTTTATACATTATATAGTAGGATTAGTATCACGATATATATAATTTAACTCCAACTAAGTATGTGATACATATTTTATCAAATGATAACTTAAATTATGGGATAAAAAATACAAAAATAAAATAATAACTTAGTTTTTAAGAAAAAAATTTTTTAAAAAAATAAAAAAACCGGGACCAAGATCACAAGGTGTGTGACCGGTCTTGGTCCTGGGTCCCATAGATCCCGGTTCCGGTCCTAGCCGGGACAGGAAATTCCCAGGATCAAAATGTCCTGGATCGGGACCGGACAACCGGGATCGGGACACTTTAAACATCCCTAGGGTTATCAGTGGATTTGACTTGGCCATGAGGGCATTAATAATTTAATATAGACTTATATTAATATAAATGCCCGAATGATTATAAAAACACTTGTTTCCTAGCTATTATCCGTTTTTTTTTCACCCGGCCTTTCATTTATTTGACTCGAGGAACAACTTTAGACAAAATCATATTTTGCTCCGTATTTTTCACTTTTTTGGTAATATTTTATCTATTGGACATTGTTGGCTGACAAAATTTATTGAGCCGAATGTGCATCAGGATTTGTGAAGATGAAACTATCAACCATTAGGATTTCTTATATGTTACTGTGCAAAAAATGAGAACATAAAAATAAAGTCCAAATTTACGTTTTTGGCAGAAAGTAGAGGAAGGGAATTGAGGGCAAGAGACTAGGAGCAACAGCAGTGAAGAGGGCATGAGTTGCAACCATGGGCATTGATGGGATATGACAAAGATTATGAGGGTAAATTAGTCCCAATATTTGGCTCCCCTCCAAAACCCCCCAATTTGGAGGGATTCAAAATAAGGGGAGGGGAGGGGAGAGAGAAGCAAATTTTTACTCCCCTCCCTTCCAAAATTTCAAACCAAATGAGGGGAGGGGCTCATTTTTCCTCCCCTCCCATCCCCTCCCCTCCAACCAAACAGGGCCTAAGAAAATGGACAAATCATTCCCTCTTTCATGTATTAAGTAAATGGTTTATTGTGGGTGAATTTGTGTTTTTACGTTGGCCAAAAAAATTGTGTTTTACGTGAAATTTGATCCAAGTCCCGCCTTGAGACGTGAATGATAAGTTTGACATGAATTTTATATTTTACATTACACATAAATGTAAATGACTAATAGTGCATCGCAACGCAGACTATGACAATTTTTTATATGAAATGACGACCTCCTTTTAATTAAAGGGTAAAATAGCATCGTTTTTAAAACAAGGGAAGAAATAGATGTTGGAAGCAACGAATTAGGAATTAAAAGAAAAATCGTAAATTAAAACCTTAAAGCTCTTAGGAGATATTTAAAGCCGATATGCTTCTTTGACGATGAAAAAGAAAAACCAAAACGCATATGCAACTCTGCTGATTCCTCGAAATTATTATTATATATGTGTGTGTATGTATACATACATGTATACATACTTAATACCTACATACATAATAAAATTAATAAAAACTTAAATTGAAATCATTGGAAACAATATCCGATAAAGTTAAACTCAATTAGGTGTAACAATACCCAAATATAACCTGGTTTGATGGTTATATTAAAAAATTAAGGAAAAAAGCGAGATTGTTTATTAATCATTGTAAGAGGTCAAGTTAGACGTGTCATTTTTTTTCATCATAAAAAAATGTCCCAAATATTTTATAAACGCTTGTGTGCGGGGGAAGCAATAAGCCTTTTTAGGAAAAAAAAAAAACAAGAAGAAAAGAAGCAAAAGTTGGTTCATTAACGTGACGATCAAGTATTATAATTTAGCATATATTTGGATTAGTCTTTAAAAAATAGTTTTTAAGATTTATAAAGTAGATATGTGAAAAATATTTTATCTCGACTTATAAAAAAAGATTTCTGAAACTATGATTTTAAAATTAGCCAAAGATGCACTTAACTAAAGAGAATTTCTCTCTTAAGTGACAAGGCTATTTTAGGTCCCTTTTATTACTCATGGTCTTTGTTGGCCTTCATTTAATATGTGTTTGGATTAGTTTTTGAGAATAATTTTTACGATTTATGAGGTAAGTATGTGAAATGAGTTTTGTCTCGGATTGTACAAACTTAGATTTGAAACCTAGGTTTGACAAATTACCAAACACTCACTTAATCATTTCTCTGAGCTGGCCCCCTCTCACCCGTTTGTCACTCGAATTCATAAGAAAAATAGAAAACAGTACTCTCCTCGGTTCTAAACATAAGATAGAATTGATTTTTTAAAAAAAATTAAAAAAACTAATAAGTTACTTAATTATATCATATGTTATGTATCATTAGATTATATATTAGTTTATAAGTAAGGCAAAATAATTTAAAGAAAAAATGATAAATATAAATATTTTAAAGTATTAAATCCCTCCAAAAAAAAAAATCAATTCTATCTTTTATTTAAAACTATTTAAGACGAGAGGGAGTATAATATGAATTTTCATGCCAATCACCTTGCTGGCATGAAAGTTTCCCTGTACCTAAAAGGTCTAGTATGCCTGCCTCTATAATTTTAAAAAAAGCCATACAAAATTGGTACTCCCTACCATGAGAGATAAATCTCCTTCATTTGAGCTAAAAAAATATGCTAATTTTTTTAAAAAATGTAAGAAAGCACTGAAGATTACTGTGCATTGCACTAAATGAACAAACAGAACACTTTTAAAGGAACCAAGTGAAACTTGTGGGACGTCAATAAAACACATTTGCTTAGCATATCAGTTTTAAAATTCTTCTCCCTTCGGAAGTGTTATAGATCAAACCATCTAATAATGTTTAAGCATGCAATGGGTTTTCGGGATTAAATTTCAGTTATTATGAAAATCGTTACTTCCATTATTGATAAGTTTAATTGCATTGTATGAATAACTTCTTTAACAAAATCATTTATGATTAACATCCCACTCTCTTTTAAGGCTGACAGCCTGACAGGAATGCCCAAAACTTTTGTCATTAAAGGATCTCTATTTTGTATATTAAGTGTGAAAACTTCAATCAAATTTAATTTATGATTTTTTATAATACCTCTACATCCCACCGTGTCATTGTCATGAAGGTAAAATCCATCAATGTTGGTAATTACTCACTCGTCCATCCTCATTTTGGTATGATGCTCGTTTAACACTGAAAGACACCAAATTTTGGCCTGATTCATCTGAATTTTGACTTTACTGAAACTAGATAAGATCACTCTAGCCTTTGTTAGGATTCAATATATTATAGAGTTGTTGTTCTGAAAAATTTCTCATTGTGTCTTTTTCAAATAAGCCTACAGACAGTTGGGGGGAACCCTTTCCAAACTCCCTAAAATAGAAATGCAGTGCTGAGTCTGCACCGCTTTATATAAACATATGGATCTCTATACTATTTTGCCTCTCATTGATATAAAGTTTTTTTTTAAAATTAATTGTAATGTTGTTTTACTTACTACCCCGAATCAGAGGAAGCATTATGTTACATAGATATTTAAATGTCACATCCCTTAAAAATAATAACCTTGTACATTATTCATAATATAATTTTGAAGTTCTATATGGGCATTTCATGTGTATTTGACTCGCCCTTTTTTATATTTCTATTGCATCATACCAATCTTCCAGCGCTATTTTTTTTTTTTAAATTTATCAAACAAATTTTTAACCTTAAAATCCCTTTTTCATGGAGACATCTGTCTCTCTCCCTTTTCCATTTCCTTAAAAAATAGCCGATTATATTCATATATGTCAAAGTGAAAATCCAATGTATCTTTTTTCCCCATGTATTCCATGTTCTTTCAGAAATATTTAAGGGCCTATTCGAGCTGGCGTTTGAGAGGTATGTTCAAGTAAATCAAAACAAAATATCTCTCCCATACTTACCTCGTACATCATAAATCAGATTTTAAAACCAGCTTCTTTCGTTAATCCAATCATCCAAACAAGGCACTAACTCTTTTTATGCACAGTGTTAGTTCTCCAAAGCCTTGATGTTCATGCGCATTTCTTACTCTTTTTTTTCCCCTTATGATTGAAAAGAGAGTGGCATGGCATGATACGATGAATCGATTAGTTGGTGGGACAACAATCATAATTGGATATCACACAAGATTTAATCTGCTTGAGTGTGAAAGGCAAACACAAAATAATTAATGAGACACCATCATAGTTGCTTAAGTTTCTGACAAAGTGAGTTAGTTAAGCACCAGTTAAGATTATTCCCTGCACTACAGGTCTTGCCAGATAGTTAATGCTCTAAATTTTATGTCAAATTGTCAGGGATTAATGATTAGTTTCTATCCAAGCTTAAATCATCAACATTTTAGTGGATTATAAGTTGGAATCTGAGTGCTCTCTAAGACCATATATAGGGCATCTTTTGGAAGAAATTTTTGCTCCATGATATAATTCATTTTGTGGGTCATTAATGAGCTTTTTTTCCATACATTGCCCATATTACAATTTATTAGGAGAATGTTTGAAGTCTAATGTAATGCTCCTATGTAATCTTAAATATGGACAAAGTTAAAAACATGTTTCATTTACACTTAACGTTAATGAATCAACTATATCTTCTTAATTTTGATGAGTTAGTTAGGCAAGACTTATAACCATGAAGAATACACTCGTTAAATGTGGAGATAAATGTAAAATAAATAAACAAACAAACGTATATCATGGTGACTTGGAAAGTGGTGGTATAATGATCCATATGCAGGGAGCACATTTTATACCCATCACTTTGATGAGTAAAAATGTGCTCATCACCTATCTTTACCATTTATATTGATTGTGAATGGTTTAAATTTAATATAACTTAATTTTTATATTTTAAATACATTTTTATTTTACTATATACAGAATTAAAAATAAAAATAATCTTATAATTATCACTCCTTATAAAAATTAATTTATCATTTAAAAAATAAAAAATTTTAAATTTGGACCATTCATATCAAAATTTAAATAGTTGAAATCTCATCATAATAATAAGAAATTAGTTGCTCATCACTGTAATGAATATGAAATGTGAACCCTATGCATGCATGGTTTTGAAAATTGGGTCGCCTAGGAACTCATCATCTTGTAATCACGTTTACGCCTTAAATTAAAGATGATCGCAATAACCAAGTGATCATACCCAGCTTAGCTAGATACTATATCATATGAACTCATGAATAAATACCAGTATTTTTTATTTATGAGATTTTGATCGAAGATAACAGAACCCATTTTATTCCACCCAATCACCGTAAAATTCAATTCAAATTTAAATTGAGGAAAAAAGTGAGGACACAAAAAAGTGCGAGGGTAGTGGAATATTATAGAGTAGTGGGTTGGTAGTTTAAGAAATTCAAATAACAAGGAGAGATTGTGGTGAAAGGGAAGGAAAGGGAGGGTGGGGATCGATGGTGTCTCTGTCGTGGAAGACAATGAGAGGCAATGGCTGTTAGCGTCATCCCCCAACCAAGTTGACTTTAACACTTGGCAACCTCTAATTGAGTGCACAATCTTAATTACATTTAAATCCACTTGCTTACACGCCCACTCACCTAATCACTTTCAAATTACTATACATATGGTACTATAATTTTTGTAATTTTTTAAGGGATTTCATATCAGGACAAATTATTGAAAAATCTCCCATTAATTTTATTAATTCGATGCACATAAGGATTCAGGTCATTGAGTAGGACTAGGTGTGACTTTTCTCCAGCTATATTAAACATATTAGGATCTCAGACTATTTGTAAATTTCTTTTGTTTTGCACATGATTCAAAATATGTTGCAAGTAGTTGAAGAAAAGCTACACCTGCTGAAAACAAGTTACAGTGCACCCAAGTTCTTAGACAAATTTCATGTACGTGTCCTTAGGCAATAAATTCATTAAATGGAGATTTTTCATTTTTCAGCTATTTTTCTTTTAAATAATGACAAAATTCTGTCATATATATATTTTTTTGTTAGTAAAGTTGACATTCTGGCGCTTTATTCTTCTTCTCTTGTCGTGTAACCTTGTTGGACTAATACAAAAATAATGCAGGGTTGGCTTCAAAGAAACGCCTGCATGGCATTGCCATGTGCAAAATACGCCACGCTGCTGCTTGAATTTGCATCTGCAGCTGCCAGATCTTCTTCTTCTGATCTTTATCTCATTTTAATCTTATTTTAACTGTCAGCTTTATATGGCCGACTCCAATTTCTAGGATGGTTAAATTTTGTTTTGGCCCCATTGAAGAATCTGTTTGTCTCCTCAAAAATAAAATATGCATGCTTTCAACACTAAAGTAGTAGTTCCGATAGTTTTAATAATTTTCTTAAAGGCTTTAACACGTTCAAGAATCTGACTTCATTATTTTTGGTTTTAAAAAAAAAACAGATCTACTGCGACCAGACCACATTAATTTCTCGTCAAAATACGAGAGAGGAAGGAAGCGTGGTTGATGGTTCCTAAGCCTTTTCGTCTTGCATCGGGGATTGAGACCGATGAGGAAGAAGACAAACTGTGGGCAGCCACGCCACTATTTATAGTAACTTCTTCATTTAAAATTTCATCAATTAAATTAATTCCCCCAGGTGTTCTAAACCCATCTCATCGGCATTGTATTTGTCTTGTACAAGTATAACCCATGCATATGTATTGAGACGAGTCACCAAATGATATACAATTTGAATCTCAAACTGTTCAAAAAGATTCATGAGGAGAGAGATCTCATCCCAAAATCTCAATTCGGATTAATCGATTACTTGTGTACCTAATAATATGATTCGAAAAAAAAATGTCAGACATTGGATGTCCAAATGCTATTAAAAATAAATAAATATTGAAATGAGTCAAGTAACTGTGTAGGTTATGCAAATGTCACATTGTAGCATGTTGTTGATTCTAATTGTCTGACTTTAAATTAAAAATAAAAAAGATCAAGGTGTTCTTACATCAAAATTACTTCACAAATTCAATTTCATTGCTACGAGCATTGTTGTCAAATTCACAAGTTTACCATCTTGACGTTTATACTTTGTAAAATAATTCTAAATTCGTATTAATTATTTTTTGTTTTGATCATGATTTACATTATAGTAGATAAATATGTAAAATGAGTTTTATCTTAATTTATGTGAACATATTTTTCTAACTTTAATTCAGACAGATACGATATTATTATCATGAATTTATTTAAATTTATGAGTTTGACTATATCGAATATGAGTACTCAAATAACCAACAGATATTTATATATTTAACCGTGATTTTAATTAAAGTTTAAAGCACACCAATAAACTTTGTTGGCAAAAAAAATGGCACCCCAATTTATTTGTACTGACGGTCCTTCCCATGTCTTATGCCCGCTCCCCTTGTGCTTGTGGCGCTTCCTACTTCTAACTTTTTATTTAAGTGTTTTACTTACTCACCTCGAGCGTCGCGCTTCCATTCTCCAGAGCGACAAAGCATTCCGTTTTACTGACAGTCGTACAAAGCACGCGCGAACCCTCTGCCTGAGGCTGTAGCAGCGAAGGCGCGACTCTGCTGAAGTTTCGAGCTCACTAGCTGTTCGCCGGACAATGACGGTATTTTCCGGCAAGCAGGTGTTTCCGGTGGACTACGAGGCTGAGGTGTCGCAGCGCCTCCTCGAAGCTTGTCACTCCGGGGATCAGAGCTTGGCTTTAGAGTGCATTGCCGATCCATTCGTGGACGTCAACTTCGTCGGCGCAGTGAGCTTGAAGATCAGAAAGGCCGAGCTGGTTCTACATGAGGAATCGGCTAGCGAAGTTCGCGTCGAGTTCGAAGAGTTCAAGACCGACGTCACGGCTTTGTTTCTTGCTGTTCATACGAGGAATGCGAGCCTCGTGAAGAAGCTACTGGTAATGAACTGTTCGAAGGCTCATTTTTGTGTGATAATACAGATCGCCGTGTTCGATTTAATTTCAGCTGCTCTATTGCTATTTCTGGTTTTATCTGATACTAAGGCGTTATTTATCAATTTTGAAACGCATTTCGCGCTCTCTTACTTGATTGTTTCCTCACATTTTGGTCAATAACTTCTCAAAACTTCGTCCAATTAGATGAGTCTCATGTTACTGATTTTGAAATATTTCATACGCTCAATTTAAGTGGACATTATGCGAAATGTGTCTTCAATTTTTTATTTCTCTGGTTTTGAATCGATACTTGTGACATTTGTCGACAATAAAGCGTTTCAACAGTGCCTCTTCTTCTTTATACTGCTCCTCGGATTTTGGTTGTCTTCTTTTAAATGGAGGAGGGTTGAAGAAAGCTGTAAAAATGGAAATCTCTCTCTTCGAAAACTGATTCCGATGTTTCTTTTAATCTTAGGTAGTGTTGACTAAAGTCTCTTCATGAAGTTAATTGTTCGATTATGAAGGAAAAAATAAAACAAAAAAGCACATATGATTTTCTGAGAAAATAGAGTAAAGATTCTCGATCAATTTGAATTTCGAACTGTTCTGATTTTAGCGGTGTTTTTTTTTATCTAGTCAATGCTCCGCTTTTCTCATCCATGGTCCCCCACGTATCCACCCCTTTTTCTATCCTTCAGTTCTTTTAGATGTTAACTTTGGTCAATTTTCCCTCGTTATATTTTTGAAAACTTCTCCTGCATCTAGATGAGCTATAGATTTTAAAATATATTACCTTCCATTCTTCGAGTTTAGTTTCTAACGAGACTCTCAATAATCGCCACTGCTATATTTAGCTACAGTTTTGTTTGATTTAACCAACAAGGATAGTGAATATATAGTCCATAAGGCCTTCAAATTATTGCTGTTGCTAATTAATCTGTGGGCAATGTTATGCATGACTAACCATTTTGCTCCAAAGATACATGAGCGACATCCAATTCTTCTTGGTCCTTTATCGTAGCATGTCTTATCTGTCCCATACTGTGTTGTCCCCAACCATTGTACATAATGCCACTAACATATAATACATTCCCCATTCCCTTTCGGTAACCTTTCCTCCAATTATTGCTTTGGCCATCACATCGATCCCGCACGCACACACACAGTACTATTCAATAAAAAAGGTAAAAGGGGAAAATCATAAAAGAGTCAAAGCTTTTGTCCTGAATTGAAAAGAAATAAAACGGTTTGTGATTTCTTATTACACTGTTGTAATTTTTCATCCAAGCTTCCAAAGCAAGGGGAAGAAAAGATTCAATTAAAAGGACAGAGAGGAAGAAAGTTTTCTGGGGTATTTTGTCACCATATAAATTTTTTTTTTTTTTTGATACATTGTCACCATATAAATTTTTAATGCGCCTTTTTTTTTTACAGAGTATGGGAGCTGATGTAAACCAGAAACTCTTTAGAGGATTTGCAACTACTGCAGCAGCGAGGGAGGGCCACATTGATATTCTTGAGATCTTGCTTAAAGTTGGGGCATCACAGCCAGCATGTGAAGAAGCACTTTTAGAGGCAAGCTGCCACGGGCAAGCCAAGTCTGCTGAATTGCTCATGAGCTCTGACTTAATCCGACCCCACGTTGGTGTACATGCTCTTGTGACGGCATGCTGCAGGGGGTTTGTAAATGTGGTAGATACTCTCATTAAGGTGCGTGTTTGCAGTATACATCTTGAGACTCATTATAGCGACAGTTTCAGACTTCCAAGTAGGAGATCACTGGGGCTGGGAAGGGGAAGTCAAAATCTTAAGCAACGGATTAAGTACCTAAAAATTTTAAAATTAACAAAATAAACTACAAGCTTACAATTTTAGTTTTTATTTGAAATTTATGAACAAGTAGGCCTCAACCTATCTTCTACTTTCTATATTAGGGCTGAATATAAATACCACTTCAAAATGCCCAAGTTCTTTATGATCACAATGGCTTGCGTAACTTTTAATTTAGCCATCAACACAAAAAAGAATAGGAGCAGGTAATAATAAAAAAAAAGAATAGGAGTAAATGAAAACAAGAATATAAAAATATGATGCCTAGAGGAGTGTTTTATTATTTTTGTCAGTTCAAGAATTCACCCTCCCTTTTTATTTGTTTCTATCATGACATTAAACATTCTTCAATTCTAAGTTCACAAGTTCTTAAAATGGGATATCTTGTCCAATTGACAATTTCACGAGCGAAACATGGTATATCTATCTGGTATTTTTTCCCCCTGCCATTCCTAAGGAAAAAATTTAATAATCTTGTGACTGGAGTTGAGTAATATTTGCCTCTATGGCACTTTCAACTTTTTGTTAAATCTTGTTTGCATATGCTAAACTTAAGCTTGTCTTCTCAATGGCAGTGTGGTGTGGATGTAAGTGCAGAAGATCGGGTACTTTTGCAGTCAGTTAAGCCTGCTCTCCACACAAATGTTGATTGTACTGCACTTGTTGCTGCTGTGATTCATAGGCAGGTCCCAGTCGTCGCTTTGCTGGTGCAGGTATTCTTTTCCCTTCCCCTTTTAATATTTCCCGTATTATAACAGCATGGTTAGATTCTATCCAAGAAACACGCGCACAATTGGACAGTACACAATGATAATTCTTAAGTGCTTAGTTTCAGTTTCCACACAAAAGATTTTCCCTCTCTGAATTCACTCTTTTGTTGGCAGTGACACGGTTAAGATCTGTGGTCATCTTCAATAATTTTTGTTTGCTTGTGTAAATTTTTTTCTTTTTTTTGGGGGGGGGGGGGGGTGTTGCTTTAACCTTATATAACTTTACTTCTAACATTAAATGAACTGCAGAATGGTGCTAGGATAGACACCGAAGTGAGGCTAGGAGCATGGTCATGGGATGTCATAACGGGTGAAGAACTTCGTGTGGGTGCTGGACTGGGAGAAACTTATGCCGTGACCTGGTGTGCGGTTGAGTACTTTGAAAAAAGTGGTGCTATTCTGTACATGCTCCTGCAGAATGTTTTCCTCAACAACTCTCACTGTGGAAGAACCCTTTTACACCATGCCATTCTTTGTGGCAATGTTGAGGGTGTGAGGATACTCTTGGAATGCGGTGCTGATGTTGAATCCCCAGTTAAAGCAACTCAGAATACTGAATTCCGTCCATTGCATATGGCTTCTCGTCTTGGCTTTTCAACAATTGTTCAATGCCTTATTGCTTTTGGTTGTGATTTGAACTCTGTTACAGACGCTGGCGACACAGCTTTGATGACCTGTGCAAAATATAAACAAGAAAAGTGTCTCAAAGTACTCGCAATGGCTGGTGCCGATTTTGGCTTAGTCAATACTGCTGGTCACTGTGCAAGTTCAATTGCCGAGTCAAACCAGTGGTCACTTGGTTTTCAGCAGGCATTACTGGACACAATCAGAAAAGGAAAGATACCCACATCCAGCAATATCTCTGTGCTTTCACCCCTTCTATTTGCAGCTGAAGCTGGGGATACGGAGGCACTGAAAACTGTAATTGCTTATGGAGGATTCGATCTTGACTATCAAGATGATAATGGATTCTCTGCTGTTATGGTTTCTGCCTTGAAGGGTCACGTAGAAGTATTTCGGTTGCTTGTATATGCTGGAGCTGATGTAAAGCTCTGCAATAAATATGGTGAAACAGCAATTGCCCTATCTGAGTTGAACCACAACCACGATTTATTTGAAAAGGTCATGCTTGAATTTGCACTTGAAAAGGGCCATCACAATGCTGGCTTCCATGCTTTACACTGTGCAGCTCGTCGTGGTGACTTGGATGCTGTGAAATTGCTCGCTAATAAGGGTTATGACGTGAATGTTCTTGACCAGGAGGGCTACACTCCACTCATGTTAGCAGCAAGAGAAGGCCATGGTTCCATTTGTGAGCTCTTAATTTCACACGGGGCTCGTTGTAATACTAAGAACGCCAGAGGCGAAACTGCGCTGTCACTTGCAGGAAAATTTACTGGAGGCAAGAACGAGGCAGAGGCTGTCATACTTGACGAGCTTGCTCGTAAATTGGTGCTAGGTGGCGCCTACGTGCAAAAGTATACCAAACGAGGTAAGGGTTCTGCTCATGGCAAAAAGATACAAATGTTGGGATCTGTGGGAGTGCTGTGTTGGGGCAAGTCAAGCCGGAGAAATGTGATATGCCGTGAGGCAGAGTTGGGACCAAGTTTATCTTTCCGTAGAAATAGACACAGAAGAGGTGATGCTGACGATCCAGGAATATTTAGGGTGGTTACTCTCAGGAACAAGGAAGTGCATTTTTTGTGTGATGGGGGTTTTGAAACTGCTGAGCTTTGGGTGAGGGGCATAAAACTTGTGACCAGAGAGGCTAGGTTTGGTAAGGTAGCGTCGTTGATGTGAATATGTAGGATGTGTATGGATGTTTTGAGCAATACTTTATCTCAAAGTATGAAGCCGCTTTCTATTGTAAAGATTTTGATCCCCATCAGTTGTAAATGTGCTTCTTCCTCTATTCGTTATCCATTCTTCCACCATTTGCTTTTGTGGAATCCTGAAATGTGAAATACTCCCTCCGGTCCTAATTATAAGACAAAGTTGATTTTTTTGGAGAAATTAAGGAAGCCAATTAAATTACTTTAGAGTATTTATATTTTTAGTATCTTTAGATTATATATCAGTTTATTAGTCAAATTAATTAATTTAAAAAAAAATATGAAAATATAAATATTCTAAAATGATTTAATTGACTTCCTTAATTTCTCCAAAAAAAATCAACTTTGTCTTATAATTAGGACCGTAAGGAGTAATAGAGATGACATGAAGATGAGAAAATTGCCTATAAAGACCTTATTGAAAATTTATTTGCCAAATTGAACCTCAAAACATTTAAGGAAAGATCTTTTACATATGGGGAAGATTATTTACATATAAAGGAAGATCTTTTACACATAGGAAAGATTGTTTGCCCACAAGGTCTTATTTAGCAAATAAATTTCCAATAAGATCTTTATGAGCAATTTTGCCTATGAAGATTAAGAATACAAAAACAAGGAAGAGAGAAAGTTTAAGGGAAAATTAGGCAAAGTCCCTCTGTAAAAATTTTATTCGTGAGAAATGACTATTAGTACTCATTTAGGTCGTTTTCACCCACAAACTTTTGAATTGATGATTTTTCACCAATTTTCCAAGTAATAAACAGAGGATAAGAAATTTTCTTAGTTGCCTTCTATTTATAAGCATGAGTGTGCAACTTCATTTTAATAATGAACATAGCATAATATTACCACATTCATGACATAATTGATAAATTACGAATATTTTATTACCTTATTTTTCATTAATAAAGATTAGATAGAATTATCCATTATCAATTTAACACATTTAATTTTTTTCAGAAAAATATGTAATGAAGATCTATATTTTTCTTGGTCATGTGAAAATTATAAATTTGACTCAGATTTTTTTGGTCAAACTACTGATTTCTCAGTTTAAAAAAAAAAAAGTTCTGGAAAGGCAACGTTAATGACAAGAAAAAAAGTATTACTTATGTTGATTGATGCAACTTTAATCATTTTAAACTAGTTATTGAGTTTCCAGCCAGTTTCCAAACAAGATCATGTTTTCCCTGTGCGAAATCCACTAAACTTTAATTCAAAACATCCAAAAATCATCACATCTAAAAAATTAATGGGCATGTTTGTTTTAACGATCCGATTGCTTATAAGCTGTTTTTTATGTAAATCGAGACACAACTCCTCTCACATACTTACCTCATATACCGTAAATCACGATTGAAAAACTGTTTTTAAATATTTCAATCATTAATTCAAACGAGCATTTAATCTGTCCAGAATCGACACAAAAAAACTTAAGAAAGCTTCCGGGACTTGAGGCAAGAGGAAATAAATTTATCTTTTTTGGTCGGCTAAATTAAAATCTGTAAAATGTGTTAAAAACAAGTCAGTGTTTTGTTTTCCCTTTAAAAAGAGAAGTTCCTTAGCAAACACATGGATATCCTCTCCTTGAATAGTACCTCCCCGGGCCCAAGAGCAAAGTACAGTATACGGAAAAATGATTATTGTCGCTTTGATCTGTGTGTATAAATATATTAAAATTTAAGGAAAACCACTCCTAAGCCCTAAGACAATATATTATCAGTAAAGTCCCTAAAAAAAACTGAAATATATGAAAAGTCCCTTAGAACTTTTCTGATATTATTTCTCAAAGTCAAATGACACATATGCCCCTCTTCTATTATTTCTCTCTCTCACGTTTTCAGCTCGCAGATTTGTGCTCTCTCTTTGCAGTTTCATTTTTTGCGATGGTGAAGGGCGAAGCTTTGAGGTGGTGAAAGATTTGTGGGATGAGATGTAAGATAGAAGGAAGAAGAAGATGGAAGGAAGGTGATGAGATTTTTTTGATGCTCAAACTTTCGCCATTTTTAAAGAAGGAAGGGATGAAGATAATGATGATGATGAATAGTCTAACCCACCCCCCTTTTCCAACTTCATTGAAACCCCATCTCATAGCGGTGAGTGTTGTGAAAAAAAAAAATTTAAATTGTTGTTGATTTGTGCAGTAGTAGTTGTTAATATAACAATTGTAGTTGTTAATACGGAAAACGAGGTTGAGTGTCATGGTGCTCCTTTTTTGGGAAAGGAAACAGAGGAAGTGATGTATTTGAAGTGGTGGGGTGCTATGAAAATGCTGATATGGAAAAAACAAATTGTTGTTAATTCGTACAGTAGTAATTGTTAATATAACAGTTGTAGTTGTTAATACGGAAAATGAGGTTGGGTGTCATGATGCTCTGTTTTTGGGAAAAGAAACAGAGGAAGTGGTGTGTTTGAAGTGGGAATGGTTGATTCTCATAGTGCTTTGGCGGTTGTTCTGTTTACTACTGGTAAAGCGTGTTTTCACAACAGGTTTAGTGTGTTTTACAACTTCCAACATGTTTTTGCTTTACAACTTGTTTTCTCACGTTAAGCATTCGTAAGGAATTGTGCTGTTTACAACTCTTAAAGCGTGTATTCACAACATGTTGAGTGTGTTTCATAACCTCCCATATGTTTCGCTTTGACTCAATGTTTTATCACGTTAAGTATGACGGATGATATGTTTACAACTCTAAAAACATGTCATTCATGTAATATCCCGAATTTTTGGATTGGAGGCTTGGGAATAAGCCTAAATTAAGTGGACTACTAAGCCCCAAATTTAGTAGAAGCCCAAATTTATCCCCTAATGATTCTTATATCTTTGGGGTATTAAGAAAGTAAAATGGTGAACTTTGGAGAATATAATTATGTTTTCGGTGAAATCGCCTTTGAGGTAGTGAGCTTGTCATGTGATTTTGAATGATCAAATGATGATCAAAAATTATGATATTTTACAGGATGAAAGTAGACATCCTAAGCTTTAATTTGATAGGTAATATGAATCAATTAGAGCTATATACAAAAAGATGTGAATTTTTGAAGTCAGCACAGAAAAACTGTGCAGTTTCTGGAACAATATGCAAAGATTAAAATTCTGGGAATTTTTTGATTCCATTAAGAAAAATTCTATATTTTTCCTTGAAACTAGACTCAATAAGGGTTCTATAGGCTTTGGAATCACTCCAATTCGAATTTTCTATAATTACTTATGATTTTTCAAAGTTTGGGCAGAAAAACTGCCAGAAAATCTGAAAATAGAGAAAAATGTAATGGCAAACTTGTAATTTTTCCAAACAAGTGCTAAATTAATTATTTTCCCATTAATTGAATTTAATTTAAATTAATTAAGGAGAATAAAGGTGAAAAACAAATTTAGAATATTTTGGTCAATTAAATATGAATTTATGGAAAATTTGAGCAAAAAGTGCGATTTCGACCAAAATTGAGACTTTAAGTGTATACGTAACCGGAACAAGTTGTGAAGCCAATTGAGACTATAGGGAGGGAAACCTAGGAGTCTCCTGCATGTTGTAAAAAGAAGGAAATATTGGTTGGGCTTCATGACTCAATTTCATGTACATAGGAGTTTATGTAAAAAAAGTGTAATTTTTGGAATTTGGAAATTTCATAAATTATTATAATATTATAAGATGTAGCATTTAAATCATCTCCTTCCTCCCTTGACAGCAAAAAACGACGCCATATTCAGCTGAATGAGTGAGAGAACGTTTGAGATGTCTAGAGTGAGAAAGAGGAAGAAATCTTAGAAGGTAAGTCGATTTCTCCAACGATTTAGCTCCTAACACGTATAACTCCGATCCTAAGCTACTCCTTTATGTTCTTTAAGGCTTGGAACCTCAGTTTTCATGGTTAAGGAGGTTAGGGTTTCATCAAAGAAGAGGAAAAGTCAGAGGGAGCTTGAGGTAACTTCCAAACCTTCGTATATTGACTATTTTAGCTGCTGTGGGCAATTTAATCGGTGAAATTTTGCCGGATTGCCATTGGTTGTAAAAATGGAAAATGGGTTTTCCTAGGGGTTATGCTACCCAAATTGATACTAAATGATAGTTGTAACCTAATGGAATAGTCAATAAAGTTGATAGGAGTACGAAAGAACGTGTTTACGGAGCCGAAACCGAAAAACCCCAATTTTCCCTAAATTCCTATAAGTTTCAGCCATCTCTAGAAATGGGCCTTAAATTTGGATTTTCAATGATTTGATGGTTCCATTGGATTCAAGAGGGAAAATTAGGTGGGCTTACAGTTGGGCACTTTTTCGGAAAAGGCCGAGAAATCATAATTACAGAAACGCCCCTAAAACCCTAAAAGTGGGGCTGTCAAGGGCAATTTCATAATTTTACATTGAATTTGATAATTCCGAGTCCGAAAATGGATTTTTTGGGTGAAAATATATAAGAATAGCCCGTGTCAAAATTTCGGGAAAAGTATAGCTGGACCAGGTATAACGGGGCCGGGCCGGGTCCCCGGGGGTATTTTAGTAATTTTTCACGATAGACTCATATAACCCCCAGAAACACTATGGAAGTGTCTAAATAGTACATTTGACATTGTAGGATCGAATATGGAGCCCCAGGTTGTTGGCACGCAAATCGAGGAGAAAGATTGAAGGTAGGGGACTTACCTTACTTGCATGTATTTGATATCTTTGCTTGTGTAATGATGTATGTGATTGCTTTACTTGATTGTGTAGAGCATATTTGAATAAATGAAGCTTTGTTTCTGTTTTCGCTGTGGCCATAGTCTTGTTATATGAAACATTGAGCATGCAGAAATGTCATTATGAGGCATACATTTAGATAAAACTAACATGTCATACACATAGCATCAATCATGCATGCATTACGGTATCTGTTTCCTATTGAGATTCTCTCAAATCTCACCCTCCCCTGCCAACAATTTAGACAGGAGACGACAAAAGATATGCAAACAACAATGCAGAGTATCGTACGAGGGGATTACAGTAGTGGAACGAAGACGAGAAGAAGTCTCTGTTTCACTGGGATGAGTTTAGACACCCTAGTAGCCTTGTGCGGCTACCTTAATCGTAAGTATCATGTACAAACCCCTATGGGGAATTTATGTAATCATGTACATATTATCAGTATAGTTATACTATTCCTGTGTTGGCTACCGAACCGCATGTCGTTTTCTGTAAATACTTTGGTAAAGGTGAAATTAAAATAAGGGCGTGACAATTCACATCTTGTTGAATGTGTTTATTTTTTTCCAACCTCATTTTCCGTATTAACAATTACAACTGTTATATTAATAACTACTACTGCACAAATTAACAACAATTTGTTTTGTTTTCCATATCAGCATTTTCATAACACCCCACCACTTCAAACACACCACTTTCTCTGTTTCTTTTCTCAAAAAAAGAGCACCATGACACCCAACCTCGTTTTCCGTATTAACAACTATAACTGTTATATTAACAACCATTACTGCACAAATTAATAACAATTTATTTATTTTTTCTATATCATCATTTTTATAGCACCCCACCACTTTAAACACACCACTTTCTCTGTTTCCTTTCCCAAAAAACAGAACACCATGACACCCAACCTCGTTTTTTGTATTAAAAACTACAACTGTTATATTAACAACTATTACTGCACGAATTAACAACAATTTATTTTTTTTCCATATTAGCATTTTTATAGCACCCCACTACTTCAAACACATCACTTCTTCTGTTTCCTTTCCCAAAAATAGAGCACCATAACACCCAACCTCATTTTCCATATTAAAAACTACAAATGTTATATGAACAACTATTACTACGTGAATTAACAACAATTTAATTTTTTTTCACAGCACTCGCCATTATGAGATAGGGTTTCAATGAGGTTGGAAAAGGGGGATGGGTTGGACTATTCATCATCATCATTACCTTCATCCCTTCCTTCTTTGAAAATGACGGAAGCTTGAACAACAAAAAAATCCCACTACCTTCCTTCCATCTTTTTCTTCCTTTTATTTTACATCTCATCCCACAAATCTTTCACCGCCTCAAAGCTTCGACCTTCACCATCGCAAAAAATGAAACTGCAGAGAGAGAGCACAGATCTGTGAGCTGAAAACGTGAGAGAAAGAGAAATAATAGAAGATGGGCATGCGTATCATTTGAATTTGGGAAATAATATCAGAAAGTCCCTAGGGACTTTTCTGATTTTCAATTTTTTCAAGGACTTTATTGCTAATATGTTGCTTCCTTAAAACCTAAGAGTTCTTTTTCCTAAAATTTATGCACAAAGGCACAATTTTTTTTTGATAATAAACAAAGGCACAATTTAAGAGTCATAAGGAATACATGGTAAAAAAAAAAAAGAATCATAAGGAATATATCTCACCAAATTAAACTTCATATAAGTAAGTGTATATAACTAATTATATATACCAACACCGATCACGCAAAAAAAAAAAAAAAATCCTAACATAAACTATGTATTTATTTACTTTAACTTTAGCTATTTTGTTTCTTTATAGGGAATATTCCAAAAAATACCCTAGAATATAGGAAAGGATAAGTCACAGTATCGAAATTACAAATCCTATATCACTAAGGTGGAGGAATTTGGAATTGTGAAATATCGGTAAGAAGATGCCCCTGTCTTTGAGCCCTTCATCTTGTTCTCCTTTTTTCTCAACTCGGAATAACAACACGTCTTTTTATTAACAATACCATATTTTATATTAACAACTTTACTTTCTTTTTTCACAACTTTGTATCTCAAAAACTAACACATTCCCATTTGAAATTGAGATAAGAAGTTGAGAAAGAAGAAAATGAAATTATTAATGTAAAATATGGTGTCGTTAATAAAGAAATAAATGTCGTTATTGACCCTGAAACGTGTTAATTTCAAACTTATCCTTAGTATGTGTTGGTGTTTAAGATACGAAGTTGTGAAACAAGAAAATGAAGTTGTTAATGTAAAATATGGTATTGTTAATATAGAGACAGATATTATTATTGGCCTCTGAAACTTGTTAATTTCAAACTTATCCCTGGGATGTGTTGACTTTTGAGATACGAAGTTGTGAAATAAGAAAGTGAAGTTATGAATGTATAATATGATGATGTTAATATTGCAACAGGTTTTGCTATTGGCCCGTAAAATTTGTTAATCTCAAACTTATCCCTGGCATGTGATTGTCTTTGAGATACAAAGTTGTGAAGAAGAAAGTATAGTTGTTAATGTAAAATATGATATTGTTAATATAGAGATATGTGTTGTTATTGGCCCTTGAAACTTATAAATTTCAAACTTATCTTTGAGCATGTTTTAGTTTTTGAGATACGAAGTTGTGAAAAAAAAATTGAGTTGTTAATGTAAAATATGATGTTTTTAATAAAGAGACAGATGTTATTCCAAGCTAAGAGAGGGGGGAAACAAGATGAAGGGCTCAAGGGCAGAGGCGTCTTTTCGCCAAAATTTCATAATCTCATATTCCTCTACTGTACTGACCCCATACTGATATGAGATTTTGTAACTTCGAAGTTCTGATTTGTCTTTTACTATATTCCAGCCTATTTTTCCGGAATTTTCCCTTTTGGGTTAATATAACTTTTGGTCTCTGAAGTTTGATCCGATTTTGGTTTTGATCCCTCAAGTTTGAAATTGATGGTTTTGGTCCCTGAAGTTTCATCCGATTTTGGTTTTGGTTCCTTAAGTTTGAAATCGGTGGTTTTGGTCCTTAAAGTTCCACCCGATTTTGGTTTTGGTCCTTCAAGTTTGAAAAAGACTTGATGACTCGGTTATAAAACCCGACCCGACTCGAAAAAAATCAAGTCCTTTTCAAATCTGAGGAATCAAAACCAAAATCGGGTGAAATTTTAGGGAGTAAAACCACCGATTTCAAACTTGAGGGACCAAAACCAAAATCGGATGAAACTTCAGAGACCAAAACCACCGATTTTAAATTTAAGGGACCAAAATCAAAATCAGATCAAATTTTATACAACAAAGTTATATTAACCCTTCCCTTTTTTATACAACTATTTTAGTATTTTGTTTTGTTTTATTTCGGTTGTGCTTTAGGAATTTTCTCGCCGCAGCAACGCCCTGGGGCACATCGGAGCCCAGACGACCGTTTCAAAGCTAGCCATTTCCTTCACAGCAGGAAGCAGCTGCGGCGGCGGCGGCAGCTGGCCTTCTATAATTTCAAGTTGGAACTCCGAAACAGAATAGGAAAAATTGGTGAAGCAAAATACAGACATGTGCTACTCCAAGTTCCTCGTTTCTAGAAAAGGTGCCATTTGGGTTGCGGCTTATTGTTTCAAAAGGCTTAAGAAAGCTCAGGTCAAAGAGACTGACATTTCATCCTCCGTCGGTTTGTCTTCTTTCCTCTGTCTCCTCCTTCTCCTTCTCTTAAATCAGTGAATCGTCTTTGGGGATTCTGGGAAAAAATTGAGAGAATCAAGTTGTTCACTCGAAAAACCGAAGTTTCTGGCATGGTTTCATTTCTAACCCTTGCTCAGCGTCTCGTTTATGTAGCTATTCTCATTGTGTTGTTCTGTTCATTTCCTGTTTGCCAAGTATTCATGAAGAGTGACTGGGGACACTACATTCTGACAGTCCCTATTTTTCTTTGTTTTTTTTGGGGGGGGGGGGGGGGGGATTACCGTGCCCCTAAAGGGATTTGCCGTAAATTTGTTGATTGGGATTTTTAGCTCATATATTCTCGTTTGTGAGCTGCTTGTTTTTTGGGCTTTGTACTTCGCCGTGAGGAACGATATCAACAATGGAAGGCATCAGCATATACATTCGTTTGTGTGTTAGATGCTGAATATTTGATTCCTGATAAGCTTTGCCTTTTGGAGTAGCAGAACAGTCTAACCTTTTAGTTAGCCATAATGCATGAATGAATATTTGCGGGCCTCAGTTGGCATTGTCCTCTACAAGTGAAAAAATCAATATAATGACACTGAATTAGGTCATACTGGTGGAGCATTTTGTTACCTTAGCGGCCTGCATTTTGTTAAATAACAATCAAATGCCCCATGACAACCTTCTTAATGGCAAAACATAAAACATAACTATCATGAATTCCAGGTAATAGTTTTTATATCATTTGCAAGAAAGATTAGGTAGTGTCACTCAGCTCTGTGTTTTGTAATAACACTAGAACTCTGCATATATTCGTCCCTCCAAATGCACAAATTTGTATAAAATTTTATCTAATAGTTTGTTCATTCACAGGATTTGATAGGTTCTTCTAGAAGCTACATTATTACTTCAGCATGTACATGTTAATTCAACTGTCGAATCATACTGAATTCTATCATGAAAAATTAATAAAGCTTTGTGGACTAAATTTGGCTTTATATATATTCATTTTTTTTTTTTCATTTTGCTGTTTTATGCAGACAAGATCTTACGAGATGAAATGAACTTTGACTCATATAGAGTGCTTTCTTATCTTCTTCTTGGTGTTGTCAGAATATATTCAAAGAAAGTTGAGTATCTATACCATGATTGCAATGAAGTGCTCATCAAAATTAAGAAATTTACAATTGATACAGAAAAGAATGCGCCTAAGGAAACCTTGCGTATGTCTATTACTGTACCAGACAGGTTTGAACTTGATGCTTTTGATTTGGAGATAGTTGAAGATGTTGGCGGGTAAACCAATCTTTTGGTGTAACAGTTTAATTTGTTATGGATTTTTTAAATGTATGAATTTGTAAATATTGAATTAAATCTTCTGTTAATTCAGAGGCAATATCGCTCCCAAGGAGGACATCACTCTTAAAGGTATATAAAATTAAGTCACAAATGTTCCTTCACATTTTTGTCTTATTTTATTGTTATATATGATGCGGTATGGTATTTTACAGATGTTTTATGGAAAGATGAGGGAATTGGACGGTTTTCTCTACACAAGGTATTTGTTACTTTTTGATCGTCACATATCACTCAGTAGTTCTTAAAATTTGTCAAATCCTTTCAGCCTAACATGAACAATGTGCCTTGCATTTCTAATTTTTCAAGTGTTAATGATTTATTTATTTTCATTAGCGAATTCTCAATTAACTTTTGTTGGTAACTCCTCTATTTTTTCCTACGTACCTGCAAATTGGTCGTCCGATGAATTGTCATGTGCAAACTTTGATTATCATAATAATCAATTTATCAATTACCTCCTGCTATGTGCTAGCATACATCCACTATACCATTCATTTGTTTTTTTTCAGAAATGTTTGTTTACAATAATGTAAAGGTGCATAAATCCAACTTTTCATTCGCATTTATACTTCCCATTTGGTCTCTTCTGAAGTATCACTATTAGGTTGGATGGTTTTATATGACACTTTCTTATAAAGTTATGATGCTGTACGGTAACTGTAACAATATCAGTTTGGAAATTGGAATAACATGCTGGGTGTTGGGCCCAAGCTGAATCATCTGTGGATGACTTAATTAAATTATGTATTGCTGCCATTGGCTACTCTTATACTAGATGAAATCCGTCAAATGAACTACAATGTGACACTTACTGATGCTTGATTTTGGCTTCGTCCCCCCCCCCCCCCCCCCCCCAATTGTTTAACTTCACATAGGACCAATTTTGGTTACGTCTAAGTCGTGTAAGTAGTTTTTATTGTTTTCTTTTGGATTCTTTCCATGCTCAATACCTTCGATTTTCTTACTTGCAGTATCCATATGAGGAGTTTGATTTCTGTCAAAATACCTGCTCTGCTGATCCTCTTATTCTGGAAGAGTATGTCAACTATATTCATAAATCAATTTATTGAGGATAACTGAAATTTCCATTTCATCGCAGTATGCTGATTCTGAATCTCTCCATTTTATCTTCTATGAACTGATATGATTGTGTAATAAGCCTTGCAGTCTTCAACTATCTCAACTGATGGACAACTTTGAGGTCAGCCCACCAAATAGTCCAATTAATTTACAGGTAGGAAAGGATAGATTTCAAGACAGAGTGTTCTCTCAGGAGGAATCAGTGAATTTGGACCCTATTTCTGGAGTTGAAGGAGTCCACTCAGAACCTATCAAATTGTTTAATCAAGATCAACAAATTGACAAAGAGCAGACAGCTGCGGAAACTGCACCATATGAAGACAATATGCATGAGGAAAGAAGTTTGGAGGAGATTGTATCATGGATATCTCAAAAGGTTCTTGAGGATACCAGGAGGGAGGAGGAACCTGAAGTCTCTGTTGTTGTATCTCGTCAGGTTGGTGAAGAGTGTATTAAAGCCAAGGAAGCAGCAAACTCACAATGCCAAATTTATCAAGAAATTGGAGAATTTAGGGTGGAAATAATTTCACGTAGAAGCATGGAAGGGTTTCAAGATGATAATTGCAGTAAAAAAGAATGCATGGAATATGACAGATCTTCCATTGCCAAGGAGACGAATGACAAGTTTATGGTAGAGTCTGCTGAAGAAGATTATAATGTATGCAAATTAAAGTTACTAGAAAAAGTTTCAAATAAAGATGGAAAATTTGATGAAGAGAACATTAAGCTTAATGAAGCTGCAAACTCAGAATGCCAAATGCATCCGGAACTTGAAGAAGTTCATGAGGCAAGGGATTCAGCTGTCAGCATGGAAAGGCCTCAAGATGATATATTCAATGAAAAAGATTGCATGGACCTTGATAAATCATCAACTGTTAAGGAGAAGATTGGAAAACTCACTGAAGGGTCTGTTGAAAAGCATCGTAAGAAAGGCAGATTGAAGTTGCAAGAAGTTTCAGTTGAAGCTGGAAAGTTTCACGGGAATCCACCAGAGTCAAACATTCTCGATATAACTCCTCAAACCAAGTTTCAAAATGATTCAGTTGCAAAACCAAAACAAGGTGTTTATGATTATGACAATTTTCCATAGAATCCTGAAAATACAAATGCTGATTTTTTTTTATTGTTTTTGATGTATTATTTGTTCACCTACTCAATGTTTTTTTCTTGGGGGGACGGGTATCATGGCAGGTGCTACTACGCCAGAGTCTATTCGTATTCCTACACCAGCTGTGAAAGAGCGTCCTCGCTTTTCAAGGAAAAGAAAATGCGTTTTTGATGGATTGATAGTCTTGCCTAATAAGTATGTGATAATTAATTTAGACAATCTTCTTGAATTCTCTTCTAGTCTTCTTTTAACCATTTTCTCTTGATGTTAAATCATGTTTGAAGCACTTTTGTTATGCCATTGTTTGGAATACAATTCTTGCAATAGATATTATTATCCATGTCCCCGTTTGCTCAAAGCTTGATCCAAATATAGAGTTGGCATCTGTCTTGTTTAGAATGCATATTGAAATGGGATAGCTTATGGCAATCATGTTGTTTGATAATGGCGGCATGTTGTGCATCTTTATGAGTTACATGTGTTATGAGTTACAACTTGTTTTACTTTGAGTAATAGATGGGGATGAAAAATTAGTGCATTCACTGTTTTGATCCTTTTTGTTATAGAATACTGACATTTGCAATTTTCTGCTACCTCTCCGGCTATCTTCCTCTGCACCCATTTCCTTAGAAGCTGCACTCTTTTTTGCATGCACTAGTTGTAGTTCATGTGATCTACCAGTAACTGAATATCAGCTATTCAACTTGTTATATTATATATTTAATGTATATTTAATTCAGGTTTGGACTTTCAACTCTTGGGATTTTGCTTGATATAATGATACCTTGAAATTTGACCAAATGAACTCTATACATATGGAAATGTTTTAGGGTACTTCGACAGAGCATACATGACGTGAGTGACTTAATTTCCACACGGAGAAAAGTTTCCGGTCCCGTACTTGCTGCTCAGAAAGCATCTTGGGTTTCCAGGCTTCCTGAGGGTTTCTATCAATCTTTGCTGCCTTGTGAGTTCAAAAATTATCATTTGCTTTTTGTTTATAAAATCTGCTATCCTTACTAACCTTTCTTTTCTGCAGGCCATTCATCAGAGCTCCAAATCCTGTTCTCTAGAAAGAAAATCAATATGTTAAATTCCATTAAAATTGCAGAAACTCCAGGAAAGTTAGATGAATCAGAATCTCAAACTGTTGGCAAGCTAGAGCTTGATGAGCCTGCTCCAAGTACCCCTCCTCAGTGCTCAACATCGCGACCAAATTATTTTCAAGACAGCGAAACAACTCAAAACTCAGACAATGTAAGACCTTTGAAAAGGGGTGGAGAACTTCATCTGGTGAAAGAGGTAATGAATGATTACTATGGAAACTTCGAAAATTCTGTCTTCTACTCAAGGTCCACGGTAATATTAGTAGTTTTAGACGCAACTGTAATTATTTTTACAATTTACCTTATGAACCATTTTGCAGGGTAACGAGGAAACTTCTAGCCCACATGCAAGCATAACAGGAGAACAATGTTTTAGAACGGATGAAGAACTTGATTTGATGATTGTGGTATGGAATAATTATTATGGATTAATGTTAAAAATTATGTTGATCTACTGCATTAGTCTAAAATAAGTTGCAATTACCTCTGCTAGTCATCCCATGAGCTATCTTGCAATGTATTGTTTTGTGTTGCACTTCGAAATATTTGCTTTGGAAAAAATTGATTTTATATTTATATATATCTCAGGATTGACTTCTTAAATTTCACCCACAACTTTTGAGAATAAAATGCATACGTGTGAACCTGTAAGAAAGATAGTTTGGATGACATGTTCCAGAGATAAAGGTCTTATCTAAATAGTGGTTGAAATATTTAAATCTCGAGATAGTAATTTGAAGCATCAAAGCTAAATCCCTCTCATAATTATTACTTTGTGGGGCTAAGAGACTCATGATTTAGTTTATTTTTCTTTTTATTCTTGACTACACCGCAAACTAATCGATTATTTTTGTCAGGAGGCAAATTCAATTGAAACAGAGAATTCAGACTTACGTAAGAACTCTTGCAGATTCTTATTGTTAACTTGCTAAATTTTATTGGTCAGACTCTGTGCTCTCTCTAAAATGGCCTGGTTTGTTGATTCTTTTCTTTACTATAGGTGGATGGTCTAGGCGAACCACGTAAGTTAGTTGTTACAGTTGGAATGTCTTATGTCTGTCAATGTGTCAATGCTTGCTTGCAATATTGCTTGATGCAGGAAGTTGCCAGATACTTGCAATATTTGCCTATTGACTGGCTGCTATTTGATACAGGAAAGTCGCTAAATACTTGCAAAGACATTTTCTGGATCTGAGGAAACAAAGAGAAGAAGAAGTTCTGAATGTTTCACAAGTTTTGCTTGGACGGGCCAAGAAAGAATGTGCCAGGCTATTTTATGAAGTATTGGTACGACCAATTTGTGTCTTTACATCATATTTATTGTCACAACAAAGTCTTCAATTACCTTTCATGTGGCAAAGTTCTCTATCCATTTCTTCTGATTTTGAATTTTGACCTCTTGAAGGGAAGAGGATCTGTCATCTGTCATTGTTACCATGTTATCTGATCACAACTGTAAAAAGTTGAATCTTAGTTTTCCATTTGATTGGTGATCGTGAATATGGCATGATAATATGCATCTACAATGCTGAGGACGAGATTTGTTTTGAACATCTTTTGCTCTTGGCTTTATTTAGTTGTTATGACATCAATGTCTTTTGGTCAAGTGAAACAAATGGGTTTAACATACGTTGCAGTATGGGACATTGTCATCACTGTACTATGTTCATGATGTGATTGTGCCTCAAAATTGATTGTTCTTGAGAAGGTTACTTTAGTGCTGCTTTCTGAGCACTACCCTTGCAGAAGAGGAGGAAATGAACATATTTTAGCATTTATCTTTGTGTAACGATTTTGCAGGTTTTGAGAACTTCTAGTTGTTTGGATGTAAAGCAAAACAATGCTTATGGTGATATTTCCATCGGGAAGCTCCCAAAACTGGATCAATCTTTTGGAGTTGACGACCTGTAGAATCACACAAGTTTTGGAGGTAATTTGTTAGAAGTAACAAGTTTATAGGACACTTTATTTATAAGTTTAAAAGAAAAGAGCTGTTTTGGGGTTTGTTTAAAGGATCTTCTACTGTGTAGCATTATATTTTATTTCCTTTGTAGTCTGCCAAGAGAGGGTATAAAGTATCTGCTGCAGGTTCCTTAGATAGTGCTGGCTGATTAACAACCTGGATATGAGGAGCTGCTTGAATTTAGAATAGATGATTTTCTTCAATGTTCTCTGTCTCTTGAAATCTTAGTTCTGAATATCAATAAAACGTCTGCGAGTCTAGCAAGTGTTGCTTCTCTGTGCTCCTTTCATTTACCCAGAACTGAACGCCACAAAGTCTAGTGGGTGCTCTCTTATATCTTATTCTTTCTGGATTCATGTTTTGGTGAATCTTGTTATGCCGTGTGTATATAGACACACATGCATATCTGTGCGTATCAGTTGCTGATGATCTTTCTTTATTGGAGAACTACTTGACTGCTTTTACAGACATGATTGCTAATGATTTCTCTGTTTCTTTTGCTTCTTTTGTTGTCTTGTTTCTTGGATTAGCAAAAAAAAAAAAAGACACAATAGGTTCACAGTAAAGCATAGAAGGAGATCACACCACAACAATTGCAGTAGTTGAAGACGACTTTTGGCATAGGCGATCCTCAAATTTTACCGGCTTCAGATCCAATCTTGCATGCTACAACGATACACGTTGAAGAACTTTCTAATAACTCGACGCTTCTGGATTGCATCTGCAACCAAATTGATTTTGAGAGTAGTGTTGGAAGCAACAGGTTAATTGGAATATAGGGGTTTTAGACTTTTAGTAGATATTTCTAGGGATGGTTTCACTGTACATCGTTATTTATTTTTTTAGTTTCTTTGCTACATGGGTGACTATCAAGTTATCAGCCGTAGGTTCCTTGTATAGTTGACAGACTCGTAGCATACTGGAAGCTACTGAAATTCCAAGCAGGTAATGTTATTCGATCTCTCTAGAATATGAGCCATTCTTGTGAATATGATTTTATGCTTCATCGGATCGAATGAAAGGATCGAGAATATCGTAGGGAACTTACATCTATGGCCCCGGATTTAAAAGAGGGATAAAGAATCTCGCGTTAACATAATTTTTTATTCTTTAAATTTGTTCTCATTTTAGTTTTAATTTTTTAATTTTCAAACCCTAGATTTTAGCCTTTTAAGTTTTATTTTATTGAAAGCATTAGTCCTACAACTCAATAAAACCTAAATCATTTTACCTCAAGGAGAATTAAAACTTATAGCTTGAAATTTGAAGGACCAAAATCAAAGTGAAGGATAAATATGAGGGGCTAAAGGGAAATTAATTTTATGTTCCACTAAGTGCTCGTTTGGAAGGGCTTATTTTTGGGCAATAAGTGTTTATAATTCGTGATTCACGGTATACGAGGTAAGTATGTGATAGGAGTTTTTTCTCGGCTTGCGTAATAAGGACTTATTTCTCAAATTTAAGCTTTTCCAAACACACCTTAAGATCCTTATCAGATTTCCTGGAAAGCTTAAGGGAAATTAATTTTAAGTTCCAAGAAATTTATTATTAAATTGTTCAAAATTGTAATTGTCTTAAATTTTTATAAAACCCAAGAATTGTTTTGTGATAAAAAATTGGATCATTATAAGGTGCTTTGCGGATGTAATTTTAAACCTGAGTTGGACTGTTCAATAACTAAATTATATGAAAATCGGATGGTTTTATCTTTCTTTTTCTTTTTAAGAAAATGGTTTATAACAGGTATATTTTCCAAGAATCCGTCTCATTATCATCAAATATAAAGTGCGTTGGCCATAGTCTCAATAATTAAAAAAAAAAGGGTGGGAAAGAACAGGAATTGAGGGTCATACGTATTGGACTGTACTTGTTTAAAAAACTAGAGAAAGATTTATGGGGCCTTATCTCAAATTGGTACGTAACTTGCTTTGGATGTAGTGCCTTATCTATAGCGAAGCTCAACGAGAATGCAGAGATAAGAACGTCTTACTCACATTTACTCAATATAGAATCATACTTTCATCAAAATAGTTATTATATTATGAGGAGAGACCAAGGGGGATGAATAACGAAGATTCCAGGATAAGAATTAAGACCAAACACGGAACAAGGAATATTTTAAGGAAGGATGGATTCGTAAATTCAAAGAGACCTCGGCCTCCATCGCTCATTGGACTTTGTATCTTGAAATGTGTTGGCCACTCTTCCTTCTATACTCCCTACTTTCTGCTTCTCCAATCTTAACACATAAAGGCGTTGACCACGTTAGTGTTCCTCTGTGAAGTCCCAAGTTATTAATCTCTCTCATTCTTATCTCTCTCATCTCGAAATCTTGTTGTCTGATCCATTCATCCAGGTATGCTTACTTCTAGTTTCTGTTTCTCATTCATGTCAGTACCATCAATAACTTCTTGCTGAATATGGTTATAATGCTGTCTTTCTTGTTTCTTTTGTTATAATTTGCTGGTATCAACATTGACACAGGCATACAGTAATAAGGTAAACGATTGCTTGATAGAACAGCTATCAAACAACACAAGAAAGAAAATTTTTTTTTAAAAAAAAACCCTCTGTTATGTTGACTGGATGATGATCTATTTGTGATCTTGCATAGAATTTAAGGATCTAACTAGACAGCATATCATCTGGAAATGTTATGTTATGCTTATTTAACTCGAGGCCGGTTTTCACAAGAGAGATTGGGTTTAAATTTGTGCGATAAGAAGAAAAAGGGGCGGGGTGCCTGATGCGCCTTCAGTAATGCGCCCCTGCTGCTTCTCAATCTTGAAGCACTTCTCAAATATGTTTTTCATAGTTTTTTTATTATTAGATTTTATATTAAACAAATGATATTTTGATATCTTATGGGAGAAAAATAGAGTTGTTTTTTATTTTTTTTACAATTTTTCAAATACTTAAAACTTCAAAATTGTGAAATCTCCTTTTCATTTAAAGTCTTAAATATTTAAAAAATTTTAAAAATTGAAAAACAATCATTGAAGAGTCAAACAAACAAAAAAAAAAACCCACAAATAAGTCACTGTCCCATATTATAGATGCGTGCTCGTTTGGCTCCTGTGGTGGGGTCATGTATTTGATAAAGAATATTAGTATAGACTTGATGATTTCATTTATCTTTTAGTTTTTTTAATTCAATTGGATTTTATGAAATGTATGAAAGAATTTCAGGAAAATGGAGATGCTCCGGAAGTTTTGGAACAGCCCCATTGGACCAAAAACGACTCACTTTTGGGGTCCTACCTTCAATTGGAGCCTTCCTATAGCAGTACGTCCGCTTACCGTTTTGTATCTCTGACTTTTGTATTTTACTAGTTTTCACTACTTCATTTCTATAAGATAAATTATCATATTCTCAAATACACACCATGACCTATGCCTCTGTTCCTTTGAAATCGCACTCAAGAAGAAATAGAAGAGGTCGGTGAAACTTTATTTCAATATCCTTTGATCAAAAACCTATCTGTAAGTTCAGTTGGTGAGCTATCATCAAAATAAAAGAATTTTGCCAACCTTTGCTTTATGTGTAGAATCATGTCAGTTTTTGTTTTATGTCTATTTTAAAGTCTCGTCACCTTTAACTTTATGTAAAAATCTCTGTATTTTCCATAAATTTCTGGTAAGCCTCTTCTTTCTCCTGAAAACCTAAAATTTGTTATAAAAGTATATGTGGTAAGAGAGAAGATTGATAGAATTCAAAGAAAAGATTATAGAATTTATAGAGAGAAGTTAGAGAGAAGTTCTCATTCAGTTCAATTGAAACAATCGATTACAGCCCTTTATATAGAGGCAGAAATCTAACCCTGGTTGTATTACCATGGTTATATGTAAATGACCATAGTTACTTTATATCGTCTTTATATCCTTGTCTTTTTTTGCTGTCTTTATATCCTTGTCTTCTTTTGCTTTTGCTTTGTGTCAAGTCATCTTTGTGTCAAGTCATCTTTATGTCAAGTTGACTGGAAGAGTAATATGAGTCAATGGACATCCACATATTTAATATTCATAACACTCCCCCTTGGATGTCCATTATGAATGTGCCTCATTAAAAACTTTAACTAGGAAAAACCCAGTGGGATAAAAACCTAGCCAAAGAAAAGAGTACATCATTCATTGATACACCATCGAGTGCTGCCTCATTAAAAACCTTTCTAGGAAAACCCAGTGGGACAAAACCTAGATAAGGGAAAAAGAGTACAGCGTGTATCGACTCCCCCTCTTGATAATATCAATTGAAATCTTTGAATCTCCGAAGACCAATATCATGAACAAGTTTTTCAAAGATTGTACCTGGGAGTGACTTGGTGAATAAATCTGCTAGATTTTCACTTGAACTGATTTGCTGGATATCTATTTCACCATCCTTTTGAAGGTCGCGAGTGAAGAAGAATTTTGGTGAAATATGCTTCGTTCTATCGCCCTTGATATAGCCTTCTTTAAGTTGAGCGATACATGCAGCATTATCCTCATAGAGGATTGTTGGGATCATTTTGCCAGAAGATAAATGACAAGTTGTACGTATATGATGTATTACTGACCTCAACCACATACATTCTCGACTTGCTTCATGTATTGCTAGAATTTCTGCATGATTAGATGATGTGGCTGATATAGTCTGTTTCATAGATCGCCATGAAATAGCTGCACCTCCACATGTAAATAGATAGCCCGTTTGTGATTTACCATTATGTGGATCAGACAAAAATCCGGCATCTGCATACCCAACTAGTTCATGTTTGGATACATTTGAGTAGTATAACCCCATGTCTGTTGTACCTCTGAGATAACGAAAAATGTGCTTTATTCCATTCCAATGCCTTCGTGTTGGTGAAGAACTGTATCTTGCTAGTAAATTAACAGCAAATGATATATCAGGACGTGTGTGATTAGCAAGATACATTAGTGCTCCAATAGCACTAAGATATGGTACTTCTGGACCAAGTAGTTCTTCATCACCTTCTTCACTGATTTCTCGGGGTCGGAATGGGTCTTTATCCACCTTCAAAGATCTTACAATCATTGGGGTACATAATGGATGAGATTTATCCATGTAAAATCGCTCTAGGACCTTCTTTGTATAAGTTTCTTGATATACAAAGATCCCTTTCTTGAAGTACTCGATCTGTAATCCAAGACAAAATTTTGTTCTTCCCAAGTCCTTCATTTCAAATTCTTTCTTCAAACAATTAATTGCCTTTTGAAGCTCTTCAGGAGTTCCAATGATGTTGATATCATCAACATAAACAGCAATTATAGCAAACTCATTATTAGATCTTTTCATAAAGATGCATGGGCATATCGGATCATTTTTGTATCCTTCTTTCAACAAATATTCATTAAGTCGATTATACCACATGCGCCCTGATTGCTTCAAGCCATACAGGGACTTATTTAACTTAACTGAGTATTGTTCTCGAGAACTTGAATTGGATGCTTCTGGCATCTTAAGTCCTTCAGGGACTTTCATATAAATATCACTATCAAGTGATCCATATAAATAGGCAGTCACAACATCCATGAGATGTAAATCAAGTCCTGCATCTACTGCTAGACTGATTAAATAACGAAAAGTAGTCGCATCCACTACTGGTGAATACGTTTCTTCAAAATCAATGCCAGGTCTTTGCGTAAAACCTTGGGCTACTAGACGTGCCTTATATCTAGTTATTTTGCCCTTTTCATTTCTTTTTCGTACAAAGACCCATTTGCATCCAACTGGTTTTACATCTTCAGGTGTAAGGACTACAAGTCCAAATACTTTTCGCTTTGCCAATGATTTTAATTCTGCATTAATGGCATCTTTCCATAGGGGCCAGTCTTTTCTTTGTTGGCTCTCACTAATGGATTTTGGCTCATGATCCTCATTATCATTCATTACATCATATGCTATATGATAAGCAAAGATGTCATCAACATTGATTTCATTTCTATCCCATCGGATTCCATTCATAACATAATTTATTGAGATCTCATTATTTTCACATATATCAGGTACCTGGGTCTCTTCTGGGACTACAACATTCTCTTCTGGAGATAATATCTCTTCAGGAGATGGCTCTTCTGGAGCTACTAATTTTTCTTCACTATCCTCGACTTGACCATCTAAATTCTTTGCTCCTTTTCTTTTTCGAGGATTTTTATCTTTGGAACCGATGGGTCTGCCACGCTTCAGGCGTGCTTTATATTCATTCATAGCAGGTTGTCCTTCAGGGACATCAATTTTAATAGGAGCATTAGCAGCTGGGATATGTGACTTTGTCACTTTCTTTGGGTCAGTAAATGCTTCTGGCATTTGATTAGCTAAATTCTGTAAATGAATTATCTTTTGAACTTCAAGTTCACACTGTTTTGTACGAGGATCAAAATGAGCCAATGATAATTCATTCCAACTAATTTCATTACCCAGCTGCTTGTTTTCTCCCCCTAATGTTGGGAAAAATGATTCATCAAAATGACAATCGGCAAATCGTGCCGTAAATAAATCTCCTGTAGATGATTCTAAATATTTTATAATTGATGGAGATTCATACCCAACATATATTCCCATCTTTCTTTGTGGGCCCATCTTAGTGCGTTGTGGTAGTGCTACAGGCACATATACCGCACACCCGAAAGTTCTTATGTGGGAAATATTAGGTTCCTGACCAAAAACCATTTGTAAGGGGGAAACCTTTAAATAACTTGTTGGCCTAATGCGAATTAACATTGCTGCATGCAAAATGGCATGGCCCCAAGCAGAAATTGGTAGATTAGATTTCATAAGTAAAGGTCTTGCAATTAATTGCAACCTTTTAACCAATGATTCTGCAAGTCCATTTTGCGTGTGAACATAAGCTACAGGATGTTCAACATCAATTCCAAGGGACATACAATATTCATTAAAAGCTTGTGATGTAAATTCACCAGCATTATCAAGACGTATTTTCTTGATAGGATAATCAGGGTAATGTGCTCTTAATCTGATCAATTGAGCAAGTAATCTCGCAAACGCCAGGTTGCGAGAAGATAATAAGCAAACATGCGACCATTTAGTTGATGCATCAATTAAAACCATATAGTACCTAAATGGTCCGCATGGTGGGTGTATTGGCCCACAAATATCTCCCTGTATCCGTTCTAGAAATGTGAGAGACTCACTTTCTACTTTGCTTGGTGAGGGGCGAATAATTAACTTTCCCTTGGAACATGCAGCACATGAGAAATTATGGGATTGTGGTATTTGTTTACACTTCAGGGTATGTCCACATGAATTCCCAATTATTTGTCGCATCATTATTGAACCGGGATGGCCTAACCGGTCATGCCAAACATTAAATTCATTAGTAAACTTCTGGTTTACATTATAAAACTGCTGGTTTATATTAGCAAACTTCTGGTCTGCATTATTGAACTTCTGGTTCACAATAGTATGTGTTTCAATTGTGCTTATACATGTGTAATACAAACCAGAAGAAAAAATAGGAAAACTTTCTAATATGCATTTTCTACCAGCAACTATATTTGTAATGACAAGATATTCCTTATTATCTTTAGTTGTTGTTTCTAAATGATATCTATTTCTGCGGATATCTTTGAAACTCAGTAAGTTTCTTTTAGACTTGGTAGAATAAAATGCATTATCAATGCATAATTTTGTTCCTTCAGGTAACAAAATATTAGCTCTTCCGGAGCCTTCAATTAAATTTATACTACCAGATATAGTCTGAACATTGGCTTCTCGTATTACCAAGGAAGAAAAATATTTATCATGTCTGAGTATGGTGTGGGTTGTTGCACTATCAACAAGACATAAATCTTCAGGATTGATGCCAATAGGATTCATTCTTCATAAAAACATAATTAAAATTAATATATATAATAGAAACAACTTTAAATAAAATATAACAGTTAAAATTATATTAAGAAATCTGTAACATCCAAATAGTTATTATCTATATCACCATACTCAGAATTCTCGCCCTTTTTGGTTCCTATAAGTCTTTTCCCACTTCTGGTAGGAAATTTGAGCCTCCATGATATCGATCACGACTACGCCCACGGCTGTAGCCACGCCCACGTCCATGTCCACGTCCACGTCCACGGCCACAATAAAATTCATTAGTTACTACATTCACTTCAGGGAATGGAGTTGAGCCTGTTGGACGGGATTCATGATTTTTCAATAAAAGCTCATTATTTTGCTCAGCCATAAGGAGACAAGAAATTAACTCAGCATATTTCTTGAAACCTTTTTCACAATATTGCTGCTGCAGGAGCAAATTGGATGCATAAAATGTGGAGAATGTTTTTTCTAACATATCATTATCAGTAACATTTTCTCCACATAATTTCAATTTTGAAGTAATTCTGAACATAGCTGAGTTATATTCGCTTATAGATTTAAAATATTGCAAGCGCAAATGCATCCACTCAAAATGAGCTTTTGGAAGAATGATCATCTTCTGGTGATCATACCTCTCTTTCAAATTGTTCCAAAGGACAAGTGGGTCCATTACTGTCAAATATTCGAGTGACAACCAAGATAAATAATTTTTCCCAGTAATATCAAGAGCCACAATTTCAAGTTTTGCAAGGTTTGCCATTTGTTCAAACTAATTAAAGAAATAAATGAAAATAATATAAAATGTAAATATGCAATATAATAACTGTAAATTCATAAAGACAATAAATAATTCATAAGGCAAGATAAGAAAATTAAAACATGTATGGCTTCAGGCCATTTAATCTCATGACTTCAAGTCATGTATGGCTTCGGGCCATTTAATCTCAAGATGAGGAATTAATTATTATCTTCAGGATAAAAGTTGTACATGACTTCTGGCAGTACAATAAGATAAAAGATAAAAATATATATAGCTTCTGGCCATATAATAAGATGAAAAATGTATATAGCTTCTGGCTATATAATAAGATGAAAAATGTATATAGCTTCTGGCTATATAATAAGAATGGATATGGCTTCTGGCCATATTATAAGAAATTAAAACATTATGACTTCTGGTCATAATTTCAAGAATCAGATGTGTATATGGCTTCTGGCCATAATAACAATAATAATAATAATAATAATAATAATAATAATAATAATAATAATAATAATAATAATAATAATAATAATATAAAAGAACTTGTATATAAAACAATAACGATCTCCAATCTTAACCATGGAACCCGATGTTATATAACAATCGGTAAAAGTATCTCTCTAATTCCATATAGTGGCTCAGATTATCCCAGATCTATAAATAAAACAGGATATATATAATCATTAAAGAAACCATAAGAAGATCATACCTTCTATTAGAGCTTCGTGCTGATAACGTGTTATAAAAGTATATGTGGTAAGAGAGAAGATTGATAGAATTCAAAGAAAAGATTATAGAATTTATAGAGAGAAGTTAGAGAGAAGTTCTCATTCAGTTCAATTGAAACAATCGATTACAGCCCTTTATATAGAGGCAGAAATCTAACCCTGGTTGTATGTAAATGACCATAGTTACTTTATATCGTCTTTATATCCTTGTCTTCTTTTGCT